>JARQZJ010000041.1:2377500-2977500 GCA_030704895.1 Henosepilachna vigintioctopunctata
CGATTTCAACCTCCAAGCATCTTCTTGTGACTTCAAGTGGAAGATCGTAGAGTAATGAATACTCTACAATTCCATCTATAGAAATCAGTAGAAAACACCTCTCTCAGATTACAGAGTCACCAAGCATCGAAATTTCACATATCTTCTATACCCGTAGGTATCTACTAAATTGCAATGTCTATTTGACAAATATCATCGAACGATGTTTTTAAATGTCAATAGATTGCGTTAGTAGTACGCTCGCGTTTATTCCCGTATTTCAGGGGCCAATTCGGCGATATTTTTAAGGAAATGAAATTTTTTGTGCTTATGGCACTGAATGAAATATTTAAGAAAATGAACACTACAATATTCATTTGAAAAATTGAAATTAATCAAGAGAATGTTATAGCAGAGCTAGATATGTGAACGTGTACGATGTGATGTCTCCATTATCCTTCAAGGGATAAATGTTAGAGAAATATTGAAATCGACGCCACACCTGATGGAAGTGCGAGACATATATGTTTCGTTCTGCAAGGAACTCGTCAGTCGCACCACGTCCATCGAAGTGAGGCAACGATTTCAACCTCCAAGCATCTTCTTGTGACTTCAAGTGGAAGATTGTAGAGTAATGAATACTCTACAATTCCATCTATAGAAATCAGTAGAAAACACCTCTCTCAGATTACAGAGTCACCTGTACTATGATATATATATGCATATATATCATGAGTTTATATAACTATACCTACTGACGATATTCCGAATATTTCGAGATTTTCAAAAATTCATTTGTGATTTGTTAAGGAACATTTTACAATTTATGCGAAATTGAATGATAATAACAGAAAGAGTTTACTACAAACCTTCGCAAACATTTCAATTAACCATTCGCGAACCAATCAGTATTTCAAATCATGATTTATCATTTCAAATCAAATGTTGATACCTTCAAATACTAACAGCGTGACATTATATTCATGGGAACGATTTACATTTCGGAGGTGCCAAATTCTTTTTGACGGCGTGCTTCAGTAGATATAATCAGAAGGCTATACTGCTGGGACTTCATTTAATTATGGTTGAATTTCAGAAATTTACATATAATTATAACAGAGATGAAGATATTCAGCCAATCTTATTTCCTCAATCTGCATAATTTCATAGTGAACAGTCATTTTGTTAAAGCACCTATTCCTATCTATTCCGCATTCATATTCGATACTTTGTGGAACTGAATGGACTATTCTTTAAATGGACTATCTTCTCTACTTAGGAGTAGTGAAACAAACTTCAATATTCAGTGCTAATAATAAAGACCATCCAATATAATAGTTGAATTATGTGTAATAAATCTAGGAAACTCTTTATCCTATCATTTCATTTCGAAATGGATTTACATCAGTTAGGTAACGGAAGTGAATACTCAAATGATTTGAATTTGGATATCATTGCTAAATATTTATCATCTTATGAATAACAGGGAAGATCTACTCAGTTGAATATATTGACATGTCATTTTGAAACGTGGCTGAGCATATTATGAAATACAATTATCTATTAAACTTAACGTTATAATATTATAAAAACGTCTACTAACCACTTGAGCGGACTGTGATTTATATATAATTTTGCTATTGTGGTAAAAGGCACTTGTGGCATTTGGACTTGATCCATTAGAAAACATAATCAAAATCTCTACCTCCTCTATAATTCAATTTAATGCAATGGTGGATGCGCTAGGTTTGCTTCGATTTTGTTTCAATTTTTGGCATCGCTTATATATTCCTATGGTCACTAGCCGTCATATGCATGATGTGCAATAAATGAAGTTTGGTGAACCGAATTTATTCGTTTGAGCTGTTGAATTCGACACATACAAATATTAATATTTAGATATATTCTGGCTCTTAAAATTATACAAAGCATAATTTCAATTGCACGTTCTTGAGTTAATATTACTTTATTGAGGTAATGAAGATTATCGAAAGCTAAAAAACAAAAAGAAAGTTATGGTTTATCTGATAAGTTCCACTTAATAATCAGCTTATATCAACTTATATATATATATGGATTTTTTGTTTTTTGGTCTGACGTTAACACAAACAAAGCGGATGGTTTCCCAACTCGTGAACACGCAACGTATAACTGCCCATGTGAAAAACAATGATTTTCTAAATTTATCCCGCAAACACTAAGCGATTGGCCTTGCGACTTGTTCATTGTCATTGCGAACGCAAGGCGACCTGGAAATTGCAATCGTTTGAAGTCAAACGGAAGATCAGTCGGAATCATTGGTATTCGAGGAATACATACATTTTCACTTGCGTACTTTCCGTTAATAATGGTTGCCTCAATCAAATTCGGCATGTCTTTTAACCGAAAGTCGAGTACCGTTGCAAAGTCGCGGTGGATTCAAATTACGCAATATCATAATAACTGTACCATCTTTGAGTTACAAGTTATGTGCTGGAAATCCTGGTAACTCCAGAGAGTTCAAAAACTCCGTTGGATAATTTACTACATCATCGGGATTTGTTATGGAATCAACGGATTTGTATGTCACCAAATCGCCTGCAATTTTTGATTGAATGGTGAAATTCAGTGCGTGTATATCATTATTCTTTGCTGCAAGAATTGTTCGTTGACTTAACTAAGCATAATTCTGATAATTCTCACTAATGTTTGGAAAACATCTTCAATAAAAGCTAATTGAGAGTCTACAAATCGGCAAAAGTTGTTGGTAAGAGTAATTTATCCAGATGTCGCATCAACTGGGACTTTTCAATTTCCAACAGCTAATAATTGTTTGGAAAATTGTGCAGCACTTTGATCATTTTGAAGTTGAATTCTCATATTAGTGGTTAGCGATAATGTTTTTACGTTATTCCATAATAACGGTAACATATAAAGGTGATGCCATCAGGCAAGCATTCAATTCATCTGCAGGCGTTCCACGGGAATTACTGGCAACGTCTGCCTGAAATCGCCTGCCAACAATATCATCAAGCCGCCAAAGAAATAAACAGCTATAAAAAATAAGGGTTGATCGTAGAAGGGTGAAAATTTAGTATTGTATGTATTTTTGTATGTTGTATCATAAACAAATAAAAACTGAAAATTTTGTCTAAAAAATAAAAAACAAAATTCAGGGGTGGACTACCCCTAACATTTAGGGGGATGAAAAATAGATGTTGGCCGATTCTCAGACCTGCTCAATACGCTCACAAAATTTTATGAGAATCGCTCAAGCCGTTTCGGAGGAGTATGGAAACGAAAACTGTGACACGAGAATTTTATATATAAGATATATATATATATATATATATATATATATATATATATATATATATATATATATATATATATATATATATATATATATATATATATATATATATATATATATATATATATATATATATATATATATATATATATATATATATATATATATATATATATATATATATATATATATATATATATATATATATATATATATATATATATATATATATATATATATATATATATATATATATATATATATATATATATATATATATATAATATAAATATATATATATATATATATATATATATATATATATATATATATATATATATATATATATATATATATATATATATATATATATATATATATATATAATATATATATATATATATATATATATATATATATATATATATATATATATATATATATATATATATATATATATATATATATATATATATATATATATATATATGTAATATGTTTTCTCTAAAGAAACAAAAACTATAGTTGTTGCTCTGAAAAAAGTTATTTTCTTTATTTACTACATTACAATATGTATGATAATTATAAATTAATATGTACAAACCTGAAAAAGAAACAACATTAAGAGCTATTGCTTCTACCAAAATCTTATATTTACGAAATACTCAAACAATATCAAATTTCTTATTCTGAAAAACTAAGATATACAATCATACGATGAACATAATGCCAAGTGCTGCCACCGGAGGTAATGCTGTGATGTATGACATTACGCGGGTAATTTAAATTAAATTAAGAGTCATCATGACTTCTTCATTTACATCTCCCCCCCCAAGTATTCAAAATCCGTGCGACACTGGTATAAGTTTTGTAATGTGAAACAAGTTTGATTCTAATTTTTTGTATCCTGTATTAATCTTATAGATTGAATTAGATAATTTCTCTAAAATTTTATAAGGTCCAAGTTTTAATTCATCTAGTTTTTTTCTATTTAATCTGTTCATTTTCCACATATACAGAATCTCCTACTTTTAATTGGCAATATTTTCTTGTTTTGTCAAATTGGTGTTTATTATAATCGTGTGATTTTATAGTTCTTTCCAACGCCTCTTTTCTATCTTGTAATAAATCATTTTGTGTTTTGTGCTGTTTCAATTCATCTGGTAATATATTAATGATTTTTCCTTCCATTAAATATAATGGGGAAAATCCTGTCACAGTATGTTCTGTTTCGTTATATTTCTGTGTGCATTCATGAGCGATGGCTGTCCATGCTTTTTTTAAATTTTTTCATTGATTTTACATCTTATTTTGTTAACTAATGTTTGATTTAACCGTTCATTTAAACCGTTTGAAAAAGATGCATTTACTGCGGTGAAGATAATAGATATGTTCTCTTTTTCCAAAAACCTTTGAATTCTCTAGAATTTATGCCCGGGTATTGATCAGATAGAATTATTCCAATTTTATTTTCAGGTGTAACTTTTTTTAAAAGCTTTATAAAATCATTTGCGTTTTGTGTTTTAGAAGTCAATATGTAGGCATATCTGGTGAAATGATCCACCAGAAGATGTAAATATTTTTTTGTGGAGCGGGAGCCACCAAATCCACCAATGGTGTCTATTGACATTATTTCAAAAGGATAAGTAGCGGGACCCAGATGAGACATAAGTCCATATTTGAATTTAATTCTAGATTTATTTTTAATGCAGATTTCACATGTATCACAGATTTTTTTTATATTATGTGTCAAGTTCTTTGCTGTGTAGAATGGCTTGATTTTATTTTCTATTTGTTTAATTCCTATATGGCAGTATGAATAATGTACATTTTCGATTATTTTCTTACTAAATTCCTCAGTGAGTATAATTTTTTCCCTCTTTCCTATCTTTTTGAACACTATATTTTTTTTTAATATAAGTTTATTTTTATACAGCTTAATGTCTTCGTTTTTCTTTTGATCGTCTTGGATATCTTTTAGTTTAATAAAATTTACAATTTTTAAAACATCTTCCTGATTTATATGTGCTTCTAACACAGGATTTCTACTCAAACTGTCGGCCTCTAAGTTGTTTTTTCCTGGTGAATATATCACTTCAAAATTGAATTGTGATAAGTAATACGTAAGGTCTCCTAATTCTTCATCTGGTCTTGCCTTAATATTCAGGTTTTCTAGAGGTTTATGGTCGGAGAACACTATAAATTTTTTTCCTATGAGCCAGTGTTGCCAGTATTTCACTGCTTCTTTTATTGCTAAACACTCTAGATAGGTGGCTTTTTTTCGTTTCTGACTGTCATTCAATTTCCTCGAAAAGTATGCACATGGTTTTTCTTCTCCATTTTCTTGTGGTTGTTTCAAAGTAGCCCCTATACCTTGTATACTAGCATCTGTATAAATATGTATAGGTAGATTCTGATCAAAGATTTCCAAAACAGGTTTTGAGCATAGTAGTTTCTTTATTTTATCAAAAGATTCTTGACATATTTCTGTCCAGGTAAATTTCTGATCATTTCTTAACAAATTGTGTAAAGGATCTAATATGATTGATATATTTGGTATATATTTTCCATAGAAATTTACTTTACCCAAAAACTGTCGGATATTTTTCTTTGTTTTTGGAACAGGAAATTCTTTTATAGCTATTAAATTATCCTTTAATGGAGTAACTGTATTGTTTTTAATTATGTGGCCCAAGTATTTTACCGAGTCCTGTGCCAAATTGCATATAGAAAATTTCAATCTGAAGCCTTCCTTTGAAATAGCTTCCAATAACAATGATAGATGTTCAATGTGATCCGTGAATCACTGAGAAAATACCAAAATATCATCGATGAAATTTACTGTGAAGTTCGATAATTTATGTTTCCTAATAATGCTATTTAATATTCTTTGAAATATTGCAGGCGCAGTTTTTAAACCAAACGGTAAACATGTCCATTGAAAATGATTTTCTTGTGTAACAAATGCCGTTTTTTTCCTATCTTCTACTTTTAAGGGTATAGACCGGAAAGCCGAATTTATATCTAAAGTTGAAAAAAATTTACAATTTCTTGTTTTTATCATTAAATCCTCAATAAGTGGAAATGGTTGGGACTGAGGGATCACTATTTTATTCAAATCGCGAAAATCAATACAAAGTCTAGATTTTTTCCTTCTTCTTTTTTATAGGCTAGTGTTACAGGAGCTGCAAAAGGACTATAAGATTCTTCAATTAAATTTTTTCTAATAATTTCGAAACTTGTTGTTCTATTTCTTTTTATCTTCGAAATTGCACCTATATGGTCGTTTGCTGCAATATGTATCTACTAGTAGATCAATATGAGCTTCATATCCTTTCACTGAGCCTACATCATATTTATCTTTCGCGAATAGTGATTTATATTTGTTGATCAATTCATCTATTTTTGATTGTTGCTGACTGTCTAAATGATTTACAGAAATGGTGAAGTTTGCAACTTCTATATGTTCATTGAAGTTAACCTTGCACTTATCATTTATATAAAAAGTATTTTTCACTATCATTTCGTTATCATCTTTTTCATTAACGAAAAGTTGTTGGTTTTCAATTTTATTACCTGTGAAGCCAGGAATCTCATCGTTACTCGGTTTCATTTCTTTGTTTAAGTTTTGCGAGATTTCTAGGTTTTCATTTTGAGTCAGTTGAAACGATTTTATGCAATCCAACCCAATCAAAAAATCATGATCAAAATTTTGTTCGTCTATGATAAAAACATTCATACTCTTTTCAATTTGAAAAATCTTTAATTTTAACATTACTATTCCTAAAGCCTTTTTCACACCATTAATCGTTTTTAAATCAGTTTGGTTATTGTTCTTGTCGTTTGGGTCATTTTTCAAGGACAATAATCTCGAATTAATTAAACTTACATTTGATCCTGAATCGTAAACCCCCAATGTTTCTATTGTATCATTTAAAACTAATTTAATTTTGATTAATGGTGGAATTATTAGTTTTTTTGATCTATTTCATTTAAACTCATTTCTAATTCAGAATTATTAACACTCCTAATTGGCTCTTTCTCAAAGCGATCACTATTTCTATTTTTGAACCAACACACGGATTCTGAATGATACCGAGTTCCTTTCTTTTTTTTTTCACAGATTCTACATGGTTGATCTGCTACATTTTTCTGTTTTATTTTACTTTCAGACTCTATTCCCCTTTTTTCCACAATCTTTTTGTTCAGTAAATGTTCTAAGCCCCGAATATTACTGAATAAGTCCTCAGTGTCCCTTAATTTATATCTGTCAATTTCATCTGCTATAAAATTAGGTAGCCCAGTTACAATTAAATCAATTAAAGTAGGTCTATCTATCAATTTATTTATCTCTAATAAAAGTCGCTCTTTCTTTAGAGCATATTCTAGTAACGAGCCCTGCCTATATTTAAATAAAAAAGCATACCTTATTGGTGTCCAGCCCTTGTTCACATATGTTTCACAAAAGCTTTTTTTCCAAATACACCATTCAGAATTAATTGTATGTTTTATAAGCATAGAGTTATACCAGTCTAGACAAGAATCCTCTAAAAATAACCGAAACACTTGAATTTTTTCAATATCTTCATCTACACCTATGCGACTACATTCAGCTTCGAAGATGAACATCCATTGTGTCACACTCGATGTTTTTCTTGTGAATTTTTCTAGGACGAATTGTTCAGATAATTTCTTCAAATTAGGTTGTCTAGATTCCCGTTTAAAATCAGCAAGATTTTGCAGGATTTTTGTGAGTGCTTCTGTAGATATTTCCTTCGTAGAATCTTGCTGTTGTGTTGTTGCTGTAATTTCCTCCAGTAAGTATCCCTTAAACTGTATATTTCCATCTTCATCAAAATAAGTGTCACGTAATTCTGGAGTTATTGAAATCCATACTTGTCTTTTGTCATGTCGTCTTTGCAGTGTAGTTCTCACTTTTTGAAAAATGTGGGTCTTCATTACTGCATCATGTAGTTTCACCGGTTGTAATTTGTCCGGAATTGAAAACATTTCGTTGTCCTTCATAATTGAGGTTATGCAGATAACATTCGTAAATGAGAGGTAATAATAAAAACTTGTCTAAAAATCACTGACTGAACAATTCTTTATTCGACTAGTTTCGCCTTTTACAGCATTATCAAGAATGGATTCTTGATAATGCTGTAAAAGGCGAAACTAGTCGAATAAAGAATTGTTCAGTCAGTGATTTTTAGACAAGTTTTTATTATTACCTCTCATTTAATTATGAACTATCACAGAGTAGATTCATCGTCCATTGAATTCATATATATATATATATATATATATATATATATATATATATATATATATATATATATATATTATTATTACGATTGTTCTTCATGAGGTGCGATGTAACTTGAATTTATTAGAAATTTTGCTTCATCTTTTTTGCCTCCCAAAAACACTTCATCCTCTCTGAATGCTCTTTCTTCCGTTCAACGGTCCATTTTATTCAGTGTTGGCAATTTGATTTCTTTGAAACTTCACATGTGCGATTTCATAACGACATCGATTTTATAGCGATCTTCGAGATATTTTATATTGATCTGTTGTAGATCTTTTTGGAACTCTTTTAGTCACTCTGTTCCTGGATTGTGTTCTGGACTGTTTCATTCTGAAGACATGTACATAGAACTTTGCTCGTTGTTCTCTGATTTCTTTCGCTATCGCATTTGTCTTTTGATGAAGTTCATTCTGAGGTCTTTTCATCTAAATGCCGTTTCTATTGATTGTACCGTAAATCTTTCTGAAAATTCTCCGTTGTTTTCTTATTTCTCTAGTCCTTGAATGACCATCGATATCTATTGTTTCAGATGCGTAGATTGTTTCTGGAAGAATCTTTTTGTTATAATTCCTCAATTCAGCGTCTTTCGAAATACACATTTTGTTAAAGTACGCCCATAATAGCTTGTAGGCCCTTTGGAACTTGGCAATTCTCTGTTCATTAGCGATTCGGCTTAAACCTGAGGACTGTATAACTTCTCCGAGGTATTTAATTAGAGACTTGTAGAATTTCACCATGTTTCGTGATAAGAGAAGATCTAAATGAGAGGTAATAATAAAAACTTGTCTAAAAATCACTGACTGAACAATTCTTTATTCGACTAGTTTCGCCTTTTACGGCTTTTTCAAGAATTATAATGCCGTGAAAAGCGAAACTAGTCGAATAAAGAATTGTTCAATCAGTGATTTTTAGACAAGTTTTCATTATTACCTCTCAATTTAATGAATCACAGAGTTGATTCATCGACCATTGAATTCATTTCTTGAATCTAGAAAGACCATTCAGTTTAGCATCATGTAGTGAATAGGTGGCAACAAAATAAGTGACGTTTATTATGAAAAAATGTTAGTTAGGTTATCTTCACTGCATAAACACTAATTGTAAGTAATTTTATTCTATACATATTGAAATTTATCACGGTAGTCATCAATTTGCAGCTTGTTTTTTCTCTTGAAGAAGACACAAATAAGTGTCGAAATATGAGTTTTCAAACACTTCACGAGACCGATTATTCCCGTTGCCTGAATTCTACTATATATATATATATATATATATATACTATATATATATATATATATATATATATATATATATATATATATATATATATATATATATATATATATATATATATATATATATATATATATATATATATTTATATATATATATATATATATATATATATATATATATATATATATATATATATAAATTGTAACGTTTCCTCTTCCAGAGATTAGATTAATGAAGGATTACTCAAATGTAGGCTAGTTATTAAAATAGTTTTCATAAATATTTTTAGAATTGAGGTTTGTTTATATGAGCAATGCAAATATGAGTTGTTAGTTGGGCGCCATGAGACTAAAGAGGCATACTCTGCAGATAATCTCAAGGACACAAAATGAATATGGAAAATTCTATTGACACTATAATCTTATACCTGAGCTCATTTTTTCGATATCAGTCGACTTGAGACTCCACTGCAACGATGTAGCGTTATCGATGAATTTGGTGACCTTGTGGAGGAACTAAATGTTCTTTACAGCTATAATACTCATTCCCAAGCGGAAATCCTGTACAAGATCGTGTATGGAAAATCCACGTAGCACGTAAGGTAGCAAAAATGAGGTAGTAGGTTAGTAACAAAGAAGTTCAGGGTCAAAGCAGTCCCAACGCCTCATTGCCAGAATTAAACATTTTTTCGTTAAATGACAATAAATCATTATACAAAAATGAATAACTTTACTAATGAGGTAGCTTCAATACGGAAATATTTCTCCGAACCCGCGATGTGTGAATATAAAACATATGCTAACAAAAAATTATTGGTGTGCAAATATCCTTGATGAAAATATTCAAAATTTGAAAATGTAATTAATTCTACTTGTGAAGCGAATAGAACAGAATAAGTATTATGATTAATTTGAAAATGAAAGTGAAGACATAAGAACTAGAATAAAATGGCAATGGCGTTGAATTTTATAGAAAAAACGAAACAGATCGTAGAAGAAACAATTAAAAGACTCAAAGCAGCATAATACCTTGTAATAATATTCAGATCTCATAAATGCGAAAAGCCACTGAATTGTTTTATTTTCATATGAAGGAACTTAACAAAACCCAAATATTCACTACGAGCACAATTTTTATATTCCATAATCAAACATGACCAGATATATTCTTTCAATGGCATCAAAATAGTGCGGTAGGATTTGGGTTCGAGCCCCGGCAAGGGCATGGGTTGGCACATCTCAATTCTCACAAGAGAAGGAGAAATCTTTCGAAATACTATTACAATATATAATATAAAAATGAATTGCTGTTCGTTAGTCCCTCTAAAACTTGAGCACGTTTGAACCGATTTGGCTAATTTTGGTCTTTAGTTATTTGTGGAAGTTCAGAGGAGGTTTAAAAGGTGAATAAATAACACAATAAAACATAACATAAATCATAAAAACACTAACTTTGTTTTTTCTTCGATGTGTCTGCCGTCGTTCAGAAATCAAATTGAAAGAATAGTTTGAAATGAATAACCAATTAGAATTTTCATATCTTTTTAACTACATATTTATTCTCAGGACCTGAACCTAACTTCAGCTAACTGCAGTTGGTAGATTAACTATAGTTGTCAACTATAGATAAAAAAAGATTGAAAAATCAGATTATTTTTATGTTCGTGTAAATCAAACATAACAACAGCGAGCCCAATATAATAATATTGAGCTATTCCGCAGACGAAGTGCTCCTGTGATTCTCGAATGATCTATTTCACGCAATGAACTTTTTCTCACTCTCTATACAGTTGCAGTTGTTAGTGTTAGTTGCTATACTTCCTCGAAACGGCTTATCCGATTTCGATAACATTTTATAAGTATACTCGATAGATCTGACTATCGGTTGTTATTGATTTTTCATGCACCTAATTGATAAGGAGTACTTTACCCCTAAAATTTTTTTGTTTTCTAGCGAAATTTTCATTTTTCAATTTTTGTGATTTGGAAACAAAAAAGTACATATCCGCACAACTTTTAATTTTGCTGTCGTGTAAGTTACACGTTATATTTTTTGTAACTCAAGAATGACTGGAAAGTTTTTATAATTAGGTATTGTGTTTTAGGACTTGTCTTAGTCCGGAATAGGATAATGAGTATTGAAATATGATATTCATCAATATAAAACTTGAAATCATTGAAAAAACTTTCGATGCGACTAGACAAAGTTCTTACATAGAGCGCTGTAAACAATATGTATTTGCTAATGAAGCTGCTTGGCTTCGTTGATGAACGGCTGTTTTGACTGGAGATGAAAGTGGAATGATGACTCATCACTGACACTCGTGACAAACTGAGAACGATAATATTTTCTCTTTCGAATTATATCTTAAAATATAAAACAAAGACTTGTTACTTCCACCAATTCTATGACTATAAAGTTGTATTCATTTCATTACGTTAATTAAAATCATCAATTAATCTATTAGAACGTATAACTTAATTCATTGTCTTTCGACGGTTGGGCGTTACGAAGTTCGTCGAGTATGAAATATTTTTGGATATATTTCAACAAGGCTGATAATCAGCGCGCCTGAAAAAAAGATGAAGTATTATATTGCTTCATTATGAATATCAGTTCCACACAAAGACGACCCTATAAATTCAGTCTACTATAATATGTATCATGAAACGTTTCTGAACCGGATTTATTTCACTCGAAGCGTACAATGGCATTTCTTGAGCTAATCAACAATTCCTTGCACCAACTAAGTTCAAGAAATTAACTTCGTTAAGTTTATTGTTTGACAGTTCGTTTATTATCATAGAATTTTGGATTTCGAACTGAAGCAAACTTCTTATTATGTTAGAAACTCAGAATATCTGGAGCTAACCTGGATTGCCGTGAAGTGAAGTAACTCTTGCATGTTGTACAGGGAACAGTATCAGTCTTTAAATGGGAACGATTATCCAGTAAATTATGAGCTTCGAAACTTCGCCATGATAGCAACAATCTTCTTCCTGTTATTTTCATTGCAGCTAAAAGTTTGAAATGGCTTTGTGGTGTCTAAACTGAAAACAAGATACCAAATTGAATTTAAGCGATTACATTTGTTTATGAAACCACTTGATATCATTAAATGAACAAGCTCATCAACTCGGCGTGTCGAGTATAGATCGTTACCCCGAACGAGAATAGAGACAATTACGCAGTTCTAATATAAGCGAAAAAGGAATGTCTGAGTAAATGCCGTTCCATGAATGAAATTGAAACGAGAATATCCGTCTATATTCCTGGATAAGATTGATATAAACAACGAAATAACAAACTGATGTGTTTTCATGAGTCATTCTCATAAAACTTTACCATCAATATAATTCTTACTTCCAGATGGCCTTTCTTGTGAAATCATTCAAACGTTGTTATGAGATAAGTAAAAATCACTGGTTAACTAAGGAGGTTTTGAATGAGGCATATTTCATGCGTGAACTGCACATACTATGTGAATCTGACAACAATGTGGAACCGTTCTAAAGAAACTCAATATTATTCCCCTTCGACGGATAATTGATGGACAAAATTTAAATCGATGCCTACTTTTGCTGTAACTTTGTTTACAACAACTGAAGCCACCGATTTCGATATTCTCTAACAATTATTTCTCCAAGTATAATGGAGGCATCACATTGTACATCTTTCACTCTGCTATAATATCCTTTTGAACAATTCGTGAAAAAATATCGAAAAAAGTTATAGTAAACTTTTAACTCTATATATATATATATATATATATATATATATATATATATATATATATATTTTGAAATTGATTTATTGCCTGTTTTATTCATTATTTTTTGACAAAGTTGTAATATAACAACGAAACGTCAACAAAAATAAAGTTTTTCATATCAAAAAAGCCTGTTATTGCTCAGAATAATATATATATATATATATATATATATATATATATAAAAATATATATATATATATATATATATATATATATATATATATATATATATATATATATATATATATATCGAAATATATATATATATATATATATATATATATATATATATATATATATGATACACCTGAACAGCATACATCCCAGTATACAGTTCACAATAGAAGTGGAAAACAACATGTCTCTGCCATTTCTAGATGTCATGATCACAAAACTTCCAACCCAAGGTTTTTCCCATTCCGTCTACCGCAAATCCACACATACCAACCGCTACCTTAACGCTCAAAGCCACCACCACCCATCCCAACTCAACTCAGTAATCAAATCTCTCATCTCCCGTTCCATCCGCCTTTCCGATAACACAAACAGACAAACCGAACTCAACTTCCTCAAGCAAGTCCTCTCACATAACGGCTACAATAATACCCAAATCAACAGAACTATCTGTAAACTCACCAATTCTAGCCCCACTGAAACTCCTACCAATAAAACCGACGAAATAGACACTCCCAAAATAATCCTTCCTTATATCAAAGGAGTGACTGACAAAATCGCACGAACCCTCAAACCCGCCAACATCAAAACGATTTTCACCACGCAACAAAAACTCTCTCACCTTATCCGCTCTGTGAAGGACAAAATCCCTAATGAAAACCACGGCGTCTACGAAATTCCCTGTTCAAACTGTCCCCGTTCATACATCGGACAGACAAACCGACGAATTCACATACGTGCGAATGAACACTGTCTGTCTGTCAGAAACTCTGATCCCACCTCTGCTCTGGCTCAACATCACATACAAACCGGTCACACCATCGACTTCACTCTCACTAAAACCATTGCTCCCATTCGTTCCTTCAAATCCCGTATTTTCAGAGAAGCTATTGAAATAGAAAAACACCCTGATTGTCTAAACACCCGAGACGATAGTCACAGACTACCGGTGGCGTGGAAACCTCTGGTCAGTACACTGACTGCAGCGACACACAATCAGCGCTCACCACACACGAACGAACACGCTGAACCGCCCCACCCACCACATATAAATACAGGCAAGAGACGATCGACACGCAAGTTGACTCCGAAGAGTAGGCAGGTTGAGACTTCGGAGTTAACTATTAGAAACGATTTGGCTCGTGGAGTAGGCAGATTGAGGCCACGCAACCGAATCATTTCTTATCGTTCCTAGTTTCCCTCATTTGGTTCGTGGAGTAGGCAGATTGAGGCCACGTAACCAGGTAACCTTTTCTCATTTTCCTTCATTCAGTTCGTGGAGTAGGCAGATTGAGGCCACGTAACCGAATAACCCTTTTCCCTACTAATTTATTCCAACTCCTGAAGATGGCTTCACAATGGAAGCCTAAACGTCGAGATTATATAAATCTAGAACGCGGCTCATTCCGAGAACCAAGTTTTATACATACTTCTGACCGCGGAAAACTTTCTGAACATATATATCTATATATATATATATATATATATATATATATATATATATATATATATATATATATATATATATATATATATATATATATATATATATATATATAAGAAAATGAGCACTAGAACATTCATTCGAAAAATTTAAATTAACCAGAAGAATGTTATAGTAGAGCTAGATATGTGAACGTGTACGATGTGATGTCTCCATAATCCTACGAGGGACAAAAGTTAGAGAAATATTGAAATCGATGCCACACTTGATGGAAGTGCGAGACATATGTTTCGTTCTGTAAGGAACTCGTCAGCTGCACCACGTCCATCGAAGTGAGGCAACGACTTCAATCTCCAAGCATCTTCTTGTGACTCCAAGTGAACTATCGTACAGTAATGAATACTAATAATAATATATATAAGTTAATAATATATATATATATATATATATATATATATATATATATATATATATATATATATATATATATATGTATATATTATATATATATATATATATATATATATATATATATATATATATATATATATATATATATATATATATATATATATATATATATATATAAAAGAATTATTCTAAGAATTATATTTAATGCAGGTAAACTAAAATTAAGTAGAAGAAACTTACGTTGAAAACCTACACATTTTTCTATATAACAGCCGTTTACATATGTTTCAAGGTTATTGCCTATCGTCAGAACGGCGTAGTTCGAGTTAAGGATGATAGTACTTGAAGAGATATATAAAAAATTAATATATAAAACACGAAACACAGTTTCGTACACGTTTTATACACCCAAAACAAATTGGGAAGAGTCAACATAACGTTGCAGACGACAATGAAATACCGTCCGGCTTTTGTGAGACTTTTATAGCTTCTGGAAATCCCAGACAATCTTAACGATAAAAGAATTATTCTAAGAATTATATTTAATGCAGGTAAACTAAAATTAAGTAGAAGAAACTTACGTTGAAAACCTACACATTTTTCTATATAACAGCCGTTTACATATGTTTCAAGGTTATTGCCTATCGTCAGAACGGCGTAGTTCGAGTTAAGGATGATAGTACTTGAAGAGATATATAAAAAAATTAATATATAAAACACGAAACACAGTTTCGTACACGTTTTATACACCCAAAACAAATTGGGAAGAGTCAACACAACGTTGCAGACGACAATGAAATACCGTCCGGCTTTTGTGAGACTTTTATAGCTTCTGGAAATCCCAGACAATCTTAACGATAAAAGAATTATTCTAAGAATTATATTTAATGCAGGTAAACTAAAATTATGTAGAAGAAACTTACGTTGAAAACCTACACATTTTTCTATATAACAGCCGTTTACATATGTTTCAAGGTTATTGCCTATCGTCAGAACGGCGTAGTTCGAGTTAAGGATGATAGTACTTGAAGAGATATATAAAAAAATTAATATATTAAACACGAAACACAGTTTCGTACACGTTTTATACACCCAAAACAAATTGGGAAGAGTCAACACAACGTTGCAGACGACAATGAAATACCGTCCGGCTTTTGTGGGACTTTTATAGCTTCTGGAAATCCCAGACAATCTTAACGATAAAAGAATTATTCTAAGAATTATATTTAATGCAGGTAAACTAAAATTAAGTAGAAGAAACTTACGTTGAAAACCTACACATTTTTCTATATAACAGCCGTTTACATAT
Source organism: Henosepilachna vigintioctopunctata (assembly GCA_030704895.1). Classification (NCBI taxonomy): domain Eukaryota; kingdom Metazoa; phylum Arthropoda; class Insecta; order Coleoptera; family Coccinellidae; genus Henosepilachna; species Henosepilachna vigintioctopunctata. Next base: position 2,394,426 of record JARQZJ010000041.1, read on the forward strand.
GTTTCAAGGTTATTGCCTATCGTCAGAACGGCGTAGTTTGAGTTAAGGATGATAGTACTTGAAGAAATATATAAAAAAATTAATATATAAAACACGAAACACAGTTTCGTACACGTTTTATACACCCAAAACAAATTGGGAAGAGTCAACACAACGTTGCAGACGACAATCATCCTTAACTCGAACTACGCCGTTCTGACGATAGGCAATAACCTTGAAACATATGTAAACGGCTGTTATATAGAAAAATGTGTAGGTTTTCAACGTAAGTTTCTTCTACTTAATTTTAGTTTACCTGCATTAAATATAATTCTTAGAATAATTCTTTTATCGTTAAGATTGTCTGGGATTTCCAGAAGCTATAAAAGTCTCACAAAAGCCGGACGGTATTTCATTGTCGTCTGCAACGTTGTGTTGACTCTTCCCAATTTGTTTTGGGTGTATAAAACGTGTACGAAACTGTGTTTCGTGTTTTATATATTAATTTTTTATATATCTCTTCAAGTACTATCATCCTTAACTTGAACTACGCCGTTCTGACGATAGGCAATAACCTTGAAACATATGTAAACGGCTGTTATATAGAAAAATGTGTAGTTTTTCAACGTAAGTTTCTTCTACTTAATTTTAGTTTACCTGCATTAAATATAATTCTTAGAATAATTCTTTTATCGTTAAGATTGTCTGGGATTTCCAGAAGCTATAAAAGTCTCACAAAAGCCGGACGGTATTTCATTGTCGTCTGCAACGTTGTGTTGACTCTTCCCAATTTGTTTTGTGTGTATAAAACGTGTACGAAACTGTGTTTCGTGTTTTATATATTAATTTTTTTATATATCTCTTCAAGTACTATCATCCTTAACTCGAACTACGCCGTTCTGACGATAGGCAATAACCTTGAAACATATGTAAACGGCTGTTATATAGAAAAATGTGTAGGTTTTCAACGTAAGTTTCTTCTACTTATATATATATATATATATATATATATATATATATATATATATATATAAGTAAATATTGAAGATATTGATTGTCTTGTATGAATTCCAATTTAAAGTTTCTTATTGGGATAAACAATCAGAATGAGAGCAATACACGTTATTTCTTTAAAACATTCTAGCTTTCGCTAAATTTATTAGCTTCATCAGGAATCTACAAATAAGTGGGGTCATGTTAGACAACAATATAAACAACAAAATTGAACTTACGGTTAGATGAAATTATTCATTAAAATACTGGACATCACGTATAACTTCACTAATATAAACACATAAAAGGTGACAATTTAAAAACATTTCCACAAACTCAAAACCATAAACATCCAAAATAAACACTGCCTAACCTCAACGTATATAAACACAAAGCGTTTGATGTCAGTCCGTCCAAACGTCAACAAAAATCAAGGATGACAATTATCGACTCATACGTCGTTTAGTCCAACAATGTAACAAGAAGGAATATATGTTATTGAGATTTCGTGTATCCGTCTTCTTGTTCATCGTGTTGTTTGTGTTATTTATTGCTACCATTTCTAAAAAAGTCTTTTATAATAGTTATTTTCTGTGAAAAGTATTTCTGTTTCTTCATAATTAATAATATGATGTTCATTCTTTACATGTTCAGCTAATGAACATGTATTCAATCCACGTCTGCAATCACTTTTGTGAGATATGATTCTTGAAGAAATCCATCTCGAAGTTTGTCCAACATAAACCCGATCGCAAGAACCACATGGAATGGAGTATACTACAGACGATCTGTGATCTGGGTTTATTGGGTCTTTTAATTTGCTGAAAACGTATTTGCGGAGTGGAAGAACTGTTCTCTTTGCAAATTTCATATGAGGAAAATCTTTAAACACTTTTACAATTTTATCAGTTAATTTTTCTATGTAAGGTAAAGAATGAAAAGACATGTCAGGCATTGAATCATTAGAAATCATGATCTGTGACTTTGATAAATAGTTGTTGGGTTGGGTGTTAAAGAGAAGAGTATTTATGAAATTCAGAGGGTAGCTATTCTCGACAAGAATATTTTTCAGTTTCAATAAATTTTGCCGATGAAAGGATGGATGTGAAATCTTTAAAATTCGATTTTTCATATTTAATATTAAATTGACTTTCATTTTTTCTGGATGATAGGAATGGTAGTTGAGAAGTCTACCAGACCACATTGGTTTTTGGTACCAATCTGTTATTACATCCTTTTCTCGACGGATAACCTTCATATCCAAAAATGGAACTGACTTCTGAGACTCTTTCTCTATTGTGAATTGAATATTCTCGTCGAATCCATTGAACACGCGCAGGACCTCCCCAACACACACCTCAGGTATCATGCAGGTAATGTCATCCACGTATTTCTTTATAAACGGCATCTGAAACGACAATCTAGGTAAGCACTCCTGAAGTAGATCATTCATCACATATTGTGCCAAAATCGGAGATAGTGTTGCCCCCATTGGAGAACCAGTAATTTGTCTATAAAACTGTTTATCAAAGGTAAAATATGTGTTATCAAATACAAACCGCATGAGCTCCACAAAAGTACTCTGGTTGACTGGTGAATGAAGATGTACACTATTATTCCATTCTTTCTGAATATTACTCTTTGCTCTTGAAAATGTAATATTGCTAAATAACGTAACCGCATCTAAGCTTATTAACATGTAACCATCAGGAAAACAAGCCTTACTTATAAAGGACGAAAAATCGTAAGAATCTTTTACAAAAAATGGATTGTCAACATTATAAGCATTGGTGAGTATGTCCGTTAAGAATTGTGCTATTTTACTTGTGGGTGACAAAATGGACGAGATAATAGGACGCAATGCCAATACTGGTTTGTGTACTTTGGGTAAGCCATAATATTTAGGTGCTACTGAATCATAGATAGTCAATTGTTTGGCACATCCGTCACTCAACATTTTTTGCTTCCTCAGATCTGAAATCAACTTGTTCGCCTTCTGTTGTATAGTACTTGTAGGATCTCGGCTTAAAGGTGTATAATACTTCGTGTCTGATAGTATGGAGTAAGACAATTCTCTGTATTTAGCCCTGTGTAACACTACGGTTACATTGCCCTTATCGGAGTTTGTTATCAGAATGTCTTCATCCTAAGAAGTAAAGATCCTAATATCACTTGGTCCAAAAATGAGTTTGAAACCATCAAAACATCAAATTAATATTCCCAAACTGTTATCGGATGTGGAAAGTATCATTGAAAAGACTCCAGCACAAAATCGTAATCTCTTAACAGCGAGGACAGTTAATGTCATAACAAATTTCATTCAATCTGATACAAGGTGCAATGATGAATTTGGTCAAATGCTACAAAGGTGCAGAGCGTTTCTCAGGGATAATGAAGACATTCTGATAACAAACTCCGATAAGGGCAATGTAACCGTAGTGTTACACAGGGCTAAATACAGAGAATTGTCTTACTCCATACTATCAGACACGAAGTATTATACTCCTTTAAGCCGAGATCCTACAAGTACTATACAACAGAAGGCGAACAAGTTGATTTCAGATCTAAGGAAGCAAAAAATGTTGAGTGACGGATGTACCAAACAATTGACTATCTATGATTCAGTAGCACCTAAATATTATGGCTTACCCAAAGTACACAAACCAGTATTGGCATTGCGTCCTATTATCTCGTCCATTTTGTCACCCACAAGTAAAATAGCACAATTCTTAACGGACATACTCACCAATGCTTATAATGTTGACAATCCATTTTTTGTAAAAGATTCTTACGATTTTTCGTCCTTTATAAGTAAGGCTTGTTTTCCTGATGGTTACATGTTAATAAGCTTAGATGCGGTTACGTTATTTAGCAATATTACATTTTCAAGAGCAAAGAGTAGTATTCAGAAAGAATGGAATAATAGTGTACATCTTCATTCACCAGTCAACCAGAGTACTTTTGTGGAGCTCATGCGGTTTGTATTTGATAACACATACTTTACCTTTGATAGACAGTTTTATAGACAAATTACTGGTTCTCCAATGGGGGCAACACTATCTCCGATTTTGGCACAATATGTGATGGATGATCTACTTCAGGAGTGCTTACCTAGATTGTCGTTTCAGATGCCGTTTATAAAGAAATACGTGGATGACATTATCTGCATGATACCTGAGGTGTGTGTTGGGGAGGTTCTGCGCGTGTTCAATGGATTCGACGAGAATATTCAATTCACAATAGAGAAAGAGTCTCAGAAGTCAGTTCCATTTTTGGATATGAAGGTTATCCGTCGAGAAAAGGATGTAATAACAGATTGGTACCAAAAACCAATGTGGTCTGGTAGACTTCTCAACTACCATTCCTATCATCCAGAAAAAATTAAAGTCAATTTAATATTAAATATGAAAAATCGAATTTTAAAGATTTCACATCCATCCTTTCATCGGCAAAATTTATTGAAACTGAAAAATATTCTTGTCGAGAATAGCTACCCTCTGAATTTCATAAATACTCTTCTCTTTAACACCCAACCCAACAACTATTTATCAAAGTCACAGATCATGATTTCTAATGATTCAATGCCTGACATGTCTTTTCATTCTTTACCTTACATAGAAAAATTAACTGATAAAATTGTAAAAGTGTTTAAAGATTTTCCTCATATGAAATTTGCAAAGAGAACAGTTTTTCCACTCCGCAAATACGTTTTCAGCAAATTAAAGACCCAATAAACCCAGATCACAGATCGTCTGTAGTATACTCCATTCCATGTGGTTCTTGCGATCGGGTTTATGTTGGACAAACTTCGAGATGGATTTCTTCAAGAATCATATCTCACAAAAGTGATTGCAGACGTGGATTGAATACATGTTCATTAGCTGAACATGTAAAGAATGAACATCATATTATTAATTATGAAGAAACAGAAATACTTTTCACAGAAAATAACTATTATAAAAGACTTTTTTTAGAAATGGTAGCAATAAAATATATATATATATATATATATATATATATATATATATATATATATATATATATATATATATATATTGATCGTTATTATTTCAACCGTACAATTTATGAAAATTAAATGTTTGGATATCAGGATAGCGGTTTGTGTGAAATACTTTATTTTCCTATACACTCAATATTTCGTCACTATTTCGTGACTTCTTCAGGAGTATACTAAAAACAAATGAAGGTACATGAGTCATCACAATTTGTAAAAATAAAATCATTAAAACTTACAGATCTAAAAGTTTAAATATCAAAAAACACATACACGGTTCATACTTTGTCGGCAGGCCAGAGAGCAGTGACTGACACGAGCAATATATCATTAGCGGTGGTCCGGTTTTTTAATTCTTTATCTTTAATAGATTGCAGTATATGTTACTTAATTGACCAGTGTCAGATTTATAGTTAACGCAGTTCTCATCTTTTCTTATGTGACACATTTCAAGGAAAAGCCTGGTCTTGTAATTGTAGTGTTGGTCAAGAATTTTCACGTTAGAGAAATCAAACATATGTCCTGTATTTTTCAGATGTTGAACAACAGCACATGAGTTCTTCATGAGACGGCAGTCGCTTTTGTGTTGGGTTAATCGTTGTTTTAGCCATTGGTTGGTTTGGCCTATATACGTGCCTTCACATCCCAAGCATGACAACCTGTATACGACGTTATTGTTGAGTAGAGTTGGTGTCCGGTCCTTCAGTTTTGAGAAGATTGTTTTTATAGTTACTGTGCTATATGGTGCCATTCTGATCTCAGGTATGTCTCTGAATAGGGTGGTAATGCGATGTGTCAAGTGGTCTATGTGAGGTATCTTCTTGTAATTTGTGATTCGTCCATCAACTACCTCAGTGGAACCATCATAAAAATTTGTGTTATAAATCAGTTTTTTTAAGATATGCTTTGGATATCCATTGTTGATAAACGTGTTAAATAGCTGTTTTAAATTATTTTGAAGAAACCTCTCATCACATATATGTGTTAACCTATTTTTCATCGCCATCACGGTGTTATATTTCTGCCTTTTTGGATGGTTCGACCAATAATTGAGAAATCGTCCTGATGCTGTGGGTTTTTGGTACCAATCCAGAATTATACTACCATCATCCAGTCTAATCACTCTCGTATCCAAGAAAGTTACGCTTTGTTCTGTTTCCAGTTCAATAGTAAACTGAAGGTTGATATCAAACGAATTAAAGATCTCCAAAGTGGTCTGTTCTCTACCAGCTGGAATAGCACAGATGATGTCATCTACGTATTTAAAAATGAACGGTAATTCATATGGCAGTTTAAGGGTGACCTCTTTCAGGAGATGATCAAGAACAATTTTGGCAAGAATATTGCTGATAGGTGAACCCATCGGTGTACCAAATATTTGGTTATAATGCTGGTTGAAAACAAAGAAAGTATTGTTGAATATGAAGTCAATCAGCTTGAAAAAACTGTCTTTTGAGAGTGTTGTGTGATCTTTTATATTATTCCATTTTGATTTCAAAATGTTCACAACTAGATCCAGTGGTATATTGGTGAAGAGAGAAATCACATCCAAAGAAACCAGTACATAATTTGGAGGTAATCTGAATTCTCGGATTGTGTTGACAAAGGAGAATGTATCCTTGATGTTATAGTCAGTATCCCCATCATGAGCATTGTCCAGGATATCTGATAGAAACTTGGCAATGTTGTTTGTTATAGAGTTTACAGAGCTTATGATGGGCCTCAGTGGGATGTTATGTTTATGGATTTTTGGCAGGCAGTATAGTTTGGAACTTGACGAGTTGTATATGGTAAATTTCTTATAAAGTTCTTCGGTAATCTCATTGTTTTTCTTTAATTCTTTGATAATTGCATTATATTTTCTCTGTGTTGGTGCAGTAGGGTCATTTTTTAGTTTTTTATATGTTTTAGTATCTCGCAACAGCTCTTCAGTCTTCTCATAATATTCATTTCTGTTCATTACCACTGTACAATTTCCCTTGTCCGCTTGTAAGACAAGAAGTTCAGGATGCGTTTTTAGGAAAGATTTGGTTTGTTCGAATACTTCATCCATACTAGAGCGGTGTTCGCTCTTAGAGTTGTTTAAAAAATTGGTAACTATATTGGTCGCCCTTGCTCTCAATGAATCTCTTCTTTCCTCAGGTGCCTCAGATATGACTGATTCTATATCTGCCAGCAACCTGTCGATCTTTATGTTGTTCTGTTTACATTTCAGAGCAAATTTAGGTCCTAACGATAAAAAATCGGAAATAGTGGTGGGAATGGTCGTGCTAGAAATATTTCTGAACCAACGTGTGTTATCAATGAACAATTGGTCATTAGGTGGATTCATTCTCTTAAGATTATCAAATTTCTTAATGTTATCTCTTTTGATTGAACTGTGATGCTTCTTGAATGACACGTTTAATCGCTTATTGTATTCATGCATTATGTCGTGGGGAAGACGCTGGCTAAGTTGTGATTTTATCTCCTTGATCATGATTTCGGATTTTTTTAAATTGTTACAGGTTATCTTTATTTCCAACGACAAAATTTGCTTTTTTAAACGTGATATTAGGTTCTCCGTTCTGTTGGACATATTTGTGTCACAGCCAGCAAATAATAACCCGTGTATGTTTCTCGTGGAATCAAGAATGTGTCTGGGAGTGATTCCAGATGTCCTACATCGAAGCAAGAAAATTCTTCTGTTGCTGTTTCTTGCATGCCTCTAGTTGAGAGTGGATAATCGCTTCATTAGTCTCATAATGTGTTCGCCATATGTCAGCTTGATGTCGTGATAAAAACCCATCATTAATATTGATCGTTATTATTTCAACCGTACAATTTATGAAAATTAAATGTTTGGATATCAGGATAGCGGTTTGTGTGAAATACTTTATTTTCCTATACACTCAATATTTCGTCACTATTTCGTGACTTCTTCAGGAGTATACTAAAAACAAATGAAGGTACCTGAGTCATCACAATTTGTAAAAATAAAATCATTAAGAAGTCAAGAAATGAAGAAGTCACGAAATAGTGACGAAATATTGAGTGTATAGGAAAATAAAGTATTTCACACAAACAGCTATCCTGATATCCAAACATTTAATTTTCATAAATTGTACGGTTGAAATAATAACGATCAATATTAATGATGGGTTTTTATCACGACATCAAGCTGACATATGGCGAACACATTATGAGACTAATGAAGCGATTATCCACTCTCAACTTGAGGCATGCAAGAAACAGCAACAGAAGAATTTTCTTGCTTCGATGTAGGACATCTGGAATCACTCCCAGACACATTCTTGATTCCACGAGAAACATACACGGGTTATTATTTGCTGGCTGCGACACAAATATGTCCAACAGAACGGAGAACCTAATATCACGTTTAAAAAGCAAATTTTGTCGTTGGAAATAAAGATAACCTGTAACAATTTAAAAAATCCGAAATCATGATCAAGGAGATAAAATCACAACTTAGCCAGCGTCTTCCCCACGACATAATGCATGAATACAATAAGCGATTAAACGTGTCATTCAAGAAGCATCACAGTTCAATCAAAAGAGATAACATTAAGAAATTTGATAATCTTAAGAGAATGAATCCACCTAATGACCAATTGTTCATTGATAACACACGTTGGTTCAGAAATATTTCTAGCACGACCATTCCCACCACTATTTCCGATTTTTTATCGTTAGGACCTAAATTTGCTCTGAAATGTAAACAGAACAACATAAAGATCGACAGGTTGCTGGCAGATATAGAATCAGTCATATCTGAGGCACCTGAGGAAAGAAGAGATTCATTGAGAGCAAGGGCGACCAATATAGTTACCAATTTTTTAAACAACTCTAAGAGCGAACACCGCTCTAGTATGGATGAAGTATTCGAACAAACCAAATCTTTCCTAAAAACGCATCCTGAACTTCTTGTCTTACAAGCGGACAAGGGAAATTGTACAGTGGTAATGAACAGAAATGAATATTATGAGAAGACTGAAGAGCTGTTGCGAGATACTAAAACATATAAAAAACTAAAAAATGACCCTACTGCACCAACACAGAGAAAATATAATGCAATTATCAAAGAATTAAAGAAAAACAATGAGATTACCGAAGAACTTTATAAGAAATTTACCATATACAACTCGTCAAGTTCCAAACTATACTGCCTGCCAAAAATCCATAAACATAACATCCCACTGAGGCCCATCATAAGCTCTGTAAACTCTATAACAAACAACATTGCCAAGTTTCTATCAGATATCCTGGACAATGCTCATGATGGGGATACTGACTATAACATCAAGGATACATTCTCCTTTGTCAACACAATCCGAGAATTCAGATTACCTCCAAATTATGTACTGGTTTCTTTGGATGTGATTTCTCTCTTCACCAATATACCACTGGATCTAGTTGTGAACATTTTGAAATCAAAATGGAATAATATAAAAGATCACACAACACTCTCAAAAGACAGTTTTTTCAAGCTGATTGACTTCATATTCAACAATACTTTCTTTGTTTTCAACAACCAGCATTATAACCAAATATTTGGTACACCGATGGGTTCACCTATCAGCAATATTCTTGCCAAAATTGTTCTTGATCATCTCCTGAAAGAGGTCACCCTTAAACTGCCATATGAATTACCGTTCATTTTTAAATACGTAGATGACATCATCTGTGCTATTCCAGCTGGTAGAGAACAGACCACTTTGGAGATCTTTAATTCGTTTGATATCAACCTTCAGTTTACTATTGAACTGGAAACAGAACAAAGCGTAACTTTCTTGGATACGAGAGTGATTAGACTGGATGATGGTAGTATAATTCTGGATTGGTACCAAAAACCCACAGCATCAGGACGATTTCTCAATTATTGGTCGAACCATCCAAAAAGGCAGAAATATAACACCGTGATGGCGATGAAAAATAGGTTAACACATATATGTGATGAGAGGTTTCTTCAAAATAATTTAAAACAGCTATTTAACACGTTTATCAACAATGGATATCCAAAGCATATCTTAAAAAAACTGATTTATAACACAAATTTTTATGATGGTTCCACTGAGGTAGTTGATGGACGAATCACAAATTACAAGAAGATACCTCACATAGACCACTTGACACATCGCATTACCACCCTATTCAGAGACATACCTGAGATCAGAATGCTTGGCACCATATAGCACAGTAACTATAAAAACAATCTTCTCAAAACTGAAGGACCGGACACCAACTCTACTCAACAATAACGTCGTATACAGGTTGTCATGCTTGGGATGTGAAGGCACGTATATAGGCCAAACCAACCAATGGCTAAAACAACGATTAACCCAACACAAAAGCGACTGCCGTCTCATGAAGAACTCATGTGCTGTTGTTCAACATCTGAAAAATACAGGACATATGTTTGATTTCTCTAACGTGAAAATTCTTGACCAACACTACAATTACAAGACCAGGCTTTTCCTTGAAATGTGTCACATAAGAAAAGATGAGAACTGCGTTAACTATAAATCTGACACTGGTCAATTAAGTAACATATACTGCAATCTATTAAAGATAAAGAATTAAAAAACCGGACCACCGTTAATGATATATTGCTCGTGTCAGTCACTGCTCTATGGCCTGCCGACAAAGTATGAACCGTGTATGTGTTTTTTGATATTTAAACTTTTAGATCTGTAAGTTTTAATGATTTTATTTTTACAAATTGTGATGACTCATGTACCTTCATTTGTTTTTAGTATACTCCTGAAGAAGTCACGAAATAGTGACGAAATATTGAGTGTATAGGAAAATAAAGTATTTCACACAAACCGCTATCCTGATATCCAAACATTTAATTTTTATATATATATATATATATATATATATATATATATATATATATATATATATATATATATATATATATAAACTCGTCATGCTATGTAGTCAATAAAGTGTAAATCATAAGTTCAAGTGTTTGAATTTAAGTTATATTCAATTGAATCAATTCAGTTGTTGACCGACCTGTGATGAGATATTTATACATTCTAGAAAATTTGTGGAATTTTGTGTTGTTTTGTTCTGTGTCTTTTTCTTTTCAATCAACATCCAAGTTTGAACATCTAATAACTTGAACTATGCCGTTCTCATGATAGGTAATTAGCTTGAAACAAGCAACGTAAATCTCAGGTAAATACCGTAAATTTCTTAACTCAATTTTCAACCTGATAAACCTTGTTGTAAATTTATCTTATTGTAGGTACAACATTTCTAGAAGGTATAAATATCTCATCGCAGGTAGACATCGATTCAGTCTAAAAATAGGGATGTAATAGCTCGTACCCAAGATACTCAATTTAAGCCAAAAATGATGTAGATTCCTCACGTGGAATTCTGTGTTGTTTTGTTCTGTGTCTTTTTCTTTTCTATATATATATATATATATATATATATATATATATATATATATATATATATATATATATATATATATATATATATATTCATCTGAAAAAAAACTGAAATATATATTATTGAAGAATATGATCTTCATCAGATGTAGATAATAAACTATCATGTCAGTTTGTCATCTACATCTGATGAAGCCACTGTGTTGGCGAAACAATATTGTTATGTTTTAACTTAATTATAGTGAAAATCAGAAAACCACTTAGTTTTATTTAAATTCTGTAATTAGATTTTTCATTTTTTATCGGACCGATCGATTATTGATAAAAGTGTATATTGTGATTTCACGTTTTTTTTTAAAATTCAATGATCATACAGTTTAACGCCAGTTCCGAACGGGCAATGGGCTTGTAATCAGTGTACATTACCCAATGATTAGCAGTATTAAACAATTGAGATCATAGAAAAATATACATATACCTATGCCATCACCGGGGCTCGAAGTCGAATCCTACCGCATCATAGACGGTTGTTTTCCCTACTAAGCCACGGAAGCCAGCAGACGTCACGTTATTATAAATGCCACAATATTTGTTTCAACTATTTTTGCGGCATGAGATATTCCCGGCTATTATTTATTTCTAGGAATTTTCAAAATTCATGAAATTTTTATATTTAGCACTGATTCCTTGACTTTGTATTCTTGGATTTCTGTATAACTCTAATCAATATTTAATTTACTGAGTTCCATGCATTGTATTATAAACTGTAAGTAACAATAATATTCATCTTGACTAAAATCAACCGATCTTAGTCGTTTAAAAACACATTTACTAATGCGATTACCATACTTCAATGCCAACATCTTCAGTATAACACATATCAATCTGAAAGAAAAATTGCTCCTGTAACTGAGAAATAACAGGTGAGATAGCTTTATATATTAACGAAGAATTCTAAAAGTAATTGATGACCATCTGTGACAACTGTGGGTACTAGGTATTATATTATCAAGGATGATTAATACTAAATTTTAGTCTTAACTTGGTCAAATATGATAAAATATTCTTAATGAAGAATGAACGCCGTTTCACTGTGATTGATTGAACTTGAAAAACTTCCATTCGTCTAAAGAAAAGCAGGAATTTACATTGGAGGCTTCATCATTTGAATCACAAAGATTTATTCGAGTATTAATATACTATCTTTACCAGCGAAACGGAGGAAAGAAGAATTATCGTGGTGGATATTGTTTTTGAGAAATAAAGACAGATGAATTCCGACGAACTGAAAATGACATGCGCCTTATTCTTATTCGCGTTCAAAAGAACGCAACATTTGGTTTTTACTCATCTGGTATTATGAATTGTATGCATTTTGAAATAAATTTTTAGTTTCAAATGAATAACACTTGGTTCTCTACAACCCTTACGTACATTATATTACTCAAGTCAATCTTACTTGTAGAAATCAAAGAGTCTTCTTGAAGAGAGGAATTATTTATTTGGGAAATGTTGATTATTGCATGCAATTATTTGCTATGACAGTCACCAATGATTTACCAATAAAAAATAAGTTCAGAGAATAATCGAGTACCAGAAGAATAGATTGAGTAATTCAAGTTTTGCAAGTATATATCATTTGATGATTTGAACCTATCATTGATTTTCATAATATTGAACACATTATCACCTAGTAAATTACTGAGCCCATTCCATATTTTTGAGTTCAAAATGATAAACTGGTCCAAGACTGAAGGCACTTGAAGTGAAGAAGAATATTAGATGATATACTAGTACTAAGTTTGAAATGCATTGAAACAACAAATCTCGATATATTAATGGTCTCAAAATGAACTAAATTTGTGATGAAATTATTAGTGAAAGATCCTTTCAAATGTTTCCTGAAAAGTCGTACCATAGATCGTTCTCAATCGAGATATGAGAACAAATTCAATTTTTTTCTGTAGAAAAATCAGAATTAGAAATTTGCATGAAAATTCGTATGATTCATGAAATATTTAAGAACCGATATATCAATACTAATGAATATTTAGTTTTTTGTTTCATTATAGTATATTATTCATTAAGAGTTATTCATTAGAAATTATTCATTCCGATGTTTTGACAAAGCTACAATTCTTAGCGAAATGCAAACAAAAAAAATTTTCCAACGTATTTTTGAAGAATATGAATTCTCAGTATATGAATTAAGTTGTATATTATCTATATTATAAAAATGAATCGCAAAATGTGTTGGTAAGCGCATAACTCAACAGCGCTTGGACTAATATAGTCAATTCTTTTTTCAAAATAATTGTTGAAGTCCAAGGATGGTTTTTACGGCGAAACAAATTCGAATAAATGCCGGGAAAACCTTGAAACACTCCATTTCATTTTCACATACAAACGTTTTCTAACTAAAATGTAGAGTCAACGGTTGAACAGATTTCTCTATTTTTTTTTTGTGTTTGTTATTGTAACGGAAAAATTCAACAAAATCGCATGTAAAATTAGAAAATTCAAGAATACTTAAATAATAATATAAGTAAGAAATAATTATAACTCTCAAAAAGAGGATGTTAAAAAAGTGAATATCTTATCATACATTCTGATTAGTTTAGAGCTATCACAACTAATATAAAAACTTCTATTGAATATAAAATTTTGGTAAGTTTAAATAGACTAACAAACACGTTACTAACATAGCACGTGTGCAAACTTAACTCGCAGAAACTATTAGATGTACAAACTTAAGTCGCAGAACTCGCAATGCAGCAAGTCAAAGATATAAAAGAGCAAGTCAAATTGACAAGCAACACCAAGCTCGAAATGAGGTTGAACGGAATCGATGGAATCAAAATTAACAATAAAAAAGGTTGCGTTTAACTCCCATCGACCTGCATTCAATTATAACGTTGAAATATATTACAGTTCACAGCACATCTTTGCTATTGGACCAATGAAAGTTGTATGTCAATATTGCAAGGCAAAGTTTGATTGTTATTGATAAGAAAATATTACCAATGATGCGACAAAATATTGCGCGAATTGTCAATTCAAATAGACGTTATTGTTACAGCTACCACAGTCACTATATTCACTGGTTTCCGGGAATGGACTAAATTCTGAACATTTTTTGACATACATATATCCCGTAAATATCTCATATGATTAATGATGAGATAAATGGGACAAATTTTTGATAAGAAATTAGGAACATGCCGTTCAACTATAGAACGGACAGGTTAATAACTTTCAATACATCAAACGTCTTAATATATAAATTTTTTGATAATTCAAATGATTTGAAATAACAGGAAGTATTGCAGTCCCTTCGTAATTGAGTAAGTCCCTGGCTCTACATGGGAAAAATATTAGAAACAAGAGAGTGTATCGCAAATAGTAAAATATGTCTTTTCGGCTTTTTCGAATAAAATATTCGGAAAAATTTTCGGATGAAATATTCAAATAAAAATAAATGGGCGTACAAAGTTCGATTGATCAGCTAGTTATATATAGATATTGAGCGCAGGTTAGCCACATGCAATATAAAAATTACTTCAAATTAGCATTGTCTAAACAAAACGCTCGTTTAATGATGAAAGAAATTTCAGACGGAAAAGATAACGAAGAAGATAAAACCGCAAGGGCATTACTTAGAGTCGGGTGAAAAGATTTTAGATCTTGTCTATTTTGCTCACAGTAAAAGCGTTCCTTTCAACGTGGAAAAGATAAAGTGGTAGAACCTGGGTATCGCGAAGATGTTCAACTCCGGAGCAGATAAATAATTTAGGTTCCGTCTGTCATCATACCACAAGGAACACGCAATCTGAGGATTAGCGGTACAGAAAACAGAGTTTGCGGTTGAAAATGTTATGGGATTATGAAAATAAGGCATTGCTTTCTTGAGGTTAGCATTAATACGAATTTCAAATTCCAGATTTGGAATTGAAATTCTCATTGAAAAAAAAGACGAAAACATGGCTAGACGAGATAATCTTCCACACAAAACCGACAAGTCGAATACAGCGTTGACATAATCACCATAAAATTATTTTATTTTCTAAGGATTAATAAGATTACGACTCTTAAAATTAAATATCATTCATACTTAATTATTAGCAATTACTATTTTGCATTCCTAATGCATTCAACACTCTATCTAAATTTCAACTCATGATCTCAACATATACTACATTATCATCTACTCGATATAGAAAATTGTATGATCAAATCGACATTGAAGTTGATTACAATAATTAACAATTCTTTCACCAAGAGGTAAACGAGAATTCAATCTGAGTAATTAACCACAACGTTTATCATAGAAAAGTTCTTTAAAATACTTTTGTTGATCTCTTCGATTTTCGCAACAGTAAGTCTATGAACGATTATTATAAACGAATATTCAGGTATCAATTCTTGTAATTGGTAAAAAGGTGGAAAAAATTACTAATTCTGAAAATCTGTTTTTGTTGAAGGAAATTGTTGAAAAGTATTGATGATTTGATTCAATTATAGGCATAGTAGGTAGAAAGATTGCTTATGAATCAAGAACGAACAAAAACCATAGTGCATTCGTGCAAAAAAAAATTGGTGAGTTTTCGGGAACCAAAGGAAAATCAACCTCAGTGATTATGCTATTCTGAAAGCAGATACATTAAAACCGGATAGAATTATTACAGAAACCAAAACACAATACAAATTTCAAGGTTCACGTTTAAATTAGTTCAAATATGACTTTGTTATGATATATTATCATTAGGCAGGTATTTTAGCATACTATTATGATCTTTTCAATCATAATAAATCATAAAACTGAAATACATATGTAAAAAAATATTTTTATGTGATTTGTGAAGTTATAAGCAGTATTTGTTTGATTTCAATCATATTTCGAAGGGCAGAGAGTAAAGTGAACTACTCGCAATACCAAACTTCTCTTGAATTCGTATGTATTTGTCATAATAAAGTTGGCTTATATCAGTACTTCACTTCAACAATAATATGAAAAGTAAAGCCAAACAATGATAGTCCATGTCTTCCTGGCGTAAAATGAACTTAAAATCGAATTTATAATCAAACAATTGACCGTGAACGATTTTTCTTCAAGTGATACTCGGTTTCATTACAATATTTATATTGAATGGTATTGGCGTTTACTTGATGCGAATCCATTAAAATTGAATATAGGAAAAAATTCAAAAACTTGAACTTTTGATTTACACTTTTATTGAAAACATAGCATGACGAGTTTCATCGTTGAAAATGACTTCTTCAGACGAATGTCAGACGAACTTCTGAAGAAGTCGTTTATAACAACGAAACGCGTCATGATATGTTTTTAACAAAAATGTAAATCAAAAGTTCAAGTGTTTTAATTTTATCTTATATTCAATTACAATATTTATGTGAAAATTTCTTTTAGTTTTATGGGTAAAGTTCCACCTGTGGTTTTTATATGAAAGGCATGTGGAAGAAACAATGACAAGTTCTGTGTTGAAGCTAAACACTCAATAAATTGTCATGAAATCCCAGAATTTCTGTCCAAGTCACACATACTTCGAAGAATTTCTTCACATATATATTGACAGAATGAATTTCTTCTTAGAGGCACGCTATCTGAATTTCTGAAGGATGTTTCATTGATATAAAATCAATTTAATGCATCACGGTAAACGAACATGAATACTCCATTGACTTCAATAATGATTATTTCCATTATTTCGATTACTACACTATTGCATTGAATGATATGAACGTGAGAAAAAAATTAAATGAAACAAGATATATATTTAACCAATTTCATTAGATACTCATGAAAGTTTGTAGTTATTTCAGGAGGCTGCAGTCGAAAGTAAATTGACTTAGAGATGAAAAGTAAGGAAAAATCTCTTCCATTATTAAATCGGAGTATTGTTTATTCTGTTGTTTTGAAAGTACACTGGTAATTTGGTCTTAGTTTGCAATGAATGTTGAAAAAACTCTATAGTTGTATAAAAGTAGTAGCTAGATTCACTGTTAGTCAGAAGGTCAAAACTTTTGGTTTTAAACTGTTGTAACTTCATTAATGGTATTCCTTCCACAGACATCTTCAAAAAGTTCAGAAAGGAATCTTTTATACAATTTTGAGAATCTTCGATCCTTTTTTATTCGGTAATGAATTGTGGTTACACTCTAAAAGTTTTTCCTAATCCCTGATCCACGAAAGGCAGCCATAAAAGGCATAACAAATTTTGTTTCAAAATAAGTTTTTGTTAGTTGTGGTATTTATTGTATGTTTTCATAACTTAACATAATATATTAATGTAACGTGTAAAGTTAACGTGGATTGTACATTAAGTTGCTGTGTTACTGTGTGTCTAATTGTCCTTGAAGTAATACTCTTAGTAGATTTATTATCAGTGGCTTCAATAAATGTACTATTGGAACAACCATTTCATAATTTCAGATGTCACTCATTTGAAGTCCTCCTAGGTGTATTTAATGATGCAATTATTCGTTTTAGAGCCTAATAGTACTTTTAAGAAAATGCCATGAATTATGTAACATATTCATCAACCCTAGTTTGCAAAAGAGGAGTTTCAGTAGACCAAATTTCTGAAAGAACTCTCTGCATTGCGTAACTCATTTTGAATATATTGCGAAATATGATAAACGCTCGAATGACCAGATATACGGCCAAATTATATCCAAAATATTTCCACAAAAATAATCAACATACTCAGCTTTACGTAGTTGATTCCGTGACCAAACACAAACAAACCTGTAATTCCGATATTAATTATCCTTTATGTGTCTGTAACTCATTTATAAGGGCCTGAATCACATCCAATCAGGATAAAGTGAATAACCAAATGTTTTACCATACCATTTTCATATGCAGGAATGTTACAGTATCGAAATCGTATTTTTATACTTTTTAGAATCCTTTATCTCTGGAAAGAAAATCATTCGTTAATAATTCTTGTATTTTCAAAATATTCTCTTTTTCTTTTCAAGATATTCATTCATTCTCTTATATACATATTTTTCACATACCTTTTTGATATTACATGAGAATGGTTTCAATTCATAATAACGTTCATCTGAATAGTTAATAATGTGTATACAACTTAAAAATGGTTGATAAATGAATTTACCGTTTTAATATTTGTGAATTTCATTTGACTTCTCGTTTAGCACGTTGATCTCTCGAAATAAAATCTATCGGAGTTGAACACCTGACTCTAAAATCTGTTAATATATTCATTATTTACTCGTCACATTTTTCGGTCATTCAACTCATTTCTTTAGTAATTCAGTAGTTTTTATATTCAATGTTCCTTTTAACTGTTCAATTTTTTCATGGTAGAATATCAAATTAATCCAACAGCTTATATCCGTTGAAACGGTTACAATGCATATTATTATTAAGGAAAAGAAATTAAAAATGAATGAGAATGTGAATTACACACATTCCTGATGACATCTGAATAGTAGAAAGAGAAAGAAATGGTCTTGGGATAGAAAAACTACAGGATGCAATTAACCCAATGAGCAGCTAGGTGATATATTCGTTATCGAACAGAATTTCAAGAAATGTAATATGAAAAAGAAGATAAAATAAAGAATATAATATATTGAATTGCTGTTGGCTGTGTTGTAAGCAGATTTCATAAACAAGAAATTCAAAAGCGTTCAGCATTTCGAAATGAAAATGAACAGAGGAAGAAGACTTACTGTTTTCATGTTTTCTTGTTGAGTTTGTGTACAGAGAAAAGGATAAACTGTTTCCTCACTTCATTAATTCGATCAACTGCTTGATTTGAATGAGTAGACAATTTGCGTAACATAGTGACTTAATGGAAACGTGTCTAAATATTGACTATATTTACACTAAAAAACAGAATAACAACGATGTTCTGAACTTGCATATATAATTTTCAATAAACTAAAATCATAAATTTACGAATGAAAATGAGTAACAGCATCCGTTTAAACACATACCAAGGCCTTGTAATCCTACCTACAAACTATGCAAAATATTTTTCGATGGCGATAATGTAAAAAAACTGGAAGATTCTAATATCATATTTCAATATGAAGAAACAAAATCTTTACTATGCCTGTAATGCAAGTGTTTCGATTTGATTCATCCTCGTATTATTATCATATTTATACATTGAATAGGTATGAATACATACGATAATAATACGAAACAGCTAAATTCCATAAATTCACCTATTTGGAGAGCCATTAACCATTTCGCCTTTGATTGAAAATTTCGTTATTTTTGCCGTCTTGCCGTAGATTTGCCTTTGCAATCTCCATTGAAGTCAACCTAATAATAGTCATGGAAATTCAACATTAGCAAATCCGCATCATCTTCAAAGGTCACACTGAAAATTTATGTACTGTAAATGATAGAAAAACTGTTTTGTGTATCACTGCCATCATCGTCAGATAGGATTTGGTTTTTGAATTCCATTCATTAAGTTGCATATATTTGGTGCTATCTATACCAGGCATGGAAAAACACTTGCCAGAAGTGGCAGGAAAATTTTGAAAACTTTGATGGCACGCCCAAAAACGCACAAGTTTAGACATATCAGAAACTACTCAAATATCCCATCTTTAAAAATGTTGTACCATGCACTAGTACAATCCCAAATAAATTATGGTATTATTGGCTGAGGTGTTGAGTACCACAACACTACATTAAAAAACTAGAAGTTTTGCAAAAATAGGTATTAAGAATTATTTATGGAAAACCACTCACCTTTTCTAGTGAAAAGATGTATACTCTATCCAATGTTTTTCATATATCGCAATTATTTGCTCAACATATTTCAATGCGGGGAAAGTTGACATTTATATCTTCACGGTACATCTATGAAACTAGAAATAAGATCGACCATTTCATGAAACAGAGAGGGAAAAACTATAGGAAAGAGAACTTTCACTTACTTGTCTCCCAGATTATATAGCCTTGTTCCCCAGGAAATTAGAACCATTCACTTTTTGTATACCTACAGAAAACACATAAAAAAATGAATTTTCGATAAGGAAGGAAGTTCTTCATGGAGTTGGTAGATTGCTGACTGACATAATGAGTTCATTAATTAGAATGAATTATGAAGGGTATATATATAACAACTTCACATTTGAATTAATTCAACTTGAATAACCAATTGTGACGATTTCTCCTGATTCTGGGACGATTCGCCCGATTGAGACGATACTACCTGATATGAGACAGTATCCACATATTCAGACCAAACACCTATTGCGACTTTTCAACATTAGTAATCATTAAAGCTCGGAAACAATGCAACCGAAAAAGCCAAAAATATGCGCATTTGAATGCATCACAAATTGACAAAGAATGCAAAGATTTTAAAAAAATATATGCAAAAAATGATGTATATTATAATGTGGAATAATACTATTCTTTCATTATTTTGCTATGGTAGAAAGTGGGGGCGGGATTTAATAATTAGGTATTCAACGAAAATTTATATTAAGTATCAGATTTTATTGAAAATAAAATAAAAATAATACATAGGTACTATTGAAATTATTATGGTAAGAATAAAACAAAATAACAATATTTGAGCAGACATGAGTCACGTCTTACAATTATTGTGAAAACTATCAATAATTAAGTGTTTCTCAATGTTTTTAGGAGGAAACTTTGTCTCTTGTCAGAAAACGTGTTTGAAAATTGAAAAGCTTAGTTCAACATCAACTTATGTAATGGGAGCATATTTATATTCACAAATGATGTTCAATTCTAAATTTGGTATATTTACATCGTTTTCGCCCATAAAAATTTTCGACATATTTTTCAAAATTTGAGAGCCTATATTTTTTTGAGACACAGAATTGAATTCATTTAGAACGACGGTCCCGATTTGTCCACCGAATTTCTTACAATTTGACTCAAAATGGCTAATTAGAGTTACTGATTCCGTTAATGGTATACAAGATTTTTCTGAATTTTTAATAGTTGTAGACATTTAATTGGTTTTTATAAATATAAAATTATTCTTTATTCATGAATTTTCCAAAAGATTTTTTGCGTTCAAAATAGATGTAAATGAAGAGTCACTCAGATCGTCAATCAAATGTTTAATGGCGTGGTAATTGTCAGCATGAAATATAGCTGCATCCAACCAGGTACCCCAACGAATTATTACAGGGTGTGGGGGTAGGGCAAGATTTGGAAGTTTTTCTTTGTAAAATCAAACACGTATCGTAGCCTTTAAAAATACTTTTTTCACATTGTTAAGTAGGTCACTGACCAAAGGAAACTGCTGTCTTATACTTTCTGACACTATTAATTCCATGAGTTAGACAGGTTACATGTTGCAGATTCGAATAAAATATTTTCGAATTTTGTCCAGCTTTAATCATAAAAGGTTCTGGATCAGATAAAAAAATAACATTTTCTGTGGGAACAATTTGGGACAAGAAAAAATTGTTCAATGAATCTTGGACAAATCGTGCAATTGTTAAATTATTAGATTTTTCAAGTTTTTTTGAAGCAAAAAGATAGGATCTGCTTGGATTTGTTACCCCTAAAACACCTATTAACGCATGTGCGATATATATACCGCATGAATCTGTGGCTTCGCCTACTACAATATAGAAATAGTTTGAATTGCCTTTGTTTTTGATACAAGTTAATGTTCGTTTATAAATTGAGTCGACACTTGCTTTACGTAAGGCCGACTCGTCAGGAATATTTAGTTTACAATATTTTCCTAAAAATTCCTTCAGGTTGGGATTATTCAACTTGCCCAACGTATGTTACTAGCAATCATTGCCTTGCACAAATCCCCATTAAACTCTTTTTGGTCGTCTTTTTTTGGCTTCTGTTGTTGGAGGCAACCTCTTGAGGTTTGTTGCGATGATAATTGCTGCATATTGGAAATATGCTTTGCAGATTTCACGTGTTGCTCCACATTGAATTTTTTTTGGCGTGGATCTATAATGGGTACGGAAAACTACTGATTGTTTTTACAAGACAAATATACGCAAAAAAGGAACAAATATCTAACTGCAAAATAATTCGATACCCTGAATGTTTAAAAGGACAATTTTTTCACTTGCTAGGCACCAAGAACGTGTCAATCACGACCGACTATATCATTCACCCTTTTGTTTTTTAATTACCTCTTAAAATAGGTTCAACAGTTTTATGATTCCATGATATTGTGAAGTATCATTAAACGCCTTTATTATGAACGAGAAGTTTACAAAATCGATGAAAACCCTCAAAACTCATTAAATAAATAACAAAATATTAACATCCGGTTACAATTTGTTGAAGAGTAAGTTGGGAATAAGTGAAAAGAAAAAAATTAAAAATAATATATCTCGAATACATGAATACTTATACTTTCAGACAAAACATACTTCAAAACCAAAGCCAATAGCAATATGTAACATATACTTACAATTTTGGAAGACACTGTACAAAAAAGGTGGTGCTCATCCCAAGTAAGTTCTCGGTGACACTTTATCCACATATCATTGAATGCCTTTTTAGGTATTTCGACTCAAACACTTGTATACTAGAGTGGATTAGGGCTTTTTTATCGGACTTTTTGTGTTAGGGCTGGAGATTCTTTTTCTACACCAAAGCCAGTTTTAAGTGGAGTACCTCAGGGATCCGTTTTGGGTCCATTGTTATTTGTTTTATACGCCAGTGATCTTCATTTACATGTTCAAAGTGAGAACGCCTTTTATGCAGACGACACAAAAATTTTCGCAAATCCAGTTTAAAGCGGTGTCCAAACTGGACGATTTAAACTCAATTTTCGAATGGTGCGTGGATTGGTTATTGCCTCTCAATGAAGACAAGTGTGTAGTTATGCATATGGGAAAAGACAATCCACGTTTTGATTATTCCATAGACGGACAAAAATTAATCGAAGTTAATTCTGATAACGATCTCGGAGTGACAAAAACTGAAAATTTGAGTTGGTCGGAACGTATTACTTGCATAACTAGAGAAGCAAATAGTAAACTTTACCTTTTGAAAAGAGCGTTGGCGGAAATATCCTTTCAGGCACCAATTCGATTATATAAAACATTCATACGTCCTACTATGGAGTATTGTGGTGCTGTGTGGTGTCCGGAGTTGGTGCGGGACAGAGATCTACTTGAAAACATTCAGCGTAGGGCTACTAGACAATCATTCAAGCTTAAAAGACCGGATTACCCTCTAAGGCTTGCTTCAGCTGGATTACCAACATTTAAAGCTCGTCGACTACGTGGTGACTTGATCATTACTTTTCGAATTTTGAGATTTAATTTTGGAGATTTTGGACATTTATTCATTCTTGATGGCAACGGAATCATTTCATACATCTAGGCGGCAGAATTTTTTACCTAATCGCGTATTCACTGTATGGAACAGTTTACCAGCTGAAGTTGTGAACTCTCAGTCAGTTAACGTGTTCAAGAGGGCGGTAGATGAATTTTTGTTTTCATTTTGAGAAATTGTTTTTGTCATATATTTTCATTGTCAATGTGTACCTCCTACTGATCACTATTTTTTTCCTCTTGTTGTTATTATTTTTTTTCTTTTCTCAAATATTTATCTAATGTATTATCCTCACATTGCAGTATTCTGTAAAAAGTGTTAATGGGCTTATGGGTCTTCAGACCCCTGCCTTTAATTATATGTAATAATAATAATAATAATAATAATATTTTATCCTCATTGAAAGAGAGTAAAATAGGTTCACTGTGCACTAATCGTAGTGCTTTCGTTGGAAGATACAGCTCATTTAAAGGTTCACCTAATATTTACCGGGGAAAATTTGCTTCTTTTTTTATTTTGCATTTTTTTATGCAAAAATTATGCATTATTATGCATTATCAAGAATGTCGAATAAAGAATCATTCAGTCAGTGATTTTAAGACAAGTATTTACTATTACCTCTCATTTGAATTTGAATTATCACAGAGTTGATTCATCGTCCATTGAATTTATTTTTAAGAATTTCTGCTCGGTTCTTGTTCTAAATCACGTTTTTTCACTTCATTTGTGCCGTCAAAATTGTTCAAAGAGAAATGGTGTCGTTTCACGCTTTTCTAAATAGTTGAAACAACCCACCCTACAAAATAAGATGAAGAAGAAGAAAATTAGGATATTTTCCTTCTGTGACGTTAGTTATTTAATGAAGATATTCATAACTTTGTGTCACGGTAATTGGAAAACTTTGGCCATCCCTCATTTACACTACCATTCGACCAAATAATTTCACAGACAAATAATAAAATTCTGATATTCAAATATTCCAAAATTATTCCAATTTTCAAAAAGGGAGATTCTGAAATTAAGGATAATTATCGGCCGATTGAAAACGACTAAAAAATCATCAAGAAACGTATAATATCCTACTTCGAGACCAATCATTTTTTCAATAATTCACAATATGGTTTCAGAAAAGATCGATCTACAACGATTGCACTTTTGGATGTTGTGGGTGGCATAGTTGATGGCCTAGAGAAGCAGAAACAAACTTCTATAACGATGTGTGATCTTTCAAAGGCCTTTGACTGCGTCTCTCATGATATTCTAATAGAAAAACTTCATTTCTACGGCGTCAGAGGTACTCCTCTGAAGCTAATCGAATCTTATCTAACTGATAGGCACCAGGCTGTCTGGTATGAAAATTGTCTGTCTGAATTTAAGCTATTAAGACATGGAGTTCCGCAAAGATCAGTTCTGGGGCCATTGTTATTCATTATATATGTGAACGACTTACCCAACTTTATGGCTCCACTGAAAACGGTATCACTCGCGGATGACACCACTTTTGTTTACCATGATAGAAATCGTTCAGGCTTGGAGGAAAAAACCACGTACGTAAATACCAAGTCTCAATTATTGTTCACGGCAAACAAACTCGAATTGAACGATGACAAAACTCAAAATTTAGTATTTTCATCTAATCATTTCGACAATCCTGCGCTAAAAAATACTGCAAAGCTGCTTGGCGTAACACCAGATAGCAAACTTACTTGGAAAGACCATATTGAACAACTGAAAGGAAAACTTTCGGTACTCTATTTTTGCTTAGACGATTGAGAACTATAACGAGCAATACCACATTAAGAATTACATACTTCTCTCTATTTCACTCATTTTTGAGTTATGGCGTTGTTCTGTGGGGAGATTGTTCCAACACCTTAGTAGTTTTCAGGTTGCAGAAAAAGGCAATTCGAATGATGGCAGGCGTTGGTTACTTGGATTCATGCAGACCATTATTTATAAAATATGGAATAATGCCTTTGCCTACATTGTGGATATATAACGTTCTTCTAGAAATACATAAGGATGCAGATACATTGAAAAAACAGTCTGATCTACATACTTATAATACAAGAGGCGCAAATAATATCTGAACAAATAAGTGTCGTCTAAATAAATCAAAAAAAAAACTCGATAGATTATAATTTATACAATGTCTTACCTTCCCATTTCAAAGAACTTTCTTTCAATAAATTCAAGACAAACATCAAGAAATATCCTCTGAGATTTTGCTTCTATTCTTTCAGCGAGTATTCGCAGCACTTCAAGGCAAAGTCTTTAATATGAACATGCTCATCACATTCTTTTATGTGTTAATTTTTATTTTTTTTTTGTGCATTATACAAATTTGTTTTTTTTCAGTCTTACGGATAATTAATCACTAAGTTTACGAAGTCTATACTTATTAGACTGCAATCATTAGTTTCATCTTGGTTTAATTTTGTATCTTATCTACTATTTTTGTATTATTATCTAATGTATGTTCATTGTATTTGTGGAGGAGTGGAAGAAGGATTCGTCAAGCTCCTAACATTTGTAAGAAATTTCTTTTCTCTACAATAAAGATATTCTATTCGAAACAAGAGATGAGACGATACGAGTAAATACAAATACATAGTCGATACTTTTTTCCGATACCAAGTACTTTTAGTATCGATACTTTGAAATCAAGTATCGAGTGGTTTCGGTTAAAAGTTCTCGATTCATTATAAAACACTATAAATAAAGTCACTATTTCATCTCAAGTTTGATCAAAAAAATTGATACCCAGTGAGTATTGATACTTGATTACCGATACAGTATCCTGTGAAATTATCGATACCTCAAAAGATGAAATTGTTTTGCTCAAGATGTAGTTATATTATTTTTTGATATTTTTGTACCTGCAGTTTTATATATTGTATTCTTATTCAAAAAAAGAGAATCAATGTTAAATTTGATTTTCATTTCATGTTGTTCTCTCAATGTGCTCAAAAAAGGAATTGAGGATAGAATCTACATTGCTACTAGACTTGAATTACTAGTAGTAATTTTTTGATACAAAGAAAGAGAACAAATCAGAACCGAGATAGTCATCATTTCAATTCATTTTTCAATCTCTAATGAAACAATGATTTTCAGGAATATTCCTGGGAGTATATTTGTAGATTTGTTACAATTCGAAAGCAAATTTTATATCTATTCCTTCTTGTGAATTATCTTCGAAAAATTAAATGAAATGAGTAAAATCTTCGGGAGTTTCACAAAAGCAAGAGATTCAGACAAAAAATGAGTACGACCATAAATTTCATAGAGAATATATACAGAATGAAACAGATACATATCGACTATTCCGTGCAATAAAGCTTCTTTATGACTTATATACTGTTTTTATAGTGGTTCTCTTCATAGGAACAGTTTTAGTATAGAACAGTATGTAGTTGAACGTAGTGCTGGATACAGAGAACGGATAAATCTGCGTGAATTATATCGTTATTGCGTACTAGGCAAAGCGGTACAGACATCATTTACTACTGAATTTATAGACATTTTAAATGGATCCTTCATGAGTAGGTTGTATTTTTCATTTCAGTCCATTTTCTTTATGGTGGAGATTTGAATAAAATGGTATAGTATAAAAAGAATAATGAATCTGCTCTGGCAACATAGATATTTGATTGAGTTGAATTTTCAGAGAATTTATTACTCGAAGCTCTCTTATTTGGAATGAAAATTATAATTCGTCCACAGCACTAAGTTTAACAAAACATTAGTTTACTAATTGATTACGGCGATACTTGATAGAAATCCAATAACATATTGTGAATAAAATTTATTTTATGTTATCATTCTCACTATTTATAGTTTAATATAACAATTCTTTCGTGGAAATACTGGAATCACCAGTAAGATAAAGGAAAACCACTATGTTAATGAAAAAGAAAACAACCAAACTTTACATAATGTCGGACTTCCATTGCCTATGACTTCAATTTGAAATTTTGGAACAAACTATAATTAATTAAGTAATTTATTATAGTTTGTTAATTATTCTAGTAATATTGTTAGTTGTTTATTGATATTGTTTATTTTGTTAGTTATTTGTTAATTAAGAAAATTAAGTAGTAGAATTAATCGGATTGATTCTGACAAGTGAAAAAGATTAAAAATATTGCAGAACAAAAAAAAAAGTTGAACGTTTCCTTTACTTCATGGGTCAATTCTTACTAAACTTAGGTTAAAAAAAACGAATTTGACAAAAAAAAAATTTATTAACCCTACATTTTTTGATGATGTTTATGATGAAAATTATTGTTTCTAGATTGCTAAATATGAATTATATGTGCCAACAACATTCAAAGTGTGATTACACTCTCATTAATGATAATTAAATTTGAAATGCTTCAAAAAACACTTGCAGATGTTTAGATCTACGAACGATCAACTGATTTCTTTGGAATGAATAAGGGTATTTTGTTCTCCGTGGTTGGAGAACACCTGACTATGGTGCGGTAGGATTCGGGTTCCCGGTGAAGGCATGGGTGTATGTGTTTATGTGTGTATGCGTCTATGATTTAAGTAGTTTGATGATGATAATTGTAGGGTAATGTACAAGAAGTGTAATGTACAAGCCCATTGACTGTTCTAAACCGGTGTTAAACTATAGGTCCACTGAGATTTAAAAAAAATGGTATTTCTGTAATAGTAGTTTCTTAATATGGTTTCTCAATATTTAAATATACAATTCTTCTAAATTTATATAAGATTTAATCTTTCAGGTTTTCGACTGCAGATATGTGACCACTACAAGTGGAATGTTTGAAGCACTATGCAACCATATCAAGTACAGTACCAACAAGGGAAATATAAGGTGAGTAGAAGAAAGTATTTGAAGAAATTAAACAGAAGAAATATTCTTAAATATTGTTCCCTGATTGATAATTTTTAACAAATCGGACTCTTACACAAATTCAGATTCCACTAATATACTAACATATAATTTTATCTGTAGAAATAACTCAACAATAATTTCTACTAGTTTCTACTGTTTTGTCTACACTTTTCAAACTCTTACTATATGTAGTACGAGTTCGTTACACAATATATTAATATATTATAATCATAATTATAGAATCGCTGACAATATAATTATGATAATAACTTATATCTTCGTCACAAATTCTCTAATATTATATTACCCAGGTGTTAATAAAAATCTTAAGAAAAAATCATATAGCTATCGTGAAATGTAAATGAAGTCCTTTTTATATAGACA
This sequence comes from Henosepilachna vigintioctopunctata, assembly GCA_030704895.1. Classification (NCBI taxonomy): domain Eukaryota; kingdom Metazoa; phylum Arthropoda; class Insecta; order Coleoptera; family Coccinellidae; genus Henosepilachna; species Henosepilachna vigintioctopunctata. The sequence goes on from JARQZJ010000041.1 coordinate 2,423,387, forward strand.
TATATATATATATATATATATATATATATATATATATATATATATATATATATATATATATATATTATATATATATATATATATATATATATATATATATATATATATATATATATATATATATATATATATATATATATATATATATATATATATATATATATATATATATATATATATATATATATATATATATATATATATATATATATATAGACAGTGAAACTAAATAATTATATTTCAAATGTCTATTCAAAATATTTTGATTCAAGATCACAAATTTGAATGGAAGATCTTTATCTCGAATCCTGATGTTCTCTGCTTGTATAAGGTGGAATCCAAATCTTCAATGTAATTCGATATTAGGTGCAACTTGAATATTTAATTTAACTTCAGGAGATATGCTGAAGATGAATCCTCAACTCCAGGGGATGCTATCTTCATCCCTACAGAGGAACTACTAATACTATCAATCAATTCTACTGTATTTTTCAATGAAAATTCCAGCTCGCTAAAATTCTCATCAAAAGTGTACACATGAACTAAAGATATGAAGCTACGATTGGCGCTTTCTTGAGATAGAGCATCTCTTAATGTTTTGCGGTTTCTCTCTACAGTATCAATGATCTTCCTTCCTAACCTGAGTGACACTGCATATGCTAACTCCTGAAACTTCAGAAAAATAGTATTCATGTTATCGAATGAATGAAAAATTAATTTAAAATATAAGATATTCTGAAAATATGAGATATTATGTAACTAAATAAGGCAAGAGTAGTGATTTAGCATAGAGACATTAATTTGAAAGGATAATGCCGTATTAAGTACGCAATTTCGAATAAACCATCTTCTAAATAATACTAAAACATTTTTTCGATATTTCAAATCAACATACGATATCCTAAATTAAATACAAGACATGCAAAAATTAAAAATAAACGAAAGTCGAAGTTTCCACTCTCTGATAGGTATTAATCAATATTACGATAAATAGATATTTGTGTTACCGAAATCTTAACAACTGTCTATATAGAAAACAAATCAGGCATCTACAAAGAAAAACAAAACGAGCACATCGAGCCCCTAGTTGGTCGCTATTATAATTACCAGATAACAATTTCTGTTATGAATGTGTATTTGAAAACTTGATGGACAGAACTTCTGAAAAATGTACCAAAAAACCTGTTAGTTACAGAACATTTGCTTATGAAACTGTCATATTAGAGATCATAAAAAACACTTCAGTTGAAATTTTATTTGGTTTATTGAATATTACCGGTGTATATTAATTTCTACAATTCGCAGAGATACTTTATCAATACACAGATAAAATATTTCACATATAATGGTATATTCAATGAGCATGTAGGCAATATTTCATTAAAATACGGGAAACATATTGAACTCTGATTTATTAAACACAATTCAACACATGAAATACCTAACTGCCGAAAGCGGAGATTATTATTAACTGAAATTTCCAATTGGAAAGTATTAAACTACCTAGCGTAATAATTCTCATCAAAGAATCAATAATTAACATTGTATTTCGTATATCTGCAGATAATTCCGAATATATTAAAGAGCGAATATTCAAAAACTACCTTTGGAAAATTTTCGGTGAATAATTTCTGGTATTAATATTATCAGAAGTCGTTGATATTGATATCAAACATTTATTGCAACTTTTGTTTGATTTTTATTCGTTTACCTTCATAATTGCTAACGAAGTCATTTTATATGATATTATGAAAAAAATATGAGAAGTTAATTGACAGCAATCCTGTTCTTATTATTTCATCGGAGTTTAATCATTATTATTATGTTTCTCGTTGTGTGTTTATGGAATTTTATGATACGAAAAAGAATATAGTGGGCTTATTGATAATGAAGTAGATACATGATATAAAATATAATGTCTAATATATAATATAGAGTATATATATATATACACACATATATATATATATATATATATATATATATATATATATATATATATATATATATATATATATATATATATATATATATATATATATATATATATATATATATATATATATATATATATATTTCTTACTTTTATTTACATATATTTTATCGAACTTGGGTTATTGAGTCTATAAGTAACTGTTATAGTTAGAAACTATATATAAATAAAATATAGATTTACCAACAGTTACTTATAGACTCAATAACCCAAGAACTCCATTCGATAATATATATATATATATATATATATATATATATATATATATATATATATATATATATATATAGTACTAAAACTGAGACTGTTAATCGAAATATCGAAATATTTCAAATAAAACTCTCAGGGAGCTGTCTACACAAATGTTGTCAACGAGAACGAACCCATCACTTTCGAGAGTGAATATTAAGAGCGTTTCGAAAAGTTCATCGATCTTGTTGAATGATAAAAGGATACAATTGTTTCATCATTATTATAAATCATCAGTCCATATTTATCTATCAATCAAGAATCGATGACGAAATATCGAAATATTTCAAATAAAACTCTCAAGGAGCTGTCTACACAATTGCGATTGAAAATTTCAGTATTTACTAGTATTTAATGATCTGTGAATCTTGAAACTAGCTATACATTTGCCCGCCTGGGCGTGATCTGGAGCGATTAGGCATGGGATTATTCGTACACATTACGGACAATTTTCTGTAGTGTTCGAATGAAATATCTACAAAGTCTTGCACTCGCGCTACTGTTATCATGAGTAGGAATCTTTAACGCTAGGGAGAGTTTATACGTCTTTTCTCCGATAGAGGATGCCTATGTGAATATTTCACCAGGTAAAATTCCCCTCAATTTGGTATAGGACCTATGTTCGTTCTGAAAGTCATTGATTCTTGATTGATAGATTGAATATGGACTGATGATTCATAATAATGATGAAACAATTGTATCCTTTTATCATTCAACAAGATCGATGAATTTTTCGAAACGCTCTCAATATTCACTTTCGAAAGTGATGGGTTCGTTCTCGTTGACAACATTTGTGTAGACAGCCCCCTGAGAGTTTTATTTGAAATATTTCGATATTTCTATTAAGAGTATCAGTATTTACTAGTATTTAGTGACCTCTGAATCTTGAAACTATATATATATATATATATATATATATATATATATATATATATATATATATATATATATATATATATATATAAGGGTTCATTTACTCAGTAATTTTAGTGGTACGCTTTTCTCTTTACCAAGCTTTAGCAATTTGCTTTATCGTCTCATCAGGGTTCTGAATTATATATAAAGCAACCTTAACTAACTTATACAACAAAATATACACTCTTTCCTCACATGAGAGCTGAGGTTACAATCATCAAATTATCGAACAGCAACCACATCAACATAATCTACTAAATTCATCAATATTAAAAATTTTATTTTAATTTTATATTCAATATATTATTCGATGTTGAATACCTATATTATTTTCGGTATCATCTGATACTAGTTGTTTCTTTTTTTTGTCGTGTTTCTTTTTCTGTCCCGCATCCAGTAAGTATTTATATATGTTACTCAAGTTTTGTGTGTCATTTTTTGTATTTATTGTATTTTCATCTCTTCTTATTTCTATCATCTCATGTATAAGTCTTTCGTGATAATTACGTTCAGTTTTCAGGATTGCTTTGTTGTATGTGATAGTAAGGCACACATCTTGAAAGCTGCATGACTATCATCGAATCTTCATTTTTGATGAGATTCTTCTATACTTGCATTTTTTTAGTGAAAGGAAAATTAACGAAGTCTTTCGATATTTTCAATTTTTTATGGTATTTCGAATATACAACAAAATAATATTGTTATATATTGCATACTCCTTCAGAACTTCTATTACTGAATGAAGACGAAAGGAAGAGATATTCCATAATGATATTAATTCGTCATTTCATGTACACAAATTCCAATTCAAATCAATCGAAGACTCTTTGAATGAATCAGTAGTTGAGAGTTGAACTGAACTTCTCCAATGCTATAAATCCATTTCGAAATTGACGTTTTAATTGCAGATAAATGCCTATAGTGCGAGATCTTAATGAGAATCAGTTTCGATTAACTGAGCACGAATGGAGTTAGAGTACATCGGAAGACCGTTTAATTTTTGTAATGATGTGTCCTGATTGAAATATGCTCAGCTGATGAAGGAGCATAGCAGTTTCGAATAGCATTCACGTGTTATAACGTTAAAATATTTCTATATATATATATATATATATATATATATATATATATATATATATATATATATATATATATATATATATATATATATATATATATATATATATATATATATATATATATATATATATAAAAAAACTTAAGGAAAAGACCTGAAATTAACAGCCGTTGATATATGTTTCGAGCTATTGACTCTCTTCAGAACGGCGCAGTTCAAGTTTCAGTTGTTCGAACTTGATGGTTAATTAAAACACAAAATTCTACGTAAAGGAAGCGACTTCTTTGTGGCTTGGAATTAATGTGTCTGATGTCTTCTGGAGACTGAATCAATTAACCAGCTATTTTTATAAATGAACCTGTGTAAAATTTTTAAATTATATATATATATATATATATATATATATATATATATATATATATATATATATATATATATATATATATATATATATATATATATATATATATATATATATATATATATATATATATATATATATATATATATATATATATATATATATATATATATATATATATATATATATATATATATATATATTATTATAACGATTTTTCCCCATGAGGAGAGCGACTGAACTTGAATTCGCAATCATTAGGAATTTTGCTTCATCTTTTTTGCCTCCCAAAAACGCTTCATCCTCTCTGAATGCTCTTTCTTCCGTTCAATTGTCCACTTTACTCCAGGTTGACGATTTGATTTTTGCTCAAACTTCACATGTGCGATTTTATAGCGACATTCAGTGCGATCTTCGAGATTTTTTATATTGATCTGTTGTAGATCCTTTTGGACCTCTTTTAGCCACTCTGTTCCGCATTTACTATTCATAATTATATCGAGTAGTTTCTTCGGTATTCTGAACTGTTTCATTCTGTAGACATGTGCATAGAACTTTGCTCGTCGTGTTCTGATTTCTTCCGTTATCGTATTTGTCTTTTGATACAGTTCAGTCTGAGTTCTTTTCATCCAAATACCGTTTCTATTGATTGGCCCGTAAATCTTTCTGAGAATTTTTCGTTCTTGTTTTTCTATTTCTTCAATTCTTGAATGGCCGCCAATAACCATTGTTTCAGCTGCGCAGATTGCTTTTGGAAGAATCGTTGTGTTAAAATGCCTCAATTTGACGCCTCTCGAAATGCACTTTTTGTTATAGTGAGCCCATGTTAGCTCCAAAGGGCCTACCTTTGGAGCTTAGTTATTCTCTGTTCATTAGCGATTCGGTTTAAACCTGAGGACTGTATAACTTCCCCGAGGTATTTAAAATTGCCTACTTGCAGAATTTCACCATGTTTTGTCACAGGAGAAGATTTATTTTTTGGTTTTCTTTCCATGTATTTGGTTTTGTCATAAGAAATTTGTAACCTGGTTTTCTGCGCAATTTAATGTAGTTTTTCTACGGTTCGAATGGCTTCAGTTCTGTTGTCTGTGATGATAGCAATTTCGTCTGCAAAAGCGATATTGCTATATATATATATATATATATATATATATATATATATATATATATATATATATATATATATATATATATATATATATATATATATATATATATATATATATATATATATATATATATATATACTTAAATCGATTCATTGCCTGCTCAGGATAGTTTATTTTCAATGATTTTTAGCAATAACAGGCTTATTTTAATGTTAAAAATTTCATTTTCGTTTGAAAGATTAATGCTTAAAACTTTGTCAAAAAGTAATTAGTTTTGACAAAGTTGTGATATACAACGAATCGTCAACGAAAATAAAGTTTTTAACATTAAAATAAGCAAGTTATTACTAAAAACATTGAAAAAAAAAATTATATATATATATATATATATATATATATATCAGAAATTCTCTTCCAGAAAAAGAATTCTGTAATTCTCTTTCTATATTATCGCACTGTGTTTCGCAGTAATTGATATATGTTATAATAAATGGTTAGACTAGCTGTTATTGATGAATTTCTTTAATGATCAACAGATATAATATAGAATAGTCCAAAGACAACTCAACTTTTTATATATATATATATATATATATATATATATATATATATATATATATATATATATATATATATATATATATATATATAATATATATATATATATCAATATATATATATATATATATATATATATATATATATATATATATATATATATATATATATATATATATATATATATATATATATATATATATATAAATGTTTGTAGATTATAAACAAAGAAATGAAAACTATAAAGCAAATAGCCTTATGAAATCCAACGAATATTTGCAACACAAAATATTAAATGAGTATTCAAAACAAATAATACATTAGGTGATTTTATAATCAATAATAAAGATAAAATGGATATTTTTCTAAAACCAGGTATATATCGATTAAATTGCCAATGTGGTAGTATGTATGTAGAGAAAACAAAAAGAAATTTCAGAACAAGACTAGCTGAACATCACAGGTGTATAAGATTCAATAACAATGACTCCTTGTTTGCAAAACATATCAATGATACTGGTCACAACACAGATTTTTCCAATAATTACAAATTACTCCATATAGAAAATAACCCTTACATACTTAATAGCTTGAAACCTTTTGAAATTTGTAGGTTGCATCAATTATATCCGAATAATATTATCAATTCAATATTATCAAGTTCAATATGATAAAAGACTGATTAACGTTTTCTTTGAATGACTACATACAATCCTACAGGTATCATTGTTTGGTAGCTTATCTTCTTAGAATTAATTATTGATGTCGCTAATGTTACAATTGTTATTTTATTCTAGATTAGTTTTCTGTGATTTGTTAACCTTAAATTATATTGATTGCTCCTCAAACATGTATAGAACATCCTCTTTAACTGTTTTTATTATAATCGACAAAATTTTTAAATAAGTTACTAATTTGTTGTTCTGACTATTTCTCATAATTGTTAAAATGTAGGTATTGACCTTTATATATAATTGTTTGCAGTGGTATTGAATTTTTTTGTTTTAAGTATATTGTACCTGATGATGCTGTTCTGAAACAGCGAAACCGGTTGTACGTTTTATAATATAATTTGGGAATTTGAAGACAAGTGTGTTTTACATACTTTATTATCATTAAATCATATATATATATATATAAATATATATATATATATACATAATATATATATATATATATATATATATATATATATATATATATATATATATATATATATATTTGACAAATTATCTGATTCGTGAACCATTTTATTTATATTGTATAAATTTGAATCTTGGGTTTTTTGGTTCAATTGAAACGAAATGATATTCGTTTATTTCCAAAATTACGTTTCGGTTATTATTTTAACCTTTACCAAACTGGTATATATGTCATATGCTCGCACAATATAAATACATCGGAACAAAAGTTCATATTTTTAAGTAGAATTGTCAATATAGTTGTTTGTTTGTCACCTATGAACTTTTGTTCCGAAGTATTTATATTGTGCGAGCATATGACATATATACCAGTTTGATAAAGGTTAAAATAATAACCGAAACGTAATTTTGAAATAAATTAATATCATTTTGTTTCAATTGAACCAAAAAACCCAAGATTCAAATTTATACTATATATATATATATATATATATATATATATATATATATATATATATATATATATATATATATATATATATATATAAATATATATATATATATATATATATATATATATATATATATATTTATATATAGTGAAGAGTGATCAATAATTAAATATTTCAAGACAACCTGGATTCCTTCCATGTAAAATGCATTTATAAATGCGCTAGTGCTCTATCTTTCTGGAGGATTCCATCTTTCAGTCACTAACCTCAAAATTTATGTTAGTAAAACTTCAATTTATAGGGAACTTTTATATCGACTATATCAGCAACGAAAGCTGAACATTTATCGATGAAAATTACAGGCTAAAGACTTTTTACTATAAAAATCCACAATCACATTATGGGTATTAAGTGCTTAATTATATTTACTATAAATGACTATTTATGATAATGATAACTAGATTTTTCCGTGTGAAGTTTTTATAATTTTGTAATTCATTTATTTTTATTTATTTATTATTGAAAATATTTAAAAATATTCAATAATATTTCAATAATTTTGGAATAGAATAACGTACGGAAATTTCATAATTCAATATATTTTTGCAGGTCGGCCATAACTGTATTTCCGCAACGAACAGATGGAAAACATGACTTCAGAGTATGGAATGCTCAACTATTCAGTTATGCTGGTTACAAACAACCTGATGGTTTTATTCTTGGCGATCCCATGAACGTAGAATTTACCGAGGTGTGTCTCAAACTTGGATGGAAAGGCCCTGGAACTAAAAGAGATATATTGCCTTTGGTTCTATCTGCCAATGGTCACGACCCCGACTATTTTGATATTCCACCTGAATTGCTACTAGATGTACCAATTGTGCATCCCACGTGAGTAAATCAAATCCGAACTACAAATGTGGAAATTTAATGCTATCAATAACGTGAATTCTAAATATCTTCGTAGAGTAGTTTGTGTGAGAGTAAGAGGGAAATGTATATTGCCTGATTGTGAGAAAGAAATGACTTCGAATCCCCAATGGAATATGCATACTTGATTTGCGATTTCAGGTTAATTAATCGAATACCAAGCGGCGTGCTACCCTCATTTCGAAGATCGAAACTAGCATAATAAAACATGAAATATTTCATGTACTAATTGTAATTGTTCATAGATCTCAATTTATCACAAAAAACTCCGTTCAATAATGTTGATGTTTTTACGATTCGTCAGAATATTCATTCACGTCATTTGACTCAAAAACTTTGTAATTTCCACATATTAGTCCATAATTTCACTTGTTGAATAATTCAATTGGAGTCACTTTTCCAAGCTCATGTCGGAATGTAATTGAATATCGTCAATTGCTACTCGTAGATATATTTTTTGGCTCACATTGAAAAACATTGATAATTTTTATCGGAATTAATTTCGGATTTCTTAAAATTGGATTCGAAAATAGTGTGGAAATTTTAAAATTAGTCTAGAATAAGTTTTGCACATATCTAACGCTTTTGCAATCGTGAAAACTGTTAAAAATGCATTTTGGTGTAGGTATTCGAGTATAAAGTTATAAATGATATCTTGTTCCACTCCTGAGAAATTTTCTGGAAAACATGAAATGTTCTTATAGAATTTGCCCTTTTACTTCAACGTCACTACTTGACAGAAAGTTAATTATAAAGCAACAAGCTTTACATTTACTTTCATGACCTGATTCTGAAAATTTTAACTGAACAACAATTTTTTTCTGATGAGAGTTAATAAGAAATACTTGTCTGGAAATCACAGACTGAACAATTCTTTATTCGACTAGTTTCGCCTTTTACGACATTATCGTGAATGAATACATATTACAATGACAACCTTTAAATATTTACAGGTCTGTTAGAATATACCCTAAATTTGGTATGTTCTGTGGTTCGATCCCTAAAGGTGGTAGAATAAAGAACATCAATATCAACATCAAGATATCCATAGAACATAGAGGTGGGGATTTCCAAACTATCAAAGATTTAACAGCGGGGAGTGGTTTAGGTCTAACTCGTCATTGAGAAGATTGTAGTTATCGGATTTCTAGAGTTTATTTATTTTCATGGCTTCCATGTATTTCATTTTCATACCTTTTTCACAGTAATGGAGAATCTTAGGTTTAAAACAGGGTGAGATCTTATATCATGTCGACTCTAGATGTTCTCGAAAAGCAGATTATCCGTTCTTTAAGTGTTCTTTTAGCCTAGTTTCAAAACATGTTCCGGTCTGGTCTACATATGATGACTTCAAAAAAGGATAACATTAAACAGTCTAATCTATAAATTCCAGACTTTTTCATTGGGTCGGGTTTGGATAATTTGTTATTATAGATCATTCTATCCAATCGGCTGTGACTTGAATTTTTTCTACTCATACATATATGCATAGATCCAAGTATAGTAAATTTTCGATTAATTTTCTGCGATTTCCATTTTTGCATCATTAAAGAGGTGAGTTCTTTTGAGAGTTATTCAGATTATTTAATCTGTTATATTATATTATAAATTTTTCTAGAAAAAATTAGAAAATGGGAAGTAATGTAATATGATATTAATGATCTTTCTATTTTCCTGGAAGTTACTATCTTAACAGCGTTGCCCTATGAGCATTGATATTTTTCGATTGAACTGTAGAACAACTGATTTTCAATGTTCTTTACGGAAATTATATTATATCGAGTCATAAGACAAAATTTGGTATCTTACCGCTTTTGGCTTGAAATTCTGCAGCTTTACCGCAAAAATTCAGAAAATTCTGTAGCAAGATCACGAAACACGATCTTTATCATCCAATATAACAATCTATTGAATAGTATTATTGATTTTTGTGAAACTCATTGAATATGAAAAGAATCTAATTATTGTTTTTTTTCGAAAGTTAGTTGTTCGAAAGACATTTTTTTCCATCACGTTGTATTATCACTCAGTAACGACATAGTATATTTATAATGTGCGATATTTAAGAAGGCTCTGGTCCTGTTTCCCAGTCGCGGTGTCGAGTGTTATGATCAGTTTCCGGCTTTGTTGACATTTCGTTTAACCTCACTATTCAGATTTCGAACATTTTGTTTTGGAGCCATCTGATCTGATTTTCTGTTGTTCAGTGTGGGTGTACTGCTTGTAGATTCTCCTCAAAGACATACTATGTAAAACTAGTTGGTATTCTATTCTGCTGTAATGTTATATTATAATATATATATATATATATATATATATATATATATATATATATATATATATATATATATATATATATAATATGAATATTTCGGGTAGAAGCACAATAATACTTTTACGATTTTATTCCTTCAATTATGAATAATGAGTTGTTGCACCTCCAGCGATAAATTCTTCCTTGAAAATAGCAATGATGAAAATGAGAATGCGTAATATTAAAATTTCTGATCGTTTTGAAATTCATGAATATATATTCGAAATTAATGCATCATAATATTATGCACAAGAGTTTCGTTGAATATCTGGCGAGTTACGCTACTGACTGAAAGATGAATTCCAAACAAATGCGATTTAAACTCAGTAGAGTAATTTCAAAGTTCACTTACTTCAAACAGAACCTTATGTGCATTTCCTTTTCTCAAACGAAGAACTTGCTCAACTTTCGAACTTTTGATCTGATTAACTATATATAGGTAACTTCATTCAAACAGCGCGGTGGTGTACGGAAATATATATATATATATATATATATATATATATATATATATATATATATATATATATATATATATATATATATATATATATATATATATATATATATATGTATATATATATATATATATATATATATATATATATATATATATATATATATATATATATATATATATATTACGCTGTCCCTTATATGGCAAAAACATTTTTTTTCAGAATTTCGAAACGCACACCCTCTACTTTTTTATAAATGCTAAAATATACTCAAATATGAAATTTTATATTTATAGCATGATATTAACCAGTGTCGACCGAGCTGTAAAGTTCAATAAAAAATGATGTTCTGGCCTGACATTTTGGTTTGATCCAAAACTAATTGAAATGCAACAAATAAAGTAAATATGAAAAAGAATAAAATAAGATCAACATAATTTAAATACAAATTATAACAATAATCAATAGTCTGGATACAGATTTCTATGTTCCTGAAGACAACGCAACAAAAACTGTTTCTGCTCTTCTTCAGCCGTGATCCAAGTCCATTGAAATCTTGCATTAGTTCAACAACTCTTTGAGCAGTGGCATTTACGATCTTCGAACGACTTTTTCGTCTTGAAGCTTCCAAAAAAAGTAGGATTGTCACCCCAAGAAGATACATCCTTTCGATGAAAACTGTCGTCGATCTGCAGTCGAGATAGAAATTGTTTGCTTCTTTGACTCACAAAATCATCTAGCGTCATATCTGAAAGAAAGAAAAAACAGTTGAAAAAAGCAAAAACTGAGCCACGAAACTTTGAAAAAAAGATAAGAAAATATTAAGGTTACTAAAGAAATTTTGCGTAATTTCTTCCTTCGATGGAGGAAATTTCTTCCTTCGATGATTCCGCGTTTGGCGGAATCTGAACTTTCATCTCTGTTTGAATTATTAATAATTTTTGTCTTGGTTTTGAAATCAACTTCTTCATCAAAGAGTGATAACATGAATGTTTCTTCACACAAATTCCATAAATTATGAACAAACTTGCTTATAGATGCCTTGGAACTTGTCGCGAAGCATAAGTCTTGGTTAGATGCTTCATTTGCAACTGTATAAGGTTTAGTATACAAGGTGAAAATGAATAAGCAAACATCTTTAAGAGCATTCTTGTACTTCGCAGTAATTTTGAGTTGCTATTGAAGCAAACATATTTTTATAGAAAAGGTCGCTCTCGCCATCCATCGCGCTTGATGCAGGGTCCTGAGTTTTAGTTTATTCTCTGTATCTCCTCCTAAGAACACTCTCTATGTTTTACCTCTCTCTCCTCTTCTTCCCATCATCTTTGCCTAACTCGTTTTTCTTTTTCTGCCAATTTTTTTGTCAATTCCACCTAAGCACCCGGTCGACCTGCCTCTCTCTGTTTCCTTAAAAAATCTTCGTCTTCCTCTATCTGTATTCCGTCGAAGGCATCAGCATGTGCAATATCAAATAAGTTATCAAGGTCTTTTAAAAAATTATTTTCACGCTTCTTGAACGTCATCTGAGCTTTCTTACAGTTCTTTTGCATCCCTCCAAACATGATATAAATCAACAAGTTTCTTCACGCAGTTAGTAAATGCCTTCGTAGGAATTCTGGCTTTTTCCCAGAATATAATGCACTCTTTTATAACACGATTTGCAATTTCACTAAAAGTCAGCTTGACTTCACGTATATTGTGAAATAAAACGGTGAGAAATTGTCGGTTAGATGGTAATGTTGCACCATTTATCTGGTGGCTTGGCAGTCCGATAAGGTAAATATTTTGTTTATCACTTCGCAATTCTACAGACATCTTCACACATTAAACAGCAACGCACTAATAATGTTAGAAATCACGTTGGAAATGACAATTGAAACTGGCAGTAACAGGTCGCAGCGCAGCACCTGCGCAACTTGTATGGACAAGTTAAAAACTCAAATCGGCACGGGTTATCGTTTATAAATCGGGCTAATATTTATTTCTGTACTATATTAGGTCAATACAAAAGTTTTTAGAAGGTATGCTCAAAAATATATTGACATTGAAACTTAAGGGACACCCTAATACATATATATACAAGTAAAAACATGTCACTGGCTCTTGGTCTAAGCTGCTAGATATTTATGAATTATTGTCAACTGAAACTGATTAATTGCTTTTAGAATATTTAAGTTGAAAGGATATTTTCTGCTTTATTCTTTAGTTTGCCAGTGAGAAGTTCAAAGTATTGAAGAAAAACTGATAATTATTTCACATCAATGTAAAAATTTTCAGAGATGTCCAATCGTGTATCAATAATTTTTTAAATTCAAATACTTCATCAATAATATAGGCTAAAAGCAATATATCCTTCAACATTCTGCTATATATACATCCTCTTTCAAAAAGTCACGAGATACATTTGTATTGTCAGTTACTATTCATTCGTAATTGACAATAGCTGCTCACTATTAATTCCCAATCAAAACTCTTCAGAGTACAGCTGAGATCTGTCGATTTCACATAAGCGCTTCCGAGAATGACATGAACTCCGAAACTTCAAAGTAAGTGTTGAGCATCCTCTCTTGTTTTTCCTAAACCTACAAAATTTTTTTTTTTTTTTTTTTTTTTCATCATTATTAACTAGAATATATTTCATTTTTATATATAATTGTTTCATGTCAAAAAGTAATAATCAAAATAACGATACAAATTTAAACATTGATCAATTAGTGAATAATTTACAAAATCTTCATTTAAATAAAACAATGGCAACTATTCAAGCAGCCAAAGAAATTGCTAATACATTACGACAATTTACGGGCCGTAGTGAACATTTAGAATCATTCTTAAATTCAGCTGATAGATTTTATGAAAGATATGGTAGAACGCAAGATAATAGTCTTAGTGAATTTGTTTTTGCTTCAATATGTTCAAAAATAATTGACGAAGCTGGAAATTTTATTTTGTGTAGACCAGATTTAGGAACTTGGCCTGAAGTTAAACAGGCACTTAAAGAAAAATTCGGTGATAAAATTGATCGCCACGTATTACAGCAACAATTTATTTTTCTCACAAGAAATAAACATGAAAACATTTCTGATTTTATAGAAAGACTCAAATTAACAAAAATGAGATTAAATTTAAAAATAAACTCAGATACTCATGTCGATCCTCAAACGAAATTGTCTTTGATACAACAAAATGAAATAACCGCTATTACAGTATTAATTTCTAATTGTAACTCTGAACTGCGAACTCTTCTTATGTTGAAAAACCCTTCAAATATCGATGAAGCAACTTCGCTAGTTCTTAATCACTCATTGATGGAACAGCAAATAAATTTCCGTTATCAATCATGGGACCGGAATCCAAATAAATTTCAACAAAGGCCTATTAGCCAACAGAAACAAAACAATATTGGTTCAAACCGTAATTATAATTTTATCAATCGAGCGAGAGAATGGACACCAAATCATCAAAATTCAAGTATTCCAGTAAATTATTATAATCAAGGTCAACGTCATCCTGTAGAATTCGAACAAAGAAATATTCAACGACATTATCCGACAAACGAACAAGTATTCGGTAAGCAAAAAAATGTCTTTGCTCCGAACGGTTCATTTAAACCTAGTTTTAAAGAAGTTCCAATGTCTACAACAAGTAGAGTGCCTTCTGCAAAGTCCAATAATGTACAAAATCGTCATAGAAAATCGTATTTTGCAAATACAGGACCGGCTAACTTCATATCGGAAGAATTAACAAACGTTGAAATCACTGATTCTCCACCTAAATATCACAATAATTATATTTCTGAAGAACAGTATCAAACATATTATGATGATAATGAATATTCGATTAATGAACAGGATTTTTCTCAACAGCAACCATCGAATCGAAGAAACGTAAATCTAAATAACTTAAGTCCTAACTCTTTGCCGTTCATAGAAATAAAAAATCCGCCCATAAAACTCTTGATAGATACTGGTTGTCACCCATCATTACTTAGACCATATATAGCTGAAAAATATTTTCCTAACAAAATATTTAAGTCAGAAACTCCTATTATAACATGCACAGGTCAGAGCAAAGCTCACTCAAAAGCACGCATTCCTATATTTAATGAGTTAAAATCGCTAAATAAAACACTCGATGAAACAATTGAATTTGTACTTTTCGAATTTCACGATTATTTTGACGGAATATTGGGTATGCGAGATATACGAAGAATGAACTTGAACATTGATCCAACTAATAATATTCTATTCAACAATCAAATTAATATTCCTTTTAAATATAGAAATCAATTTAATACTCAAAGTTTTGAAATTCCTCCTCATACTTCAATAATGAAAAAATTGAAAACTAGTCTTCCTAATGGAGAAGTAATAATTCCAGATTTATCTGCGAATTCTATAAAAATTTTTAATTCAATATTAAAGATAAATAACGGTTATACAAATCTCGAGTTTACAAATCCCACATCAAAAACTCAACTTGTGAAAATAGACGAAAATTTTTTACAACCGTTCGCGAAATCATTTGATAGTAGTCAATACGAATGTTTTCATATAGACGAAATTTCACCACCAAGAAATTCCACAATAAAGTCAGATTTCGATTTCTCTCTCATACGTACAGATCATATGAACATTGAAGAAAAACACGCAATAAAATCTCTTTTATCAGAATACAAAGAAGTAATACATAATCCCGATCAAAAATTAACATTTACAAACACTGTTAAACACGAAATTAAAACAAAAGACGAAATACCAATTCATTCAAAATCGTATAGATATCCTTACGTGCATAAAGCTGAAGTATCAAAACAAATAAACAAAATGTTAGAAGACGGAATAATAAGACCTTCACAATCTCCATGGAGCTCTCCCATTTGGATTGTTCCGAAAAAATTAGACGCCAGCGGAAAACAAAAATGGAGAATCGTTGTAGACTACAGAAAAGTTAACGAAAAAACCATCGATGACCGCTATCCTCTGCCTAATATTTCGGACATTCTCGATAAACTAGGAAGAAGTCAATACTTCACGACTCTCGATCTTGCTTCTGGTTTTCACCAAATCGAAATGCATCCTAACTCTGTAGAAAAAACGGCTTTTACTGTTGAACACGGGCATTACGAGTACGTTCGCATGCCTTTTGGTTTAAAAATGCACCTTCTAGCTTTCAAAGAGTCATGGATAATGTGTTGAAAAATTTGCAAGGTAAAGTTTGCTTAGTTTATATGGATGATATAATAATTTTTTCCACATCACTTCAAGAACATATTAGTAATTTAAAATTAGTACTCAAAAGGTTGAAAGAAGCTGGCTTGAAAATACAGTTAGACAAATCCGAATTCTTACAGAAAACAGTAGAATTTTTAGGTCATGTAATTACGCCAGACGGAATAAAACCTAATCCGAAAAAATTATCCGCCATAGAAAACTTTCCTGTACCTAAAACCGCGAAAGAAATAAAATCATTTTTGGGATTAGTAGGCTACTACAGAAAATTCATAAAAAATTTTGCGAAATTAACTAAACCTATGACAGAATGTCTAAAAAAGAATAGGAAAATAGAACATACGAAAGAATTTTTAGAAGCTTTTAATACTTGTAGAAAAATTTTAATGAACGATCCTATACTACAATATCCGAACTTTTCAAAACAATTCAATTTAACAACTGATGCATCGAATTTTGCCATTGGTGCCGTACTTTCTCAAGGTCCTATAGGAAACGATTTACCTGTCGCTTATGCATCAAGGACTTTGAATCCAGCTGAAATTAACTATAGTACGATTCAAAAGGAATTACTTTCAATAGTTTGGGCAGTAAAATACTTCAGACCATATTTATTCGGCGCAAAATTCAAAATTGTTAGTGACCATAAACCTTTACAGTGGTTATTCTCTTTAAAAGATCCAAATTCCAAACTTGTACGTTGGAGACTCAAACTCGAAGAATATGATTACGAAATAATTTATAAAAAAGGAAAATTGAACACGAACGCTGATGCACTATCACGTATCGAAATAAACCCTATGCAAATAGAAGACTTAGATAAAGCATCCATTATTGCGAATCCGGACAACGATTTACCAAATATCTCAAATCAAGAAATAGAACAATTTTTACGTAACGAAAATATTGTAGAATCTCCTAAGCTAGTCTTGAATCAAAACACATTACTCAATGATGAACAAAAATCTGAATCTAATGAAACCATACATTCAACTAAAGAAAATCCTATTTTGAATATTCCGTATACCGAGAAAAGTATAAATACATTTAAAAATCAAGTTATATTTTCAACTACTGAGAATAAATACAATGTTCACAAAGAATCAATTTTCGACAAAAAAAGATTAAACGTTAATCTTCCAAAAATTAACAACAAAAATTTCATTCTTACATTCATTAATAAAAATCTTACACCCAAAAATACGTATTGTCTTTATTTCAAAGATAAAATAATGGAAACGGATTTTATAAGAATTTTACATGAATATTTTAAAAATAATTCTTTCACATTGTTCATTTCCACTACATTTCTCAAAGACTTAACCAATAACGATGAACAGAAATCAATAATACAACAATATCACGAAACTAAATCAAGTCATAGAGGAATACAAGAAAACTTAAGTGCAATGAAAAAAATTTTTTATTGGCCTAAAATGGACCAAGACGTCAAAGACTACGTCAACACCTGTGACGTATGCCAAAAAAGCAAGTACGAAAGACATCCTACAAAATTGGTCTTCAAACCCACACCTTTCGGGTTCGAACCATTTGATCATCTTTATATCGATACATATAAAACACACGGACAATATTTTTTAACAATTATTGATAGTTTCTCAAAGTTTGGTCAAGCTTACTCCATTAAATCATTAACAGCTATCGAAATCGCTAACAAATTTTTACACTTTCTAAGCCACTTTGGAATTCCTAGGAGAATTACAACAGATAATGGACATGAACTAAAAAATGAAGTAATTCAAAGTTTATGTAGAGCACATCACATCGAAATACACTACACAACGTTATATAACCCAAATAGTAATAGTCCTGTAGAGCGTTTTCATTCAACAATTGCAGAAACAATATTATCCTTAAAAAATACGAAACCTAATGAAAGTATCGAAATATTAATGAATTACGCAGTGCTATCATATAATAATTCAGTACACAGCACAACGAACTATACACCTTTCCAAATAATCAAAGGAAAATTAAATCACAAAAATCCGTTCGAAATAGACGATTCGGTTAAACTCACTCAATACATCCAAGACCATTCTGAAAATTTAGAGGTATTGAACAAAATTATTTTGGACAAGTTAAACAATAAACAGAACGAAAATTTAGATAAAATAAATGCAAATAGGCAACTTGAAGCTAAGATAGACACTACAAAACAGTTATATAAAGCCACGCGACGAAATGCTTCTGAAAGAAAAACAAAAAACCCCTATGAAGAAGTAGAATATCCTATCATAACATCAGACAATAAAATAAAAATTCATAATAAAACATACCACAAAAAAATTCTAAAACCTCAACGTATTGTTTCAGGAAAGAGAAAAAATGAAAGGACTTTTGTTACTCGTAGGATTATGCCTAACCGACGCACTAAAAATAAACAAAGTTGAAAGTCCCATCTTACCTGTCCATATAGGTCAAGTAAACATTATTTTATCAAAGCATACATTCTTATATCATATAAATCTCACTACTCCTGAACTATCTCTCATACGCATAAAAAATTCATTAATCAAACTTAATAATTCCTTAGATTTTAAGACTAATAATCACTACTCTATACTATTGAAAAATAAAATATCTAACGTATTATCACTTACCACAACCGCATTAGAAAAAGTAAATATATTCTTTGAACGCCCCAGAATTAAAAGAGGTTTCATCAATGCCGTTGGAAAAATCCAAAAATGGCTTTTTGGCACATTGGATTCAGACGACGAAAAGCATTTTAAATCTTATTTGAACATTTTGAACGAAAACGAATATAATTTGAATAATGACATGAAAAACCAACAAAGCATATTCAAACAATTTTCAAATACATATAGTAAAACATTTCGAAATCTCAATGAAAATCAAATTAATATAAGTAACCAAATAAAATATCTATCTACTGAAATTAAAAATATAATTGACCTTAATCAAGCATTTTCCTTTTCTAACATAATTGATAATTTACTTATTGTGCTTCATTCGGTTCAAAACATTTTGAATAATATCGAAACAGCAATTTCTTTCGCTAAACTGAATACACTGCATAGTTCAATAGTACAGCCTAGTCAACTCGAAATCATGTTAACTAAACTAATCAAAATTTATGGAAAAAGTAAAGTTCCTGTATTTCAAAACATAATGAGCTATTATTCTTTATTTTCCACTCAACTCATAATCAAAAATAAGATAGTCTTGTTCAAAATTCATGCACCCATAATGTCATCCAAATACGAATATTTTCAAATATTTCCTGTCCCTATTCTCAACCGAACTATCATTCCTACCCACCCCTTTTTACTGCTCAATACTGAAGATTATTGGACGACATCAGAAAGATGCCCAGATGTTGAAGACTGGTACTTCTGCCTACAAAGAAATCTCCACAAACAACAGCCCTGTTTAGCCACTATAATTCGAACTGGAAAAAACCATTGTGTAACCACACAACTACATTTTGACGAAACAAGTATTTCTCAAATAAATGCTAATGAACTATTAGTCATTCCTTCCAGAAGAACAACCATAAAATCGTCATGCCCCATAGAAGGAATTTACGAAATATGCGAACCTTCAACGATATCCCTAGATCAATGCAAGGTTGCTGTTGACGGAAAAACCTTTCAAGCCGAACAAACCACCCATGAAGAGTTTGTTTTTATACTTCCAGAAATTGGCATAACAAGCAGCTCCGCTTATAAAGAACAAATATTACACGTCAAACGGATAGACGAGCAAGGCATAAACCAAATAAATTCTGTAATAAATAACCTAGGCACTACAGAACTAGTAACACAACCAAATTCAAGCCATCCATGGATCAATACAACATTCTTCATAGTAATTTTGATCTCTGGAACCTGTTTCTTCCTCTACCTGAAGAAACCATCAAAACGTTCAAAAACAGTTGGAATCGAGCAGAAAATAATTGAACCCTTATTTTCCGCTCTAGGAAGGGAGGAGTCATGTAACTAGTCTCATCTCTTGTTTACTTAAGATATTACTCATATCTCTATTCTCATTTGTATATTACTTCCGTTATATTATTAGTCTCATCCCTTGCTTACTTTAGATATTACTCATATCTCTATTCTCATTTGTATATTGTTTCCAGTACAATTCCATTCTTTTATCATTGTTTACAACAATGATAATTTGTTATTACTCAGACTGAACTATGAATTGCTATATTTGTGTTTATATTATAATTAGGATAAATTCATATAAATAGACTCACATTGTTAGTAAGCTCAGTTCTACATTAAACTCCGTACTATGTACTAGTTTTGTAAAATCTCAATATATTAATAAACTATTGTTTTATTATAAAAAGTTATTTCCACGACGAATAACATAATTCATGAAGGAATTCGGTTATACGGAAGACAGCTAGAGGTTGTCAATTGAACACGAAAACACGAGAAGGCTGGAGTAAAATAAGATTAGTGGAAATGGAAACGTCATCCTTCGATTTGCCAACTCGGAGGAGAGAAGAAAACTCCTGAAACGAAAGGATGGGAATGTAATTCCGCATGGAACATCATGTCAAATAATTCTAGAGGGAATAATTAGAACAGATCATCAAAATTTTTCAGTATCTTGTTGAATGGGTATTTTCATGAATGGATATGAATTTGATTGAAACAGTATTACAGTATACATCAAAATATATATATATATATATATATATATATATATATATATATATATATATATATATATATTTATTCATATTCATTGCTATCTTGAACCATTTTATTTATATTTTCAGAAAAAATTTATTGGGTTTTCTGGTTCTCAAAAATATTTATTAAACATCTATATCTTCTTGGGCCTTTTTCAAATGAAGTTTCATCAATATATTGTCATTACACACAAACAAAAACAATACTTATTATTATACTATGGGCCAATTAAAAAAAAAATGAAGCCTGTTATTGCTAAAAACTTTCAAAATAATATATATATATATATATATATATATATATATATATATATATATATATATATATATATATATATATATATATATATATATATATATATATATATATATATATATATATATATATATATATATATATATATATATATATATATATATATATATATATATATTTATATATATTCATCCTGCGGTGGATAGGTCTTCCGATACTACACCATTTGCATTTGTTAGGTCCTCCAGTGCGTTAAGTCCTCCGTATATGGAGGAGCAATCGCATTTACTGCTAAACGATATAGTTAATCATATTCGATCATTTCACAAAATTATAAATGGACGACTTAAAGCTGTTAGTAAGATGAATATTAACACCGCGCCAGTATAGTTAGTAACAAAACTACGGTGATTCAGTCCTCCTCAGTATATTGCTCTCTTCTTTACGGTATATAAGTCCTCCGCGGTATTGGCGACAATGTTTTGTATGAAACTTTCAACTGATACCTTAATATGATGTTATTACTTCCAAGACTCCGAACATACGTGAAATAGACTTTTAATCTCTTTCATCCTGTTTTGGTTTTTAGAACAACTTATGCTGTTAAATCTTAAAAATCAAATTATTTGCTGTTTCTGAAAATTGTGGTTTATTTTTTTGTAGAATTTCTTGTGAGATTAATGTCAGTTATCAATATTTGTCAATGTTGATAATTGTTATTATTTCAAACGATAATCATTTTACTTCTAGAAAATGAATATTGATTTCGAAATAATGTCAAATCTTCAATTGAGATTGTTTGATGACTGAAAATTCGAAATACAATACAAAAAACTAGAGTAACATCGAATTGAAGAAATTAGTGTGACAAAAATATGAAACAGAACTGTGTTTCATCAGTATTTATTCAGTTGTGTTTGTATTGGTTCTGAATTGATACTTTGATTTTTTGCCACGATTTGTTTTTAAGTAATTTTGGATATTTTGAAATGAGATTTTCACATTCGACCTTTTTCGGAGGTTTTTCTAAAGTTATATTTTTTCCAAAATAAGATTTAACAGTATTTTTCTGCTCTTCTGTCCATCGCGCTGAATATCTCTTTTTTGTAACTTAGGAAGCATACCTAGTATTAGGTTCCTTTTGGGCGGATTAGTTTCGAAATCCACTAGTTCATTCTCAATAGGAGTTATTCCATTCGTTTCATTTTCTACGTAATTCGCTGTGTCCATCCAATTCTTTTCTAAGTTCAAATTGATTTCATCAAAAGTTTTGCCCTTGAATTGGACAGCTTATACTTTTTCCATGAAAATCAACAATTTTGATATCCTTGTGGTCTGATAAATATCATCTGGGAGGCGATATGAAAGCCGATGTATTCCCAAGTGTGTCCTATCAATGAATCTAGTTGCTCCATATCGTTTTCCGTCATCTTGAATAATTGTGTTAAAGTGGCTAGGTGCTTCCTCAGGCGGGTGCATGTGAGAGCATCTGGGTTTTTGTGCCACATAATTGTGCATGTTTTTTCAGCACTTTATAACCAATAATCGGTTGACTTGATTTGAGATTTCCGAAGAGAAAGTTGTTAGGTTTTTTCATTATACGACCCCCATACTCCAGTATTTTATTTAAATGCTCATGAACGGCTTTGCTCACTGACGCCAGAATTCCTCTTTCTTCACCTATAACTATGCGTTTGAAGTTGTTCACCAACACTTTCTCAGCTTCAGATATAACTTCCGAAAATTCTTCATAAGCTTGTATATTCTGGCTTGAGAAGGCAGATTCATAAGTTTGAATGAGCCTCTGGAGTTCTTCTGGTCGTCTTCTATTCAGCAAAATCAATCGTCAGTATGCTGTTTCTAATAACGTTGAATATGCTTTTTTATCTAAATAATTGTTTCCAAGTTATACTGATGCTGAATTTGCCTTAGTGATGAGGTAATCTTTCAGCAATTTTAAATCGCTTGCAAGTCGAACAATACTAATTTAATTCCACTTTTGCAAACTTAAATCGTTCGATGCTTGACTTGGTTCATCAAATCGAACTTGCCTTCAATTAATTGGATAATTGTTTTCAGTTCAACCTCAGCATTCGCGAGTTGTACTATTGGAATAATATTAGATTTTTTCGAGGCTAGCATCAGTGCCACATCACAGCACTGTTTTAGGGTTGTTTCCACTTGCACATCGTAGGCAGGTTCGATTGATATTGTTGATTTTCGGTATCATATTTTGCTACCCATTTCGTTGTAGATACAGGTGTATCATAAAACTGTGGTTAGAGGGCACTGATTAAGTTTTTAATGTGAGGTTGTATAGTTTCCACTTATTTGAGGACTCTAGCTATTTCACGCATTTTTCTAGATGCACACAAAGATGAGTCTGCTGATCTTCTAATTTTTAAGTATCTGGAGGAAAATGCACATATCAACGGATCTCTTTAAGCTATCAGACATATCTCATCTGCTCTCATCCGAGGAAACTTATGGACTTTATTTAATTTTTAAATTTCTTACCGAAAAAAATCGCAAGCAGAAACTACATAGAAGATAATTTGATTTTTCAGCTCCTCTTCTGACTGGTTTGGTGACTTCATTAGAGTTTAAATAATTACCTTTTCTTCTCAAAGAACAAAGTAATTTTTTCTTTCCTTACTGCCAGGTAAAGATGAAATTTTCTTCGCTTCAACTTCACTGCTATGATTTCTCAATAAATGTCGAGGAAAATTAGTGGCAAATAATTCGCAGTAATTAGAAAATACTCAAATAACTGATTTAGGTCAGAAACTTCTTCCGCGCCTTCGCTGCCTTCATTGGTGAAAGATTTCAATATTGTAGGCTCCATCGTACGATTTTCGAAAGATTTCTCCAGTGGACTCAATATTTCAGAAGACTGACTTGATACTTCCTGAAATAATAATTTAATTCAGCAATGAAAATGATTTGGTTGAGAGAACTTACTGATGAAGTGCCACTATTTGAGAGTACATAATCAGAGCCTACAAAGTCGTCAGAAGGAAATGATTCCTTGAAAAAAAGAGATGATAAATATTTGCACCTCCTTCAGTAAAGGTCACTATCACAGCATTCTTCGAAAAAATCACAATATTTGTTTCCACTAATTTATGTTTTTTCGAGATCAATATAATACGAATACAGAGCCTCTCGTCGATTTTGTTGAGTTAGCCGTTTTTACGTTAATATATGAAAAACAACTTTTGATATGTGACATATATTGAGTGATATGAATTGAATGCTTTCTATTTCACAACTTTCGGTCAGAATTTTAAACATTTTTAAGCAAATAAACCAAAATGGCCGGATAAAAGAAACCAGTCGGAAACTGTTGCTTTCACGTTATGTTGAATATGCTTGAACTGCAGATAAACCTGAAAGCTCTAATTAAAATTTATTCACGAAATACGTAAAAATTTGTTTTATATTGATGAAACGAACGTATACGATCCTAATACAATTTCATGACAACAAACTGATAAATTTATTAGAATGAAAGATAAGCATCAATTCACACTATGACTTTGCTATACAATAACTTGTATCAGAAATATCAGTAATTGCTCCATTATTGATATGGATAGTTTGAAAAAATGAGGAGTATATCAAAACAAAAATTCGTTGAATGCTATTTGTCTTACCTGTTAATTTAGTAAAGTCCACATATTTCGATCTAATCTACACGATCAATGACGTTCGAATGAAAACTCCACTAATATGTGCACTTTAACATTATAAACCAGTATTTCCGCTAAAATTATTTCCTACTGAGAAAATGAAAATTTGGCATCGTTGTCGGAAGACAAATATATTGCGATGCCGCTAAACAATATACAAAGGAAGACTGAAAGCTGAAAACTGTTCTTACAAATATTCACCCGACAAAAACGTGGTGTTTTGAATGGAGGCCGTAGACGCGTTCCTCATGGTGAAGAAGACTAAAACTTCCGAAGCGAATGCTAAGCCAGAAATATTATTCTGATAATGAAAATCAATGAATGGGTGAAGATACAAAAAACTGATTTGATTTTTCTAAAAAATAAGTTTGACATTTGATATCTATAGTAACTCATAAATTCAATTATTCATTAGTTTTGACAAAGTTGTAATATCACAACGAAACGTCAAGAAAAATAAACTTTCTCATATCAAAAAAGATGTTATTGCTAAAAACTTTCAAAATAAAATATCTTAAACAGGCAATAAATCAATTTCAAGAAATATATATATATATATATATATATATATATATATATATATATATATATATATATATATATATATATATATATATATATATATATATATATATATATATATATATATATATATATATATATATATATATATATATATATATATATATATATATATATATATATATATATATATATATATATATATATATATAATAGTGTAGTGTCCCAGAAAAATTTAAGTATTATATTTTCAATGCATACCTCTAATTTCGTTCGAATGATGTCAAAACACGTATAAGTAAAATTTAACATAAATTGATTCACGGCAACTAGTGCCGACTTGAATCGAAACTTGTCAGAATTAAGTTTTGATATGTTTGTTATATCGTGTTTTTTTTCATCAGTAAACGCATTGATTCCGTTGTGTC
Source organism: Henosepilachna vigintioctopunctata (assembly GCA_030704895.1). Classification (NCBI taxonomy): domain Eukaryota; kingdom Metazoa; phylum Arthropoda; class Insecta; order Coleoptera; family Coccinellidae; genus Henosepilachna; species Henosepilachna vigintioctopunctata. The sequence continues at coordinate 2,449,774 of JARQZJ010000041.1, forward strand.
AACATCTCTGTGGAGTTAAACAGTTCTAAAAAGGAAATATTTTTGTTCGGCGATGTATAACATCAAATTTTGAGTTCTGAAGTTCCCTCTAATGTCCGAGAGCCATTAGAGCCATTAGTTATTTCATTTTATAATAATCGCATAGTCAATTCAAGTGTCAATGAAACGGCTCTTACTATTCATTGGGAAAAGGCACGTATATCGACTAAATCTTTACATAACTGTGTTGAGAAACTTGTAGCCTTACACCAACTTTGGAGCAAGATGCAAAGGAGTTTGTTACAAATATGAATAATTTGTTTGATATTGCACATGCCGATGGGCTTCAATCGATAAAGATAACTGAAGAAAGATCTTCTTACATAAACAAAGAGAGCCACGATGACCGGGGCACTTAGCTGGAGTGGACAAAAAATTTACAGAAAAGGAGGAAAAGGCGAGTCTTAGAAATATCCAGGAGCTAAAGGCTGACTACTTATTTGGCATCCATAACATTATCTACGTTTTCTCAGAGCCATTACAAGAACTTTCATCTTCAGATTTTGAAGTAACAGAGATACAGATAATGCTAGATGGGCGGCGAGAGCTATTTATTCATTAAAAATATCGAAATGTAACTCACAATTCAAAATGTCAAATAAGGGTACAACAGCTCTATTAGACGTCTGCCTGTTTATCGTGACATCCTATGTCAAGCCTTGACTGCAATACTTTTTTGCGCTAAAAGAATACTACCAAGACTTGCCCGTTTTGAAGGCCAAATAAGAGATGTTTATAATGAAAAAATATTTAAAATGTTTTCATAATTTCAATAGAAATACGCATGATGACGTTTCGAAATACTACTTCTCAATGAAATGCTGGCTTAATACTACTGCTGTATCAATAATAATAATCAGTATTAATCCAGCATTTGATAAAGGAGTAGTACTTCGAAACGTCGTCATGCGTACTTGTATTAAAATTATGAGAAAATTTTAAATATTATTTCATTATGGATATTAATTTTCTCCAAGTAAAGGCCGCATCAATGATCAATAAGAGATGTTTGTTGGACTCTAATTCTTGTAATTTTAGTAATTTTTGTGTTTTCTCCTGAAGGAGACTCAAGTCGAAATATCAAGAATTCCCCTTACCGATTAGTCCGGACACCTATATTCTACATTTATATATATATATATATATATATATATATATATATATATATATATATATATATATATATATTTAGGTATATATATATATATATATATATATATATATATATATATATATATATATACTAAATACTGAGACTCTTAATCGAAATATCGAAATATTTCAAATAAAACTCTCAGGGAGCTGTCTACACAAATGTTGTCAACGAGAACGAACCCATCACATTCGACAGTGAATATCAAGAGCGTATCGAAAAATTCATCGATCTTGTTGAATGATGATAGGATACAATTGTTTAATCATTATTATGAATCATCAGTCCATATTTAATCTATCAATCAAGAATCGATGACTTTTAAAACGAACATAGTTCCTATACCGAATTGAGGGAAATTTTACCTAGTGAAATATTCACGTAGGCTTTCTCTATCGGAGAAAAGACCTATAAACAAAAAGTGCAGCTAGTTTCAAGATTCACAGGTCATTCAATAATAGTAAATACTGAGACTCTTAATCGGAATATCGAAATATTTCAAATAAAACTCTCAGGGAGCTGTCTACTCAAATGTTGTCAACGAGAACGAACCCATCACTTTCGACAGAGCCTTTCACTCGTGCTACTGTTGTCATGATTAGGAATCTTGAACGCTAGGGAAAGTTTATACGTCTTTTCTCCGATAGAGTAAATACCTCTACGTGAATATTAGATCTACGTAAATATTATAAAAAATTCCCCTCAATTCGATATAGGTCCTATGTTCGTTTTGAAAGTCATCGGTTCTTGATTGATAGATTAAATATGGACTGATGATTCATTATAATGATGAAACAATTGTATTCTATCATCATTCAACAAGATCGATGAATTTTTCGAAACGCTCTTTATATTCACTCTCAAAAGTGATGGGTTCGTTTTCTTTGACAACATTTGTGTAGACAGCTCCCTGAGAGTTCTATTTGCAATATTTCGATATTTCGATTGAGAGTCTCAGTATTTACTAGTATGAATGATGAATATATATATATATATATATATATATATATATATATATATATATATATATATATATATATATATATATATATATATATACTATACTATACCAAACTATTCGGTATATTTCATCCACAATTCAAGAGCAAACGATGTTCAATACCACTAATACACTTGGCTAGTTAAAATCTTATTTCCATTACCGAAATTGTTCCAATTCCAGTAAAACCGAAGTTGAAATTCTCACACTCCGAGGGCCTTTATATACTTAGAAGTTCGAACATAATATTTTAACCGTTCCACGAAATTTACATTTTGAGCGCGTAGTTGCTGATGATAATTTCAGTACTTCTAACACGTGAAGTTGTTAATTTTAAGGAAGTTCTATGTATAATCAACTATGTAATCAATTCAACCATGAGAGTAACGCAATTTGCGTCTACCGCTTGCTGCTATTATACTTTGCAATTTCATTTCATACATCTTTTAATTTTTTTTATTTGAACGCTCACGTTGAAAATATATCATCTAGAATCCAGATAAAACAATAATTCAAATGAATTGAGAATTTAAAACTCAATGAGAGATGGCCCTGTAAATTGTTACCTACCTATCTGATTGATTCAATTGCCCTTCAGACATAAATGAATTCATATAGTTTTGTCAACGTTCACCATCAGATTGTTCATTTGACACCAATCCACAAACTCCCTCATAATGCATTCACATGCCTCCAGAAGTTCTTCAGAAGTCCTGCCAGAAACAACCACCAATGAATCATCGGCAAATAGTGTCACCAAAAATTGGGACAACTTCGCAGGCAGATCGTTTATCAATAATATGAATAAAAGAGGTCCGAGTACAGAGCCTTGCAGCACTCCAAGATCAATATTATGTCTCTGAGAATAACTCTCGCCCATTCTTACTACCATCGTTCTTTCTGCAAGATAACGACGTAACCAATTCAGAAAAACACCTCCAAAAGCCGAAGATAAATCAAAAAGCAACCCCTCTACAAACAAGTGTTTATTCAAACACTCGTAGATGGATTCACAAAACTTAACTGTAGGAAACTGGGAAACAATTTTTTCAATTATCTTGGTAAATACGCTCAAAATTGATATTGGGTGATAATTAGTTATGTCACCTATGGTTCCATTCTTAAATACTGGGATTACTATGCAGTTGTTAAGGATATCGGGGAACTTAGCAGTAGTGATGAAAATATTGATGAGATATGCAAAGTGCTCGCCAATAATTCCACTAATCCCATTCAAAACATTGACCCACATGGAATGAAGACCGATGCTTTTTCTATTCCTTAAGGATCTAATGGTATACTTAACATCAATTTCAGTGACATCATTGAAGTGAAAATTGCTGTTCACCATTGGTGATGATGTGCAAATCCGAGATAGATTATTTCCATATCGAGATGTTAATTTGGTACCAGCCATTGTGGAAAAATGTTAGGCGAAAACATCAGCTAACTGATTCGGATCGCCAAATACCTACTCCTCAAAATTTGAGATCACATCTCTTCGTCTACCACCACTTCTTCCAGAAGGATTGTTAACAGTATTCCAAATTGTTTTATTTCTGCTCGGTGAACCATCAATATTTAACAGTGTTGGCGTTTACTTGATGTTAATCCATTATAATTGAATATCAACTCAAATTCAAACACTTGAACTTATGATTATACTTACTTTACTCACTACATGGCATGACACGTTTCGTCGTTACAAACGACTTCTTCAGAAGCTTACAGAATAATACAGAATCATAATACGAACCATCAATAGCTGAACTATCAAACGTATATTTCGTGTTTTTTAATTGTGTTGATTTTTGGTATTTTTATAGTTTAATACTTGACGAACGGATATTTTTATGGAGACGATTAAAGTAAGATAGATTACGTTTACTTTGTAATATCTCAGTTGTTATCCATTTTTTCCTTCGATATACAGAAAGTACTTTACGTATACGACGGCATTGTTCAAAATGATATCGAATAACATCAATGAATGAATCAAAACATGTATCAGCATAAAAATGATAACACAGATCAGAAAAATTGTATTCAGATAAAGCTAAGAAGAAATTATTCGTATTATCCTGAGTAATATTTCTCACTGTTTAAGTCGATACTTTCTTTTGCGTGCTTGTTTGAAAACAGTCTCAAGTAGAATGATTTGTGGTGGATAATATGGGGTTCAAACACTTTAACTTTGTAATAATGGGAATCAATCTTGTAATGATATAATCTACTTTGGAAATACTGGTATGACCATAGATATTGGTGAATTCTCTAGTAGCATATTGGAACGTAACTTTCAATCCGAAACAATCTACTAGATCTCTGAAAAATTTAAAATATTTAGAGTCATTTTTCAAATGATCAATATTCGAATCGACACATAAAATAATATGATTCACCGTTTGGAAACAATGCTGTAATGCACAAAATAGTCGATCAAAAAAGAAATCATAGTTACCCAATCGTGGTCTATAAACACTAAGGATCCCTAATCGAATGCCTCGATCTGAAATAAAACAACACAGATTTCAACATGCATCCTCTCAAAGAATTTCTGAACCATTAAGTTTTTCATTTACAATTTTGCTGAGTGTACAAGATGAATCCACCATGTTTCCTGTGACTACGACAGAAACAATCTGCATGAAAATAACCCACAATCACCATGGATTTAACACTATCTTCACTACACCAATGTTCCGATACACTCAAGATATTAGTATTTGTTTCCATCAGTAACATTTCTAGATTATCGAGTTTGTTTGAAATACATTGAGCATTTAGCTGCATGATTCTCAAACATTCATAGGCTGCAGGAAAAATCAGTCCACTCGATTTTGGTTCGTCCTTCTGTCAAAAAAATGATTCATGGTTACTTTATTTGGCCAACTTGAAGCATAGAGAGCTCTGCTATATTCGGAACTGCGTATAAACACGTTAAACGATGAGTACGAGTAAGGGTAGCGTGAGGTTAATTTTTTACATTTGACCGAAGAAATTTTTTTCATTAGGAAATTCTGTAGATTTTCGATATTTTAATCAGGTTTGAGATTCGAAAGATGGAAAGCTTTGAATCTGTCTAAGCCCTCCACGTCAGCAGCTCCAGAATAAGTTTTCACAACCAGAGCTTTCCTAGACTTGATATTTTTTTTCTCACAATATTCCATTCAGAATCCAATGCTTTGTCGATATTGGGAGGAGATTCATTATTTTCATTCAAATTGCGTACTATTTGTATTATTTTTACTTTTTGTATGTGTATTTGTAGTATTTGTATATATCCACTCATATCTTTTCGAGCTTAAGTATTAGCAGAATTTATGAAGATATTTATATTATAATCACATATCATATTCGAATATAATCATATTTGGATTTCATCTTATGAATTACTCAATTCTCAATCATCAGGTACTCACAAACATCTGAACGAAATGATTTTGTTTTCACAAGTGAATGAAATTTTTCTAGCAAGATCATTGAGTCATGCTTTAATTATTCCTAGAATGCTCAAAATTTACTTTCAATAAACAATTTCATGCAGCTTTGAATTATTTTCATGATTTCGGCCAGTATGCGTATTATTTCAATTAACTGGAAGCAAATTTACATAGAGAACCTTTCTTGATATCTTGAAGAATAGAAGAGGCAAACAAAATAAATACTCCTTGGTTCCATAACATTAATAATAATTGAAATAATGAATAACGAATAGTTAAACACCATTGTGAAGTTGCCCTATCTATGAATTTGTTTTTATAGATTCGTTTGTATGAATTTAACTGAAAGAATATATTAGAATTATTCAATAAAAAGCATGAAATACATGTTCAATATTCATTCAAGTTTTCTCATAAGGGGAGATGCAAAAGAAGTATTTCGAGTTTTCAGATTCATATCCCTGTTCCTGCTGAAAAAATCTAAGTGAATAATTGAATCTTTTTGAGGTTCGTGAGATATTTCCCTAATCGACTGAAAAAAGAAAAATTTGAGAATGATTGCAAATTTTTTATAAGAGATGAATAGAAAACTATAACGTCAACAGAAACATTTGAATTTTCTTCATACAAAACAAAAGCAGAATTTTAAAATGAACGTAAGTCTTCATATGAGAGTTAGAGAGAAAGCAGTAACGTCAAATGAAATATTTGAATTTTTTCACGCGAAACAAACGACACCTTCTTCTTCAAAAAGTACCTCCGTTTCATTGTAATTGGATGCAATTCTGATAGAAACTTACGGAACAATATCGGGCTATGTAGCTTATTCAATGACATCGCATTATAGTATTAAGACAATTGTTTCATATCACTCAGTTAAAATGAAGAGAAAATATTTAACCGAGACATGAAGTATTATTCCGTTTAAATCTAGATTTTCTCAAGCAGACATCTCGCAGCTATATTGTATCTACTCTTAATATCTTGTTCGCTGTAAATTCAGCTTGCAGCCACTTTTTATTCTTTAATTAATTCAATATAAATTAAATTAACAGAAAAACAACGTATTCAATTCCATATTGGGTAATAATAATTTTCGAATAATAATTTATTCGAAAAATATAATAATTAAAAGTGAATATATACTAAACACGTCTAAATATCAGCCAGCAAAAGTTCAATAACTTAGAAATTTAAATTTTCATTATTCATAATTTCAATCTGAATTCATCAATTGAAGAGCCATGAAGACAGTAAAAAATATTTTTTCGCTTACTTTCTCAAAAACCTTGAATATTTTCAACGAAAAGATTCTTCATGAATAGAAATATCTCTGGTCCATTCATCGTGCCAATTTCATAGATCTAATTCTGAAATTTCCATTATTGAAACCAACACAACATGCTCACAATTCGAACCAGCACACATTCATCGAGTTCAGATCCCATAAATAACTTCCAGCTGCTAACTGAATTACTATAGGACACAAACATAAATAATAAAAAATGACAGCCTCTTTATTTCATAAGATAGATCGCTACCTACTCTTTAAACATTCATGTGATTCATAGCAGAGTGATAAAATGCATAGAATAATGACAGCAATGAGCTTGTGTGATAGCTTAAATGACGAGGAATTGCTGAATGTGATTGCTTAAGTAATTCTTCAATTTTTCCAATTTATCTTTCAGTTTTGCGTTCGTTAAAACACAAACTTACTCTAAACTGACTGATATGAAGAATTTTATTTTCGATTATCTTCCACTCCAGGTCATTCTTAACTGAATCGTTTATCATTTCAAGATATTTGTCCGTATATTGGGTCTGCTTCAATAAAAATCGTTCATTTAACCCATTTCATTTTATTTATTTAGAGTATAATATATACCAAAGCATATATAAATGAGAAAAAAGCAGAAATTATGAAAATATGGTTTTATACTATCCAACATTTTGTACCGTACTTTGGTGAAACCTGTGTGAGATGAAGAACTATCTAACTGAAGAAAACATTTCACCACATGGAAAACAATCAACTCAAAAATTAACACACTTGACTTAGGTTTCACTGAATATATTAAAATTCTACATTTGTTTCGGGTGGTTAAACCATTATCAAGAGTATACAATATTACTCAATTTTTAACATAATATTTCACCAAGAGATAAGCGAAGCCTCCGTGTTATTTACATGGAAGACAATTCGCAACCGACAGATTGATTCACAAAACATGATGAAAACCAAATCTTCACCAACCGCTATTAAGGTGACACCAAGCTCATAATTCATTTTCCATAGAATCACTAAATATATACGAGTAGATCTGAATGGCCCCAATAAATCTGCTATATCAATTATATGTCGACGCTTTTAAACGTAAACGCATTCATAGAAGTAAAGTGACCTCATGTTGAGTGATATCGCTTTACAATATACAACACATTTGTGGGATAAAAACGGTTTTTTAGTAATGCCTTTTATAGAGAGAATTATATCCATAACTTTTAGCAGTTAAAAAATTTCATAAATGAATCGTCTTAGTATTTTGGCCAGAGTGTTCACTGGTTGTGTCCATCTCAAGGTTTTGTCGATGAGTAGTCCCAAATATTTTGTTCGAAATATAAACGGACACAGTCCGTTTTCTCTTATCTATACCAGTGGGTACTATCTAAAAAGTGGGTACTAGAAGAAACTGTGTCTGCAGTCATGACTTTTTAGAAAGTTATCGTGCACAACAAAATTCATTTGTTGAATCATGATGTAAGAAATCTGGGTATAAGAGGCGATTTTGACGAAATCCTTTGTAGTAATATGGTAACTATATTAGATCTAACTAACAAAGATGAAATAAATGAAATTTTTCTGGAACTAAAAAAAAACTCGGCACCCGGAAACGATGAGGTATCTGTCTGAGATGTAATTAACCTTAAAAACTTTCTAGTGGAACCGATCGTATCATTGATAAATCATGCTTTTACAACCGGAATTTTTCCAACAGAGTTTAAAGTGAGTAAGGTATGTCCTATTTTTAAAAAAGGTAAAAAAAAATTAATGAACAACTACAGACCAATTTCAGTAGTTAGTGTATTATCTAAGATAGTTGAAAAAGTTATTGAAAAGAGAATGATAAAATTTCTAACAAACAATTCTCTATTTGACAAATTTCAATTTGGTTTTATTCAGGGGAGCAGTGCCTTGTCTGCGACCTTTGACTCTGTAAATTTTGTAACAAAAGCTGTAGACCAGAGAAAAATTGTAATAGCGGTTTCAATTGACTCAAGAAAGTCATTTGATACAGTAAACATAGACCTCCTTTTGAAAAAGCTACATAAAATGAGCTTTAGGGAGCAATTTTATAACATTTTGGAAACATATCTGAAGGGTCGTAGACAGTATGTGAGGATGGGCGGAACTTTTAGTTCAATGTTACCAATTAACTATGGGGTACCACAAGGTTCAGTACTTGGGCCACTGCTTTACTTGCTGTTTGTTAATAGCTTGCGCCTGGTTGGACTTGAAGCTCAATATTTCACATTTGCGGATGATACATTGTTTGTGTACACAGGAGAAAGTGAGAATGATTTAGAAAACCTGATTAATGAGGACCTTGACAGGTATATCGGATGGCTCTATTTAAACAAATTGAAGATAAATGTGAACAAGACAAAATTTATAATTCTGAAACAAAAAAACAAAGCGGTGAATAACATCAACTTAAAAATTAATGAAATTGAACTAGAACAAGTGACATCTCTTGAATATTTAGGATTGATTATAGATGAATATTTAAACTGGAAAGCACACACAAATAAAATAATTAGTAAAATAAACCCTATGATTCCCATTATTTACCAATGCAGAAATTATATATCCCTTAAGACAAAAAAAAACAAATATACGCTGCCTTTTTCTCAGCGCACCTGAGATATTTACTGCCTATATGGGGAACTTGTGGAAGTGTAGATTTTAATAAAATGCAGATTTTACAAAACAAAATTTTAAAAATTTTATTCAAATATGATTATCTAACGTCTACGAATATATTGCATCAGGAATTGAACATCCCCAAACTAGAAGCCTTGTTGAAACTTGAACAGTGCAAACTTATGTATAAAATACTTAAAAATATACAAAAATCAAATATTGTTTTCAAATTGGTTGGCGAGGTTCATGGTTATGAGACAAGGTTTCAGACAGGGTTCTACATTTCCAACAGTAGAACAAATGTTGGACTGAATGGTCCTGCTAATATGGCAAGTAAAGTGTACAATAATTTGAGTGAGGACATCAGGTCAACGAAATGTTACTCCCACTTTATGAGAAAATGTAAGACATGTCTGAATGCTTGCTGATAAATATGTACCTGTTAAATTTAAGTTAATCTTGGATTTTAATTATATTAGAGAAAATTAATTATATTAAATCAGATAAATTAATTAGTTTTATAAATCTTTAGGCCAGGGCTGAACAAAGCACTGATTTTAGATAGAAGGAATGGTTTATATATTTTAAATTTATTTTTTATTATTGTAAAATATTATTTCATATTATTGAAAAATGAATTATTCAATAAAGACTTCATTTTCAAAAAAAATTTTTCATTGGAATAAGACATAAGTAATGAGCAATTCAATTCAACTGCTCCTTTCGAAATGAAATCAAGTCTAAGTATAACATCATAAAAAAACTAAATGTCACAGCTAGTAGGAAAATATAAACAACATATGATTTCTAGATCCAATTATATGATGCAAAAAAATGGAAAATGAAAACCTTCGTTAAATTCAAGAGCAAGACTGAATTTGTCTGATATTATCGACGGTTATTGAATTGTAAAGTAATTTGCCTAACAGGTTCTCGACCAGCTTCATTCACTTTTTATTAATTAAAAGTGCTCACATTTCATTGTGATGTGAACTATTCCAGGTGAAAATCGCAATCCAACTTGTTGAGTATTCTGAATATTTCATTTACGCATTCCATAAACGATTTAGATTTATTTCTACTGAATTTGTTGTAATTATTCATTCAATTTCACAGGAGAGAGTTTTTCCTCACTATTTCCATAATGAAAATTTTGAAATTCTATCAGCTATACGGCGCTTTCTCGTATATGCGAATTGATAGTCGTTGATTGATGGATTTTGAGATTTTCAAGAAACGTACATGATTTTAGCGTGCAATCATTTAGATTACACAGGCCAACACACATCTTGATGCCTGCGATTTTTTAACTGTTCCTGGGTAATTTTTGGATGCAGAATGTAAAAAAGTTCTCAGATTTTGTCTATCAGATCTAGTTTTTGAGATTTTCAAAAAATTGTGTATATAATTTACGTTATAACTGTTATATAATATTACTATTGACAGTTAAAAAAAACAAAGACACATGGATTTAAGTATTTATTGCAAAAACTTAATTTATATAATTACATTAGTCACTAATCACATAAAAATTTTCTTTTATACGATTTTCTAGAATGGAGTTTACTAGGGCAGTCTCGCTGAAGGCTCCAGCAGTAGTCCGCCATCATGTGGCTATCCCATCGTCCTTGATAACGATCTTCCATAGTTTTAATATCCTGGTGGAATTTTTCCCCCTGTTCTTCACTACAATCACCAAAGTTTTCTGGAAAACGATCTAGGTGGCTGTGGAGGTAGTGAACTTTTATACTCATGTTACAGCCGAGAATATTAAAATTTGAAAGCATAGTTTCCACTAATTCTACGTAATTCTCTGCTTTATGATTGCCAAGAAAATTTTGTACTACTTTAACAAATGAACTCCAAGCGTTAGATTCAGTGTCGTTCATTGATGTGGTGAATTGTGGATCTTTAACAAGTTGCCTTATTTGAGGACCATCAAATATACCAGCTTTCAGTTTTTCCGTGCTAATGCCAGGAAATTTACGTGACAAATACCCAAAACAATTTCCATCTCGATTTAAGGCCTTCACAAATTGCTTCATTAGGCCTAGCTTGATATGCAAGGGCGGAAGATTTTTTTAAGATTTTTTCTCTTGAAACCAAAGGTTCGTTGATCACGTTTTGTAATCCTTGAATCATGACATCTCTTGAAGGCCAATTTTTGTTAACCCAGTGCTCATTTTTAGCTCTGCTGTCCCAAAGGCACAAAAAACAAGGATATTTTGTATAACCACTCTGCTGTCCAAGGAGGAAGTTAATCATTTTTAAATCAACACAAATTGACCACTGATGTTCTTCGTATTTAATTTTTCTCAAAACTAATGCTATTGTTTCATATTCTTCCTTCATGGTAGTAGAATGACCAATAGGAATTGAGCCATATTTGTTACCGTTATGTAAAAGAACACATTTTAAACTACGTTTAAAACTGTCAATAAAAAGGCGCCAATCATCTGGAGTGTATTCAGGCAAACCCATTTTTTCTAAGAGCCCTTTTATATTGTTACAGAATACCAAGTCATTTTCCTGAGTGGAAAAAGGCAGCAGATCCTCATCTCTTTTACGATAAAATGTAATAGTAGTACCTCGACAAAGTTGATTTTTTTCTTTTAATCTGGATGCAAGTAATTCAGCGGATTCCTTTGAGAGATTCAGGTCTCTTATAAGATCGTTTAGTTCTTCTTGATTGAAACACTGCGGAGTTGCTAAATCTGCTTCAAAATCGCTGTCGTTTTCTGATTGAATTCTTTTAACTTCGTCAGACGTTGATGTTTCTGTATCATCTTCTGTCAGTTCAGGTAGACTGCTGAATGATGGAACGGGTATTTCTTCCGAATGCACTACAGGCCTTCTTGCAGAATCTAGATCAGGATATGTCCATTTGTGTCTATTGTTTCTATTAATGCCTTTAATATTAACGAGACAAAAATAGCAGTCATCATGATGGTTCCGCAGTTCTCTACAAACCATTGGTACACCAAACTTTAGGCACTTCCTCTTTCCAGTTGACCACTGTCGCAAATGTTCAACGCATGTTTTACATATGAAATGTGGGGCCCAAGATTTATCTTGATCTCCTAAATGAACGCCAAAATAGGCAAGATAAGCTCTTTTCACAAAGTCAGAAATCGTTTTTCTGCTCTCTTTCAAAGTGTATTCACCACACACATAACAAAAAACATCGGGATGATTTACACAGGTATGTCTGCTTGTGGATGCCACTGTTTCAGTTTAGTGTCTTGATACTACAAAACGACCAAAATTTACACAAAATGATAGCACAACTTTACTTGGGAAAACTCAGTAATATACTAAATCAAGTACAGCCAAGCAGGTATAGAAGGATCGGGTCATAGGCAATTACAGGTATAAAAGTAATTAAGAGCATTGTATTGAGTAGTTCCTAGTATAGGAACATTGGGTCAGGGACAATTCCAGGTATCCATTTGGCTAATTACATTCTGGGAAATTTCTATTTTGACGATTGAGTACATATTTATCTCTTTATTTGTTGTCGTTTATCAGAAAAAAATATATCATTTAACCTGTAACGTGTATCTCAAAAACTAGAGCTGATAGAAAAAATCTGGTGGCATTTTTGGAATCGGCACATCAAAAATATCTAAAATCAGATGTTAGATTTCTGGCACCAAATTTGTTTTTTTCATTTTGTTGGCCTGTGTTATGAATAGACAAACAACAAATTGAATACCCAATTCATATTAATGATTTTACTCAATACCTTCAATATTTTCTCATTAAAGATTTCTTGACAAATACGGTTGGACATAGCTCATTATTATCTCAATATTATAACAATATTAAGAGCCAATAAGCTCGAAACACGTGTCAACGGCTGCTACCAATCTGCAGGATATGTCGATAATTTTTATTTTCATGTAAATGTTTTTCCGCATCAAATACTATTCTTTTTATATATATATATATATATATATATATATATATATATATATATATATATATATATATATAAATCAAAAATGTATGAGTTCTCAGCAAAAATAGGACCACTATAATTAAAACACAACCAATTTGTTGACCTGGTCTATATTTCGGATGTATTTATATTCTTCATCAGGACTATATACAATACATATCATGAAAAACGTATCACATCTTACGGCTGACGAGGCTGAATGTAAAATCAGATTTTGACAATAAAATATAAAAATGTTGAATTGAGGTTACCCAACAACCGTAAAAGAATTAAGAATCGGATTGTCGAAACACAGATAAACGTTTTCGAAGAACACAGAGTGACTCAAAATGTGAGTCACTTATGTGAAATGAAAACACTCATGAATCAAATGTCACCTTTTTCTGGTGGAATTTGGTTTTTGAGTGTTTACATTTTTACTCTCTGTGTTCTTCGATGAAGTTTGTCTGTGTTCCGACACTCCGGTTTAAGAACCGGAGTATTCTTTTACGATTGTTAGGTTACCTCAACTTTTATATTTTTATACTGTTTCGTTAAAATGTGATTTTATGTATTATTGTTTTTATTGATTCCAACTACATACACTGCTTCTCATCCTGAGGTCGAACTTAAGTTTCAAAACTAATGAATAATTGAATTTAATGCCACACCAAATATATCAAAACATCAAACTTATTTGTTTTTATATTAAGGAATATTTCTGGCTTAGAATTAGCTTCGGAAGTTTTAGTTTCCTGCACCATAACGAAACCTCTGAAAAACTCATTGTAAGCCAATGAGTGTGTAATGTGAGGAAGTACAAAAGGCAGGCCATACTAGAGCATCCTGGGCGAGACCTCGTCGTATCCACAAGCTGAAGATTTGAGTGCCAGAATTATATTCCTTACTTCATCTTCACTCGATGGACACAAACTGAAATGTAGATCATTATTGAATCTGCGTGATCTATAAATACCAGCCGCCACAGAACAGTTATCCAGGAGTAAAAACTGGAGAGAAATGATAATTTCATTAGGATCCCTCAGAATCTGGGGAATATCGAATCCTGATCCACCTCTTATATTCAACAAATTCAATGCTTTTCAAAGATTCTTAACTCCACCTTCAGACTAGCGACCCAAAAAAAGCCTTTTTCTCCCTTCTTAGAGAACATGTAACAAGATTTCTTAGTTCCTTATAATTCAACCAAACAGACGCGCTTTTTTTGCGTTTGAACTTCGACAGAGCCGTTTCCCTCAACTTAATCATAGAGCGAACATTGGACGTGAGCCATGGCTTGAAGGGCTTAGTAACTCTACATGTTGAATAGGGGGTATGAACATCAAACACGTGCAACAAGTAACGAGAGGAAACCTCGACCTTCAGATCAATATCGTGTAGATATAAAATATCGTCCCAAGGCACACCAGCCAGATCAGCCTCTAAATCGAGTCTACAAGGATGATTGAAATCATGATAAGTAACAATTTTCGACTTATTCATTGTTTGGACGAAACAAATTGACAGAGCAAATCGCAGCCTGGTGGTCCGAAAGCATATTATCAACAGTGCCAGGCTCAATAACAAGAAACTCTTTATTGGTGAAAATAACATCTAAAATGCTTGAAGTTCTTTCTGTGATCCTAGTTTCATCCTGTATAAGCTGAGTGAATTCATGAGACTCCAAACATAATTCCACAACATGATCAGTAAATTGGTCGACGTTCATATCCACCGTGATAACAATGTGGTCGAACTGAGGTACAATAAAAGAGAGGACGTCTTCTAAGAATTGAACAAATCCATTGATGGCACATGCACTAGTCCCATATACAACACCAACCAATAAATCACTGCCACGAAACACAAGCCTCACCCAAAAATGTTCGATGCCGTCAACAACATTAAAATCTTGCAGTCAATGACGCCCCAAACGATTCCCTAAGGTACACACCCAATCCGCCTCCTCTACTACCTCGATCACTTCGTAGAAAATAACACCCAGGCACAGTCAACGACAAGTCAGCAATTCTATTATCCAGCCAAGTTTTCGTTAAGCACATTATATCAAATTCATTGACGTGCAAAAAATCAACGAAATTGTCAAATTTTGGAAAAAGAGAACGAATATTCAAGTGTCCTAACCTAAAGTTTTCAGACATAATTAGTTTCTGATTTTAAGGCTTCAATATTCCTTAATACCTGCAATCAGAACTATTAACAATATGACCAGTAGTTTCATTGGACCTTGACTTATCATTCATTTCCTTACAACTACAACATTGAAAACTGTCTTCAGTACAAGTTCTTGCATCATGATTTTCAGAGCACTTCGGACAAACAATAGCTTTACTGTGACAATCTTTTCAATAATGACCTAATTTATAACAAGAACACAATTCACAAACAAGAAACTCTGCTGTGTTACTCTCTTGTTAATGGAGAAACCTCCAGAACAACATTCAATTTACTTCTGAATTTTATCGACGTTACCATCTTGATTGGATCATTAATATCATATTCATATTATATGCATTTTTCAAGAAACTCCGTGTCGCGAAAACTTTCAGGGTCCACCCCATATATCATAAGACGAGAATTACGCTTCCTTGACAATGAAACATTAAACGACTCTTTGAAATCTTGAAGAATCGATTTCCTCAAATTATCACGGGATCCATCATATTCACGCTCGATCAACAGACCATCCTTTATAAGTATAGATTTGCATTCACTTTCGAAGGGTTTATTCTTAATTTAATTCCATTATGAATGACATTATTCAAAACTAATTAGTTTTGACGAAGTTGTAATATAACAACGAAACGTCAACAAAAATAAACTTTTTCATATCAAAAAAAGCCTGTTATTGCTAAAAACTTTCGAAATAATATATATATATATATATATATATATATATATATATATATATATATATATATATATATATATATATATATATATATATATATATATATATATATGTATATATATATATATATATATATATATATATATATATATAATAATAATAATAATAATAATAATAATAATAATAATAATAATAATTTTATTCATTTCATAAGTTTACATTATCGCTTGAAAGCAAAAATTTGTAAAAATATAGAAACACGTCAAAGAACAGAAAAAACCTTAGCTAACTCTCACATTTCACGCTTGCAATATTCAAAAAATTCTGTTGTGTTATATGGTTCACATCTAATTAATAGGTCGAAAATAAGTTTTTGAATTTTCGAAAATCAGGAATCATCTGGAATCTTCTTGGAAGTGCATTGAAGAGTTTCATTGACATATACATAGCACTATTTTCTAGAAGGCTCAATTTATGTCGAGGATATAAGAAGGGTTCCATTCTTCTCGTTTTGTTGCCGCTCTTATAGTTCTCGTAGCATTTTTCGTGTTTGTGCAAAAACAATAAGGATTTATAGATAAATAATCCATTTAGCGTTAATATTTTTTTTGTTCTAAATAATCCTCTGCACGAGTCTCTCAACTTCATTCTATATATCGTTCTCAACGCTAGTTTCTGTATAACAAAAACCCGATTCCATTGGGAACTACTTCCCAAAATATGACCCCATAAGAAAGAAGCGACTGAAAATTTGAAAAATAGATTACCATTAAGGTATCTATATCGACATGGTGCTTCATAACATTGAGAGAAAACACCACAGAACAAAGTCTCCTAGTCAAATAATCTATATGTTCTTTAAATTTTAGTTTGCAGTCCAGATATACTCCCAAAAATCTGGCACTAGAAGCTATTGGTAATTCAATATCCTCCAGTGTCAAAGACCGAGGTGCACGCTGGACTGATCGGTCAGTTTGAAAGAATATACAATCTGTCTTGTTAACGTTGATAATAAGCCGGTTCTGATTACACCAATTTTTAACAACTTTGAAAGAATGTTTGCAATCCTGCATTGCAGCAGCTTCGTTCGTCGCTGTGATAACTATATTTGTGTCATCTGCATATATGGTTGTATTTGCATTATGTGGCAATACCCTTGGAAGATCATTGATGTATAGTATGAAGAGAAGAGGTCCCAGTATGCTGCCTTGTGGAACTCCCATTGAAGTGTTTAAATACTTGGAGATGTAACCATCATCTGTACCAATCTTCACATACTGGACTCGATTCTTCAGGTAACTTTTGAGTAAATCAAGTTGTTTGTTCCTTATTCCACAAAAATTCAACTTTGTAAGAAGCCTTTCATGTTCAACACAATTGAACGCTTTGGATAGATCCAGAAAAAGAGCAATTGGGATTTCTCCTTTCTCCAGGGCAATCAGTATAGATTGAGTGAGTTCCAAAATTGCAGTTTCTGTTCCCCTGCTTGGCAAGAATCCATGTTGGTTTTCATTGAAGACTTGAAATTTCTTAAAGAAACTCAAAAGTCTATTAGCCAGTAATTTTTCAAAGATTTTCGAAAAAGATGATAGTATGCTTATTGGTCGGTAGCTGTCTGGTTCGTCGATAGGTCCTTTCTTGTAAATTGGTTTTATAATAGCAATCTTTAGTTTGTCTGGAAAAATTCCCTCTATGAAGGACATGTTTATGATATACCTAAGAGGTTCTGCAATATATTTTAATGATCTTTTAATGATTTTATTTGGAATTCCGTCATGTCCGCAAGTTGTTGTGTTTTTTAGATGTTTAACCACATTTTCTATTTCTGTTGTGGTCACTTCGAAAACGTAAAAGGAGTTTTCCAAATATTGCATATTTACACCTTCATTACTGACAGGGAGCATTTTACATAAATCTGGGGCAGCATTAATAAAATAATTGTTAAATCTATCAGCTGTTTCTTCTGGATCACCTGATGGTACCAACATTTTAGATTGTGCACTTGATTTGTTGAGTAGTGTGTTTACAATATGCCACGTGGATTTTGATTTATTGTCAGATTTGTTAATTTTTTCAGCATAGTAGGCTTGTTTAGTCTTGGAAATGGTCAGATCATATTGTCTTTTTAGCTTTTTGTACATTTCAACAGTGTTCGCATTGTATCTGGAGATGAGGTAATATATATCCAATTGATTTTTCAATAATTTAATATTAGGGTCATTCATTACGGTATTTTTAGTAGATCTATTTTTGGAAGCCTCTGTAAATGGAAAACACTCTTCAAATGCTTGTTTGATTTGTTGAAAAAAGTACTCCCACATCTCATTGATTTGGCAGGTTTTGTATGAGTAAATTTCATCCCAATTTATTTTCATAATAATGCTTTCAAATTTCATCAGTGCATTCTCTGAGTATATACGTATATTCTGCATTCTTGTGTAAGTATGGTTGTCCATATTTACACTGAGCCTGAAAGTCTGTGCTGCATGATCTGATAAATGTGGTTGAGAAACGGTAGTAACGCCCTCCGATATGTTTGTGAAAATATTATCGTTACACGTTGAAGAGTGAGAAGTTATTCGTGTTGGCTCACAGATCCTTATAACAACATTGTGTGTGTCAAGTATTGACTTCAGCATCTTTACTTCGTTGCTCTCTCCTTTGAGTACATCGATGTTGAAATCGCCTGCTATAATGAACTTGATATCACATTCACCATTCAGAATCTCCAGTACCAACAACAGCCTTTCAAAGAAAATGTTGATGTTAGCCACTGGCTGAGTGTTAGGTCTGTAAATGCATACGACTATTAACTTGAAATTTTTATTTATTTTACATTCAATTGCAGAGCACTCAAAAATATTTGCAACTGATAGCTTCCCAATGTCTGGTCTTGGTTTGCAGTCCAGACGATCACAGCTGAATATAGCACAACCCCCATGTTTGTTTTTTAATCTGCAGAAACTAGCAATCTGCTTGTACCCAGTAATTTGAAACTTTTCTAGTTGATCCGTAGTCTGCCAGTGTTCTGTTAGGGCAAGTATGTCAATATTATCATCTTTAAGAAATTTTTCCAGGCCGTTAAAAGACGTTGCTAGACATTGTATATTCAAATGTGTAACATTCAACGTGTTGGGCTTGAATGCGATAGCAGAAGTGTTTACATTGGTTTTGGGTTTCAAGAGGCGACTATTGTCTGCCTGCGCTTCAGAAAAAACCTCTTGATTGTCACACCTTCTGGCCAGAAGGACGGACTCATTGCTTGATCCAATGATTCAAATGGTAATGTCACCTTGAAGGAGGAATAAATATCAGGCCTTCTTGAACTTAACTTGTCGCATGTGACACCCTGTATACTTTGTTTGATATAATTTTCAAGATCCGCTGCTTCCGTTGTTGGACTGAGTCTTGAAACATGTATAAACGCCAGGGACTTCTTTGGCGCCGCGACTAAAACATTAGATTTAGTAGTACCAATTATAGGCCTCACAGTTTTTCGTGAGCCTGTTTGTTGATTACGTGTAGCGTGTTTATGTATATATATATATATATATATATATATATATATATATATATATATATATATATATATATATATATATATATATATATATATATATATATATATATATATATATATAAATATATATATATGTATATATATATATATATATATATATATATAAATATATATATATATATATATATATATATATATATATATATATATATATATATATATATATATATATATATATATATATATGTCAAAGCGTGAGCTCCTGGACGTGAGTTTTTTTAAATATCCATATGTCTATAAGGAACTAGACGGACAATTTCTGCAGGAATATTGTGAATAGATGGACCATTTTTTCAGCAGTATTTCTAATAGAAGAACGGAAATATTTATATGCGTACGCATCAATAGCGGCACAAATTTGAAATCGCTGTAAGTTCGGTCATTTTTGAAAAATAAACTGCGAATTTTTTCGTTTTGGAAACACGAAAATAAAGATTAATGAAATGAGGTATTATATGGTAGAATGCTGAATAAAATATTTTCATTATTTCTGAGTATCATGAAAATGAAGTGCTCAATCAGAACTAGGCTGAATCAGGAATGGATAAGATATTTTTCGAGGGGAAAGTTTTTAACTTAATAGTATATTTGTTTCTTGAGTTTTTCCCAAGAAAACTCCACGGGGACAATCGATACAAAACAAAAATCCGTATTCTGTATTATTTCCACTAGGATAAAATAAATATGCGCGAAAAATGAGTAACTATATGGAAGATGAGGGATCAAATTCAAACGGAAAAGTTTTATTCAGAAGAAAGAAATCAATAGAAATAGAAAAAAGCAAAAGAATACTCAGTCAAAATATAAGGACTCTCACAAACATTTTGGAAAGGTTCGGGACACTTTATCCCGACAATGAGAAATGCTATATATTATATGGTAATAAGAGAACATCCAAAACTGATTAGCAATAATGGTATCTACAAGATTTAAAGATGCTCTGCAGGGGTGCAAACCTGTGAACGATCGAATAATCCTTATAAGCATAGCCTTAAAAGCAAAACTATGTAAATTATTGAACGAAACAGAAGAAGATTAAGAGAAATTCTGTGAAAAACTGAATATAACAATAAGAAGCCACAATAAGAATTCACAATAATACAAGGACACGTGAATGCCAAAGTAGAACAAGCGAAAAAATTATCGCACCTAGCAACGGTAGTAGGGCTTTACAGATTGGGTGAAAAGAATGAGAGAGGTGAATGAATATTGCAATTTGCCATGGGCAACAATTTGCTTTCAGCCAACACAATTTTGCTGATAGGTACAGGAAACAGATCTACTACAAAATGGTCAACTCTCGAATTAAGTCATCAGATTTCATTTGATGCAAAATGCGCATCTGATCATCGAATTAATAAGGCTGAGTCTAAAAAATATAAGATAAATTCTGTCAGATAAAATGGACAAGATTCAAAGACAGCATACAACGAACTATAAAGCAACTTCAGAAGAAGTCGAAGCATAATGTTGAGAACTGACCGAATTGACATTGGATAACAGAAGACACCCTAAAAATCGATGAAAGGAATAGATGGAATAATTACAAAGAGAAATAGAAAAAAACGTTCAACTTGGCTGAGAAATCCAGAAAAATGCCTAAAAGATGAAAATATATTCATAAAGGATATATGTGATGAGATTGAGGGACAGAATAATACCAACCAAACTCGAGACCTCTTTCAGAAAGTCAACTTAATTGACAAGGTAATTTAAACAGGAGTTGAATTGTTATGGAAAAATATAAGGTTTCAATGGTCAACACATGTCATAAAACTGGAAGAGAAAAGTGAGAAATCGAGCATTATAAAGGAGGAGATATGGAGGAAATGCAACACTTGAAAACAAACGAAGCTCCAGGAATAGACCAAATAATGGCAGAAATAATGAATAAATTAGACGCTAACAGAATATGATTGAATTCAGACGCTGAAAACGTTCTGTAAACGTTTGAAAAAGTCGAATTTCCGGACGACAAGCGTTAAGTTATGACAATGAATGTGGAAATCAAATTGAACTGTTTGAATTATCGTATAGTTATCCTAATAGATTTGCACCAAGTAAATGCCAATACCATTCAATATGCAAGGGTCATGTGAATAAGAAAATGGCCCAATGACTGGAACAAATGGGTATTTATTTCCCTACACAAGAAAGGCTCCACTAAGAACTGCGAACACTACATAACAACTTCACTAATTTCATATGCGAGCAAAATTCTGTTGAGATTAATAGACCGAAGATTAAATTGTTCTCTGGAGTCTCAACCAAGCTTTGTGAAAGAAAGACAAATATTATAAATGAGAGGTAATAATAAAAACTTGTCTAAAAATCACTGACTGAACAATTCTTTATTCGACTAGTTTCGCCTTTTACAGCATTATCAAGAATGACATTCTTCCGATACTATATTATATCAATCGAAATAATCTAACTCGGTCTTTTTGAATCCTTTTGAGTATGAAGATGAATATTCAACATAAATCAAAGACTTGGTTTTCAAGAAAGAATTGTACTCAGCTGGTGCTATGAACAATTCTAAGTGGATACTTCGGAAGATAAGGAATAATTTTTCCCCATGTAATTTTGAGGATGGAACTGAGGAATATATTTTACCATACTACGTTCAAAATTGGAAACTTCTGTAATTTCTGCATCCAAGCATTTTCGTCATATATATTCATTCGATTTAAAATTCAAAATCAGCTACTTTCATATATGTAATGTTAAAAAATGAAACATCTGTGCATGGATATAATACTTTAAATAGGTACTGACAGTTTTTACATCCAAAGTTGTGAGCTTTATACTAAAAATTGTATATCCTGTCACGGAATTAATGCTTTCAATAATTTACCAAATATCTTGAGAACTGGTACTAGTGTTAAGATATTCAAGTGTGAGCTAAAAAATTATATTTCAGATAATGAGATAGGTATGTATTTCAAAATTGACTTTTCAAAATATGTAAATTTTTTGTATAGCATGAGCTAAATAACTATTATTATTATATTTGAGCATTCATTCCGTCATAACTTAAACATTTTACCGATAGTATACGATATGGAAATGTCTCGGTTCGATGGGCCAAAGTAATAAAATTTATGGCGATATTTTTCCTATCTTTGAAATACGCATCGTTTCTGAATACCGCTTTACAATCTACCCTATTGTGCGTGAGTTTAGTTTACATTTCATCTACAGATGCCTGGATAGTTTAACAACCTTTTCATTCAAATAGACATTTCAAATACTTATTTCATAAAATATTATTCGAGAATCAGAGATTTCTTTAGTCAATATACTAAATAGATTGACATTGTACGCTATAATTCAATAGTTCTATATTTGAAAGAAATACTTCGTCAGAATAAACCATGAATGAAACTCAAATATCAAATTTCAGAACAGACATGCCATAGAGTTACAATTGGTTTATGCCTCTATAATACTCAAATCATCTACAAAAATCCCATTGCTCGACTAGACATTTTATAGTTTCACATTTCCTCTTTTTCCCTCTATTCAATTTACCTGATATATACATAATTGATTTTATATCAAATTTCTGAAACCAGAATCCGATTTGAAAGTGTCTCATAATATAGAACAATCCTATACATTAAAATAAATAAAATTATTCACAAGTTGAAATAGTGAAACAAAATTTTATATAATTTTCGTTGAAACAAATATATGTTCATTCCATTTGGTAAGAGGTACTGCGAATCAACCTCTTTTTGTTACCTACATGTAATATCTCTATAAACTCACAAATGTATTATTTTCTCTGTTTCGGCTAAGTTTCGAATATGATAATAGATATATTATCTCCAATAGAGATGAAGGAATAATATCACATGTAATATTTCAAATAACTCTGAATTTTCATTTTATTTCGAACTCATAAATCTGTTAATTATAAATATGGTATTTCTGAAAGTAGTAATTTTCGTAGATATTCCAAAAAATCATTGAATTTAATTTTTTCAACTGAGAAGTTTTTATCGCTTTGAGGCTTTTTGACTCTATCTTATAGAAATACATCTTTTAAACTTTATTTATCAAAATGTTTCAACTCCATTGCGTGCACGCTTCCAAAAATTATAGATTCAACTTGAAAAAATAATAGGTCTGGTATTACAGGTTGAATAGAAGTTTGAGTACCTATATCCTCTGAAACTGTTTCCATGTAAACAAACCATTTTGAGAAATAAAGTTTCAAAAATATGTTCTACTTTCAGCTAAATCAAAGGTACAACTTGTCTACATAAGAATTGGGATAACTAAAATGCATTCGAACCTGATGTTTTCTTTATGTTTGTCAAGACCTAACAAATTTTCGTGTGCAAGTAATAACCGAGACTTAATTTCAGAAGAATCAATTAATTCTTTATTCTCCTCAAAACTCTAAGTATGTTATTAGAAGTTACCATATACAACATAAAAACGAAAACAGGTTCAGACTTCTGAATCTAAATCATGAAATGAAAGTAGAGTTATCGTTTTCTCGTTCAAATATAAAAGCAAGTTTTCAAAAAACACTAACCTCAAAATTCGAAAAAATGTAGTTGATGTTCTACTTTTCATTAAAATTGGTATTTTTCAATACTCATTTCTTAAAGTAATATGCGAAAATCAAGATTGTCGCATCAAGAAATGCAAGAGAGTTTTTAAGTCAATGTGCTTAATAGATTCACATTAATCGCTATAATTCAATACTTCTATATTCCAAAAGAAAAATCCAATACATTAGAATTACTCTCAAGTTGAAACAGTGAAACCAAATATGGAATAATTTTTCTTACAAACAAATATTTTCGATGCAACTTATAATAGATGAGGCGAATTAACCTCCTTCTGTGTCAACCTGTACATGTAATATCTTCTTCTACCGGTACCGACTTCCCAATCACGTCAGTCAATTTATATCAGTACTTGTGATTAAACTCACGAATGCTTTTTTGATTTCTATTTTAACTAAGTTTCGAATATTAAGATAGATATATTGATCTCTAATAGAGATAAAGCACTACCTACATGTATTTTAAATAACTCTAATTTTCTATTTTATTTTGAACTTATATATGAATTTATTCAGCACATATGTTAATTATAAAAATGATATATCTTCATTCATTCTTTATTCTTTTTAAAAGCTCTAAGAATGTTATTACAACTTTCTACTTCTTTTTATTGCGAATTCTGATTTTCTGTTTTGATCAATATAATAACTTAAAAAAATTAAAAATTCAAATCTGAATCATGAAATATGAGTAAACATTTCTATACTTAGACATACGTCTAAGTATAGAATGAAGATGTCAAAAAAAACCCAAGTTAAATTTATCGTTCAATTAATATGTTCTTCATTTTGTAATGCTATGTTATATATATATATATATATATATATATATATATATATATATATATATATATATATATATATATATATATATATATATATATATATATATATATATATATATTTATCTCATATCTCATCGAGAATTATTATAGTGTACTCTTTTTACAAAAAATATCGTTTTATATGTATAATAGTTAATGTGCTTTGTTTTTTACTTCATCAAATTGTTATTGTGCTGCCAAGTTTCTAAATTATTGGAAGTGTGTCGAGGCGAAGGGCAGGTTGAAAATCACTGTCCTTTTGTACCCAAAATGTCCAAAGCGTAAAATATGAGATGTAAACTCCAGGGACGTCTCTAGAATATCTGCCGCCTGACTATATAACTTTTCCCTCGTGTTCACCGAATTGATCCTAAAATCTACATATAATTGACATTTCAATGTATAAGTCGTAAATGAGTTCGATGCTACAAAACGTATAGTTGATACTGCTATTCGTTACCAATTGTCCAAATGAAGTTGGATAAAGTTCATAGAACAATTAGGACACTCTTCTAAATTCCATGGTCTATCTATATTCTTGGATCCAAATATATATATATATATATATATATATATATATATATATATATATATATATATATATATATATATATATATATATGTATGTTTCGTATATTTCTTGTGATAACGCATATTGTTTGAATGCAGGAATACCAATCGTTCAAAACTAGGGTTCACAAAAACGTAAAACTTGCGATGTGGAAGAAACAAAAATCTGAATCAATCAGAATATATAAAAACATATAAGATTTTCTTATGATAACACATTTTGCATATTTATGTATAATGTCACATGCTTTCAATTAATACAATTTAAATGTTTCACTATTAATGTGGGATCAATGTTTCCTTTTTACTCTTTTTGTCATATTTGACTTTACCATTGATTTTATCATCAAATCTTTCACTTAACTTGCACCTCCCTTATTCTAGTTCGGCACTGGCTTAACAGATTATGTTGTATATCCTCCACTTGCAAGCAAGGCATTTAAGAATTCAGGTAGTTGGAGACACCCATCTGTTATGTTTGTATCTGCAGAAAGCACATCTTTTCATACTGTAGTTTCAAAGTTATACAGTTAACTGATTCCTATTTTATAGAAACTAAAGACCATTATATTTATTTCATTCCAAAATTTCAACACGACTGAAGTTTAATTTTGCCAAATTAATTTGTTAATTTCTTACATTGCAATTAATATAGGCTGCAAATTTCTGAATCATATTTATAAACTGGCACTTTGTTATGTTGTATACCTACATTCTTTCCTATTATTATATAGCAAATTCATTACACTCTTGTTCAATGTGCGCGAAGCGTATATTAATTAATCCATCTACACAATCTGAAATGACTAGAATTCATCAGCACATTTAGAAAGTATTTTTATAATTTATGTGTATTATGAGACATTGATAGCAAAACTCGGATTTTGGTCATGGTTCTTCGATTTTATACGCCTCTTTGTCGATTATGGTTTGGTGAAATATTTGTTTTATATCAAGTTTTTATATGATTTTACTGTAACCAGTATTCCGAAAATTCACAAAAAATATGTAACTACATGTTGAAAAAAAAATTATATGAGAACTTAATCTTCATTGCAGAATATGAAGCAAAAGTCATAATATTGCATTATTTCGCTCATTCCATTTCTTTCAAGTTAATCAAATTATGTACCCATATGTGAGTTCTGAAATACTTTCCTCAAAACTTATTGGTTTGGTGAACTGAAATCATTAACTGAATTAAAATTGCTTTGTTAGTCTTATAGAAAAAGGTATATGATTTCATATAATTTGTAACAATAATTTATTTTCTAGATCTATAAGAACCATAAATAGAGGCTTATTTTGATATTGATTGTTATAATTATTATTACAATGTCTACATCTGTATCTGTTAAATAATAATTTTAAACAGCAAATGTGAACATATCAAAATAACATATGTCATTTGAAGATATTTTGATGGGAGCGTTATTATGTATTTAAAAAAAAATAGAAATGCAAAATATTAAATAATCAATGTATTTGTAAAAATATTGTTGTATATTATTAGATACAGTTGTTCTTCCAAAATGATTCATTATTGATTTCATTTATCTCATATAATATCTATTATCAATATTAAGTTTGACAAGAAAAGTCAAGTGGCAATGAGACCGATACTTGAACGAGACCCTATGTTTCGGGAATTGACGAGATCGGGACGATATTTTTGATACTATTTCACATCTCTTCTCTCGTGTGAAGCCGTACTTAGGAATAATTGTAAACTCGCCCAGAAATTGGAAATGACAAAAGCTAAATGGTCATTCTATGCTTTTGATAGCGGTGCAAAAATTTGTCTACTATTTTCGAAACGTGACTGCGAATTGTACCCTAGTATTATGCCAGCCTGAAATTACCTATCAGCATCTGCAATTTTTCAGTGCCTTTGTCAATTACTCATATAATTGGCTTACCATTCTAAAACATACTTCTCGCGAGAAGAACAGAAAATTAAGCTCAGGAAAAAGTACATAAAATAAATATTTCTGAAGCTCTCATGTTTTGAATTGTAATCTTGAAATTAATTTGAGTTTTGAAATGAACTTTCAGGAATACGAAAATAAACTAAAAATAAGCGATAAATAAAAAATGGAATCGAAAAGCTAAAAATTATTTATGACGACATCTTTATCAAGTCAATTTCTGACCAGATTTGAATTTTTTGATTGACGTACCATAACAAAAAGAACTAAAGCTATAATTTCTCGTTTGAAAATGAATTCATTCAAAATCCTATTGCATTTCGACTTTTTCATGCCATTTTCTAATTATAATAATTAAAAAACGTGGATTTTTTAGTACTAACTGAATAATCACAGTCAAATATTTATATAAAAATAAAATCATGCTCAGGCAAATGTGAACTGTCATTTAGATTTACATTAGCTACTTAATCAATTAGAAATAGATACTAGTAAATTAAGTATTACCCCTCATACTGGGATACCTACTAAAACTACGCATGTCTTAAACATATTTCAATATAATTTCAGATTTCCTGCAAAGGTCCAGCTATTAACAATTCCTGCAAAAAATACAGCTAATAAGAATTCCTGTGAAAGGGCCAGATAAACAACAGATATAACAGACTCTAAAACCGAATGTCCTCATACTCCCGCTTATACATATATAAAAAAGAAGGACGTACCGATATAATCCAAGATGTACCGCTATACGCCAAATGTATCGAAAACGGTCCAAAGACTACCGCTCCTACATATATATATATATATATATATATATATATATATATATATATATATATATATATATATATATATATATATATATATATATATATATATATATATATATATATATATATATATATATATATATATATATATATATATATATATATATATATATATATATATTGGACCCGGGGCCAAACTGACAAATATATTTATCGACAGGTTTGGCCCCATATTCCCCTCAAATGCCTTCCCTCTTTTTTTCGACGTTGCCAAATTATCACATTGACTTGCGTTTTGTTTATGTTGACTAATAAGTTGGCGTCTAACCACTATTTGGAAACTCTTAGTTCACTTAAATGATAAGTGAATGGAAATAATAAATGTTGAAATTTTTATATATAATATCACTATCTTGTATATCATGTTTATTTCGATCGTTTCATGGTTCTGTTCAAAAATTTCATTTTTTAACAACTTATAATTTTAATACATTGCAAAAACTTTTGGTGCACGATGTGAACTAATTTAAATGTTTTTGTACATGAAGTAATATTCAAAAATTGTTAGCAGTAATTGGATTTGGCAAACAAATATTCAAAATAATAAAGAAAAATTTTTTTTTTGTACTTGATCATTGAATTCTTCAACAATAACTCAAAGATAAATTATTTCTTGAAATCATTTATTTAAACAGGTTCCGTCAAGTTGGCCCGGACATACCGGCACTTTTTAATGAAACTTGAAATTTCTCTAATGCTAGCGAAATGCTGGCAAAATTTTTCAAAAATATCTTATAGTTTTCGAAAAAAACAAGGTCAAAACATCTGGGCCAACTTGACGCCAGCCCGGACATGCCGACACTTTTTGATGAAACTTGGAATTTCTCTAATGCTAGCGAAATGCTGGCGAATGCTGAAAAAAATTTTCAAAAATCTCTTATGGTTTTCGAAAAAAACAAGGTCAAAATATCCGGGCCAACTTGACGCCAGCCCGGACATGCCGGCACTTTTTGATGAAACTTGGAATTTCTCTAATGCTAGCGAAATGCTGGCGAATGCTGAAAAAATACTCCGAAAATCTCTTATAGTTTTCGAAAAAATAAGATTCAAAATTTCCGAGAAGCCATTTTGATTAAATATAGTTTTCTAATTTATTAAATATTCTTAAAAGACAAATCTGAACTTTGAGATAAAAATCCGAAACATTTAAATTGGAATAAATCAAAAAAATAAATTAAAATGAGCTTAGTCTGGTACTTTGGATTTCAAAAGGAATGTGATTTTTATCAATTCTGTTTGAAATTGGAACATAGTTATTAAAATAGTATGTAAAACTTTTACAGTAATTAACATTTTAATAATTATGATCCTGCAGATTAACAAATTTTTCGAAGAAAGTTCCATTAATTTTATACATATCAATTAATCACACGAAGAATTTTCAAAAAAATTTAGATCAATCTTATGTAGTCTCTAGGTAGGTATAGGTAAATATCCGAGTCATTCTGCTCATAAAATTATTAATTGGAATTCATATCCAGAAATAAAAGATGAAAACATTGCGTCAGACTTAGTAAACATCTGTTGCAAAATTTTCCACTGTCATCTTCTACGTTAGGTAGCGAACCTTTTATTAGTAGTTAGGGGTTAATGCCCCTTCTAAGTATCACTATCTGGATGGCACAGAATAGAGTTATCTCTATACTGTGTTACTGGTGTGAAGTTAAATATCGAATAAGGATAACAAATTGAGAGGTTGAATTCATTCAATATTTGGAGGAATTTTTATTTTGATCAGAGAATATCAGAAAACATTTTTTTTTCATTTCGAGATTTAGGGTGGAGGTTTAGAATATAAACCATAGAGATCTATAACTTATTACTAGTGGAGTCAGGGTAATATATATCTATGATTTATAATTTGAATATCGGTTACTGTTTTTCATTATATTTGATCGAATTCCTTATTTATAAAATATGTGAGATTTTTAAAGATTTCCTTCAATATTCAACATTGGACTAGAAATTTCGTATTACCGGTATGCATTTCATAATTCTTTCTCACAAATGACAAATTTTTTTCAAGGTTCTTCAGAGTAGGCTAGCATTTAGCTGAAAAGCATTTAGAAATCAGAAAATTTCCAAACATCATCAAAGAAATCCTACAGGTCCGGGCTGCCCCAAGTTGGCCAAAGTAGTTGGACTCTCGTTTTTCGAAAAAAAGTTATTCAGCATTCGCCACCATTTTACTAGCATTACAAAAGTTTATTACATTACGAGTTTCACCAAAACAAAAATGCTGACATGTCCAGGCTAACTTGACGACTTCTCGGGCATTTTGTACCTCATTTTTTTGAAAAGCATAAGAGATTAAAAAAAATCGGTAGCATTTCTTCAGCATGAGACAAATTTTAAGTTTCCCCAAAAAGTGCCGTCATGTCCGGGAAACTTGTTTCTCAGACATTTCGAACCTTATTTTTTCGAACAATATTTTTTTAAAAATTTTTTCAGCATTCGCCAGCATTACAGAAATGCCAAGTCATCAAAAAGTGCTGGCATGTCCGGGCCAACTTGACGGAGCCATCTAAACATAGAATTATACGCACATATAGTGCATAGAAGTATTAATGGAATAATGATTATGAAATATTTGTGAAATATGATGTATGAATAATGACATAGTAAAATGTAATGCGTTCAATTCAATTTCAATTAATTCTGAAAAAAATTATGTAATACAAATCAGCTCTTTAGCATGTCTTAAATTGACACATTGGTGATATTTTGAATTTCAGTGAACAATATCTGCTTGAATTTATACGCGAAAATCAACTTATCTTTATCACATATGTATTTTTTTTTTTTTGATACAGCATATAAAAATATATACAGCCCCATATTTTCAGCCCTCTACGATCAACTCCTATTTTTATTTGTTAATTAAAAACTTTAATTTTTTGATCAGAGATTTCTTTTTCCTTTTGTCATGACTTGGAATGAAAAATTTCATGTTACTCATAATATTTTATTCCTTTACAATAAACACCTATTTGTCTTCGGTAGAATAGTGATCAGTTCCCTCGCCTGTTACGCGGAGTTCGATTCCCCGCCCTAAATGACTTTTTTTCACAGTTCGAATTAAATTTTTCTGCCTCTTTCATCTTATTTTACGTTAGTAATAAATTATTACAAAAAAAAATTCGGACAATGGCGTATCTTATAACTTAATGTAGGTTAACATCAGTAATGAAAATGAATCTATATATACCCACATACCCACAACGGATTGAATTTTATTTATGAATTTTGGATTCGGGTGGTTTAGGTGTACGATCGATTTAATAGTAATATTAACATTGTTATCACATCAGATTTGTGGAATTATCTTAAATACTGTACTTTGTATTCATTTTGCACTCATTGTATTGCTTTCTCAGTTCTCGAATCGCCATGACGATTAAGAAACCATCAGATCACTCCTTGACTGGTTGCAGACTCAACAACATCAGCCTTATTTGTTCTTGCAACGAATTTTAAATGTCATATGTATCACAAAGTGATAGAATTAAGAGAGTTAAACCGAGTGCATTCCATGATTTTACAATATGTACATAGTTTAATTCAATATCATGGATTGCCGAAACGTCATTGTTATACCTAATTTTTATACTTTTTCATTTGTTTTTGTGTTATTATCTTAAATAGTGGAAACTTTTCTATAGTTAATATTTATTTTACATTCATTGTATTGTTTTCACCAAAACAAAAGTATATCTAATCTGTAACATGACTTTGATTGTAAGGCGATACGAGATTCGTGGGATCAGTTAGTAAATTTATAAATTTAAAAAATAATATACAATTTTTGAATTCAATAAAATGTTATTAGGGAAAATTAAAATGAATTTGAAATTTGTTTATCTTTTTGCTTTTTGAGGTAATTATGTATCCATAATTTAACAGCTAGAGGTGAACGATTTTTCATTTTGTCACTCTCTTGTAAAAACGGTTTGCATTCGTACTCTGACGGCAACTTTTTGCTTATGATGTTTTGTAAAAAACATTTCTTCACCTCATCAACCTCTGCTTGCGACCAGGCTGAAAACAATTGAAAAATTTTAGTTACGTAATTTCATCATC
The DNA here is from genome assembly GCA_030704895.1 of Henosepilachna vigintioctopunctata. NCBI lineage: Eukaryota > Metazoa > Arthropoda > Insecta > Coleoptera > Coccinellidae > Henosepilachna > Henosepilachna vigintioctopunctata. The sequence goes on from JARQZJ010000041.1 coordinate 2,482,546, forward strand.
TATGTGAGAATAAATAATGTGAATAATTGAGTATAACAACAAATCTATGCTTTCCTGACAGGCATGAAACTAATAAGTATATGTGAATTACTTATAACGATTATTTGGAATTTGTAAGAAGTTAAATGAAGCCAATAAACATGCCTTTCAGTACAGAAAGAGATAATTATTTGAACATGTTTACTACCTATATATTAACAAAATTGAAATAAATATGAAAATAATAGGAATCAATTATAACCAACAGATCTTGTGATGTTTATATTTTTAATGGATACTTATATCAGTGAATACCACCAAATACGAAAATTATTTTTTTTTGTCATTCAGACCCTAATTTTACTTATAATGAAAAAAGCTTGAATATTGATTCAAAAATTGAATTTCATGTTGATTAGAATATAAATCAGTTGAAGTGGATGAAACCAGATTAAAATATAAATCAGTTGAAGTGGATGAAACCAGAATGAAAGTATTTAGAGTTGTCATAAACATTCAGTCATTGAAACTTATTCGCTATCAGCACAAATACATTTGAAGAATATTACACTAATCTGTGTGTGAGCTACCACAATATTTATTATGAAAACATGAACTTCAAGAGCACGATAAATTTATATATAAAAAAAATGAATATGATAAAACCTAAAACTACACTTACGAGATTCGAAAAGAATGGTGCCAGGGTAGTATCTTCCATCAGAATAACGAATGTATGTTGATTCTCTTCTACATTTGATGTGTTTTTTTTACAACAAATAAAATTGCATCTTCATTGAATCTCACCAGTACATTGGCCATGTTGTGGATTTCAGTATTTATTGTGGTCTTGTTTTATTAGGTGAATTACACTAAATGAATCAAGCAATGTTACCGAACTTTAAAATAACACCACACAAATGTACACAATATAGAATAGCTTTTTGAACACACAACGTTATAGCTGGATGGCAAATAATGAAATGATCTTCCCAAAAAGATTTCAGAGTTCGAAATTTCTAATACACATCTGGTTTTTATTGATCCGTAAATTTTTACTTTTCAGAAGAATTCAAGCTATATCCGCAATCAATTTTACAACTAAGTTTCGGTCCAAGTATTGAATACACATCTGCTTTTTATTGATTCATTCTGTTTCTAGTTTCCAGAAGGAATCTATTCTATCCTAGGTGATTAAGGAAGTTTTCGACATTTATCTACATTCCAAAACAACTCAAATTCGTACTTATATATATATACATAGTTGAAAATCATCAATTCATCGATTAAAAATGATTTGTTTACTGAACTATTGTCTTTAAATATATGACATCTTGCTTGCTTCTCAAGCATCAGAATTGATCATCAATGTGTGTTTCCTGGAAGGATTAAGAAACAGCACCATTTTTATTCCTCTACATACTTTTCTACTTTTTCATTGTATCAATGACAGCCAATAAATAAATCTTTTTATTTAGCTTGGAACAGAATTGGTTTTTGTGTGATTTGAATCACTCAAGCTCAGACTGTTAAGAACCTATACTTCACTTTTCTAATAGTAAATAGATGAAATATTACGTACATATTATTATATGCTACGATATCATAAATTAATTCACTCTATATGACATATTCATTACACTTGACTAAGACTTGCCATTATTTTGAAACAGTAAAATTACTACAAACAAAAACACATTTTTTGTGGAAGTACCTACCTACTTACCGTTTTTTGCAAAGATTTGCTTTAATAATCATCCTTGGACATTGGTTTCATACTGTTTGAATATTTCTTATGTAATGAGCTGAAAATGATCCATATTATTAATCGATAAAACAAAAATGCGTGATAAAACTTACCGGCTTGAAGTAAAAATCATCGCCCATTTTGTAAACGCTAGATGCTTCATTTTCGGCCGAGAATTGAAAAATATGATTAAATTTCAAATTTTCCACCAACGACCGCCGGCAGCCCCAGGTTCGAAATAATTCGTCGATGTGGGTTTATACTTGTCGCTCGCAATGTGCGAAAAAATTCATTCAAAAAAACTAAAATCCGTCAAGTAATTGTAACGTAGTTTTTTCTCCTTAAGTTTCGACCACATCCAGAATACGAAAGTCAATAACGAAACGAATTTTAGGGAGTTTTGACGGAAACCGTGCTCAAAACTGGTAAAATTTGCTGTATGAGGATCTCCGGAACCTCTCTTTTTCGCCTATGTGAAAATTGTACAAATGAAAATTATCAACAACGAACCGTCAATCGAAACGGTACGTAAAATAGCCTACACCTCGTACCGTCCGCAGAAGTGAATCCCCGGAAAAGATAAAAATGGAAACTTAGCAACAGTAAGTCTGGCGCAAGTTGTTTTCTTTTTTCTGAATTTGTATTCCAATAATAATAATTTCAAGAATAGTTCACAGATATCTAACCATATCTAGGTATATCATACCAAATTCAAGAATTTTTCCAATTAATTCGTGTAATTCATAGATATAAAACTAATATAAATTTCACTGAAACAAATTTTTAACAACAGGATTTATGAATATTACAATGTTTGGTAACGTCTCTCCACCGTATTGACTCAATTTTATTTTTGATCAACAAATAACAATTGTATTGCAAAAACTTTCATATCGTTTTAATTATTGTGTTTCAAAATTTAACAGCGTTGATAAAAATCATGACTTTTTCAATAAAATCAAATTCATTATATGGAGAATCTAGAAATGTAAGAATATACAGGGCGTTCCATTTTAAGTCGTTGAGTATGACTTTTCGTAACAAAATTGAAACGAAAATTTAGAACATTCTGTGCGGCATTTGCAATACATACTACTACCACATCCTGAATATATACCCCGGAATGTTTTAAATCATGGGATAGTACCAAAATAGTTCGTTAAAAAAGTCCTCAAACGCAGAAACTGTGGTTATTGGATATTGATAGGGATTATTTCGAAATCTACAAAAGAAATATAAAAATTGAAATAACGTATTTCAATTAGAGTTTATTTATTATTATTTGATTGTAAAAGCTCAAACATATATTTGTTCCATCTATCAAAAAAAGTTTGAATTCAAAACCAATTACAATAAGTATTTTTGTTTTGAAAAACGACAAATTTTTTTCATATCTGACTCTTCATGAATTTCAATTGTTACTGCCTGATGAAATATTTCCTCGAATTGAATTTCAATTAAATCTTCATTTTGCGATTCCAACAAGTGTTGAATATTCTATATTTGAAAGTCCAACCTACGTTCAGTGAAAACGGTTGATTAAGAAACATTTGGCGGCAAAATATTCAGACTATCGAACAGTCACTTCCTAACTTCATGTGACCGACATCTGTTTTACTTTACTGGTGAGAAATAGTTTACCGCTCGAATATCCTTCTCTGTCCTCTTCCTTTTCGTGAGCCCATTTTTATGAGGGTGATAAAAGCTTTCATATAACAGAACTATACCTTATTTCATTCTTGAAAATAAGGTATCGTTTTACTAGCAGGTACACATTATTTCATAGAAAATACATATTTCATTATAATCATAACTAATGAACACGATAACATTAAAAATTATATGGGTAATGGGTATCTAGTTACACACGATAATTTTCGAGACAGAAAAAAATGATAGTAGGATGAAACCCGTTAAAAAAAGACGAGAATATAAGAGAAATGAAAAGAAAGATAAATTACGGGCGATCTGAGGTCGGTAAGTGGATAGGGGTGAGTTTTTAAGGGTGTAAAACGGTTTTTCTCGATTTCCGGCAAAACAAAAAGTCCTATGGAAAAGAATTGAATGACAAAGATGAAGGTAATAAGGAGACCTACATTTTTTATTGTTCCTTCACGTAACCTCAAAATTTGTGTGAAAAATAAAATTTTATCTTATGCAAAAAATTTCTATTTTTTTCGACAAAATTTGGTGGAAACTTACCATTTTATATCCTAAACACACTGTAAATTTTTTGATATGAAATATTAATATTTTCACTTTATTTCGACTCAATATCGAAAAAACAACCTAATTTTCAATCGAAAATTCTTTCGTCAAAATATTCTCTTTTTAAAAAAGTGTGGGAGTTTTTTGTTCTATTTTTTTATTTTTTCTAATAACGTAAAAATATTGATACATTACTATAGTAAATGTTCTCAGAAAATGCAAAAAACAGTACTGCTTTTTGTGTCCGACAACTCCGTCGTACCTGAAATCTTTATCGGAAAACATTTCTGCATATATTTCAAAGAAAGGTTTGTTAAGTCAACTACCGACCATGACCTGATGAACTATCTGAAGACGTTTTCTAGTGCAGCTTGCCTTGCCTGGATTAATTTTTTCATCAATGGAGTTGTCGGACACAGAAAAGGGGTTCTTTTCTTTGCATTTTCTGAGAACATTGCCATAGTAATATTTTTTTACGTTATCAGCGAACAAAAAACTCTGCGACTTTTTTTAAAAAGCTTAGATTGAAAATTAGAGTGTTTTTCCGATATTAAGTCAGAGCAAGGTGAAAAAATGAATATTTCAAATCAAAAAAATTACAGTGTCCTTAGGACATAAAAAGTTGAGTTTTCACCAAATTTCTCGAAAAAAAGTTGTGGACATTAATTTTGAAACCAATTAAAATTATGAATTCTTGTTTTGAGATTTGTTACAATTTTCGTGCTTCATTGCATATATTGGCTCAAAACATAGTGAAAAACTATCTGGCTCAATCAGATCAGATTATATTCATCGAGAAAATGACGGACAACCGGTTAAAACCTTATTTTTGGTTGTTTTCCATAGCCATAATGTCTTCAAATAGCGTGGATTTGACAGACGTGTGCATTTGAAATTTCTGTAAGTTAAAAACAAAAATTTCCTATACGTTCATAAGGAAATTTTATATACCAACTTCAAAGTGGAAAAAGATCTTTTCTATAAACAATTTGTATCAGAAATACTCAAAAATTAACGTAGTGCATGTGTGTATTTCGTAAATTCATTCTGGGGTTTGAATTGTCAGTATAAATGTCACATTCATTCTCTAATATCTCTTCTACGTAGTCAAAGTGTTGAATAAAACTAAAGTTTTTGAACAGCAAATAGTGATAAAGAAGAATAAATAAAATAAACTTCCTTCCATGCTATCAATTTACAAAAACTAGAATTCATAGGCTTAAAAGCTGAATGTTTTTGTATCAATAACTAGAAACCCTCATGAAATTTCAGATTGACGAGTTTTTAATATTTTTCATTCAAAAAGTCTATGCCAACATAAAAATATGCTAATGAACATGTATGAGTATACGTAAAAAGCAAATTTTAGGGCATAGATCAACAAGTAAATACCCATACAAATTTTCGTATAATTTTGCTTCAGCTTTTCATCAATAATTTCAGAAGGTTTCGATAGATAGTGATGGATTAAAAAGATGAAATATAACATTTTGTGAAATTAGGAAATGTTCTTTCGAATATGGTTTCTCTACCAATTTGATTCAATGAGATCACCTTGCAATTGTAATTCATCTGATCTATACAATGGGGACTGGCAGCAATCAAAGCTAGATACATTTTCTTTATCGAATTGTTTTCGGCAAAGCAATGATTGAGTGATTCCGATCTGTGATTTTCAATGTCCTGTTTTGGTTGTTCTCACACGTCATTAATAAATAATCAATTTATAAAATTTTTGTGCTTATTGGAAAATTATGAACATTTCAACATTATTTTCATATAATATAAACGGCCAATTACAGAAAACTTACAATATATCACTTAAATGTCAGTACCGTGTCATGTCCATTTCTAGAATTTACCTAAAAATTGTTAGTTTTTTTTTGTCGTAATAAATGATTTGAACTAACTACCTCATAAATTCTCCGAGTTGTATCATCGCTTTGGTTAATAAGTCTACCGCTGGTGCCCGACCGTTACTCATTTGGGACAAAGCTAGCTTTACCTCATCATTCGTATTATTTGGGATATCCTCTGAGCCTACGTTTGTAATATTATGAGTTATAGGGTTTGGCGCACTGAGAATTTTTGCCTGTCCCGGAATCCTTGAGGTAGCCCGTATTGGTGTGAGATTTGGATCCTTGGAATACAGCCACCCGGGGTATAGCCTTATATGTTTTAAAATTCACCATGATGGTTCTAATAGCCTTAATCTTCCACGATGTTTGGAAGATGTAGATTTCAGCTGTTCCTAATATGGATAAACAGACGCTGTTTGCAACTAGCCACTCGGGGTCAAACGCTGTGGGTTGTGGACTTTTCTTGGTTTCGTCTTCGTTACCTTATTGGCATGGATGGCCCTAACAGCAGCTATGCTACTGCTGGCATCGCTTCCTAGACATTGAAGGCTACTGAGCCCTTTCACCGACGACAAGGTGAATGTCCCTGAGGGGGCTCTACTTTCAGTGAACCTAAACTGTAAGCTGTGTTCTTTTTTAGGGTTGCTAACACTTTACTGCATAAATGGCAGCGGAAAATTCAAATGCGTTTATTTTGGTACAGCCTTTATAACATATAATATAATAACGTGATTATTGACCACGAGAGAAAATTTACTGAAAATTCATTTTTTCTCAAGCTTCTTTCTTTAAAATTTTGTTATTGAAATTAATTCCAAGGTAAAAACGGCGGTTCATAATGAACATTATTATTATAAAATATATTCCCATGTGATTTTAGGCTATATATGACATTCATTTATTTTCGTTTTCTTACGTGTATGTTATGTTTTTATATTCATCTTAATATTGGCTTCTGAAAACCTAGAACTAAAAATCACCCACGAGTTACAAACGATTTTTGATCTGGATTCAAAGAACTCGGAGGAGATTTATTTTTTGTTTCTTTGTCAGTCCAATGAATGTGATATAATAATTGATGAGGCCGATACTTGATGTAAATCGATAAACATAATAAAACAATTGTTAAACTGATTTACACATATAATAAAAATAATACTGCATGACGTACGTTTCGATGAGATTCACCTTTTTCAAATGCTACGTGCAGACTAATTAGTCTGCATTAGTCTGCACGTAGCATTTGAAAAAGGTGAATCTCATCGAAACGTACATCATGCAGTATTATTTTTAATATATGTGTAAATCAGTTTAACAATTGTTTTAGAATGTGATATATGGAGATATGAACTGTTACGGTGATAGATGAACAAAATAAATTATGGAGAAATTAAATTTCAAATCTTTGGACATGAATAAACTGGTATATAATTAATAACTATCCTGTAGGTATGCAGAAATTATATTCACTATTATAATAATGGCCATATCTTTCAGTAAACGATAATATTAGCTAAAAAGCAAGTGCGCTTATTATTAAAAACTAAAGAGTTGAAATGATCGTAAGTCCAAGCGCGAAAGAAAATTTGCATTGTGACAAACTGGAGTAGATCTGTTCCGAACGAGTTCACTCACTGAGCAATAATTATAAGAAGAAGTATTCTGGCAACAATGCTGTTTCCCCTCTGCTTGGTATGGGTTCAAAATTGTCGATAAATACATAAAAAAGTGGTGGGGATTCATGGGCCCAAACTGGTCGATGCATATATATATATATATATATATATATATATATATATATATATATATATATATATATATATATATATATATATATATATATATATACAGGGTTAGTTTAAAGTATGGAAACATCTGAATATCTCACAAACGTAAAAAAAGATAGAAATACGATCTTAACAGGTGTTGTATGGTTGCCATAGGAGCATATTTTCACCTTAAAACAAAATATACAGGGTGGTCCTAAAAATCGTAATGACTGCAATGATGGATTTTTTAAATGGAATACCCTGTATATTATAACAGTTTATGAATTCTTTTGACCTCTAGAATAACTTTGATACAAGGTACCATATGCCTAAATTCTATGGTTACGCAGATATCGGCACTTTAATTATTGCATACCCAAATTATGTCTGCCATATGTTTACGCAGATCTAATGAACGGCAGACATAAAGACATCATTTTACACATATTGCAGGGTTGCCAGGGAAAATAAAACAAACGGAGGGATAATGAAAAGCGTACCGACTACGCCTCAAAACTTTTATTCCATTAATATTATAACTTAAATCCTAATAATAACAATAACCATCATTTAAAGAAATGAAAAAAAAATATCAAACAAATACTACAATAAATGTTCAAAGTGCGAACCATTTACGATTTGACAGTATCCAAGTCTTTTACAAAAATGTTCGATTGAATCACTTAGATATGTTTGTGGCATCAGATTTATCTCTTGCAAAATACGAGCTTGTAGGGTTTGTAAATTTAGTGGTTTATTCTTGTAAACTTTATTTTTAAGATATCCCCACAAGAAAAAATCTAAAGGAGTCAAATCCGGTGACCGTGGCGGCCATTCTATTGCTCCTCGACGTCCTATCCATCTCTGTGGAAACACTGTATCTAGGTAATTACGTACAGCCAGGGTGTAATGAGGGGAAGCACCATCTTGTTGATACCATATGTCATCAGAAGGTAACATGGGATTGTTGGGATGGGGAAATATGGCTGCTATTGCTGGCACAATATTATTCCTTAACAGGTTCAAATATTTGTCACCATTTAAATTACCTTCTATGAAGAAAGGTCCGATTATGTGGTTATTAATAATCCCTGCCCAAACATTTATTTTCTGCGGCCATTGCGTGTGTCTCTCCCTCATCCAACGGGGATTACGGCTAGACCAAATCCGGCAATTATGTCTGTTCACTTCACCGTTGAGGCAAAACGTTGCTTCATCAGAAAATACAATTTTTTTCAAAATTAACATCAACATTCTTCTTTCCTTCAACTAATTCACAAAACTGCAATCTGCGGTCTGGGTCATCTTCTGCAAGTTCTTGATTGTAGTGAATCTTATAAGGTTTCATTTTTTCTGACTTCATAATTCTTATAACGGACGTCTGAGCGATATTGTTGTCTAGCGCTAACTGGTTTGAAGATACTTGAGCATTTTCTTCAACTTGGAGTAGCACATTTAGTTTCGTATCATCATCTGTAGCAGTTTTAGGCCTGCCAGATTTAGGACAATTTTTAACATTTCCAGTATCTGTATATCTCTTGATAGTTTTGCAAACGGTTGATCTATTAATAACGTGTTGAGGATTCAATTCATTAAATATTCGTGTAACTTCTTCATACGTTCTTTTCTTGTCACCAAAACCTCGTAAAATTAGTATTTGTATGCGTTGTGTATCGCTAAGGTAAACCATTGTTATAAAGTGATTGACACTAAATAATTATGACAGTTCACTAATATTTAGTTAGAAACCATAGCCACCTTTGTCACAATGGCTTATCTTAGCGATACACAACGCATACAACTACTAATTTTACGAGTCTTTGATGACAAGGAAAGAATGTAAACTTACACGAATAATGGTTCGCACTTTGAACATTTATTGTAGTATTTGTTTGATATTTTTTTTTCATTTCTTTAAATGATGGTTATTGTTATTATTAGGATTTAAGTTATAATATTAATGGAATAAAAGTTTTGAGGCGTAGTCGGTACGCTTTTCATTATCCCTCCGTTTGTTTTATTTTCCCTGGCAACCCTGCAATATGTGTAAAATGATGTCTTTATGTCTGCCGTTCATTAGATCTGCGTAACCATATGGCAGACATAATTTGGGTATGCAATAATTAAAGTGCCGATATCTGCGTAACCATAGAATTTAGGCATATGGTACCTTGTATCAAAGTTATTCTAGAGGTCAAAAGAATTCATAAACTGTTATAATATACAGGGTATTCCATTTAAAAAATCCATCATTGCAGTCATTACGATTTTTAGGACCACCCTGTATATTTTGTTTTAAGGTGAAAATATGCTCCTATGGCAACCATACAACACCTGTTAAGATCGTATTTCTATCTTTTTTCGTTTGTGAGATATTCAGATGTTTCCATACTTTAAACTAACCCTGTATATATATATATATATATATATATATATATATATATATATATATATATATATATATATATATATATATATATATATTTTTATTGCTATGAATGTTAATAATGCTGAAATACAAATGTTAATAAAATATAAGTGCGGTATGAAAGTAACCACATCAGGTCATGAACATATTTCGAATGAAAGACGAATAATTAACATCATTGTCAACTTCATGATTATATGATTGAAATTATCGAAATATACGGTGAAGCAAGAAAATCAAATACTAGAAATGAAGTGAAATATGGTGATATGATCTTCCGGGACTGATTGGCCGTGGTCAACTGGAACTTCTCCTCTTCCAGACGTTTCGTCTCTAATTGCGAGAGACAACTTCAGTGACATGTTGCTCATCAGTTGCTCCAGAGTCGTCGCACAGTACACAACTACGTCGAAGCACTCGATGCCATTGAAGATGTCTCTCGCAGTTAGAGACGAAACGTCTGGAAGAGGAGGAGTTCCAGTTGACCACGGCCAATCAGCCCGAAGATCATATCACCATGTTTCACTATGGACACCGGCCGTGAAAGCCTACACGATTTCACTAGAAATGAAATTGGTTCAAATGCCTGTAATCATATTTTGAAATTATACTGATATTTTTCTTTCATAAATATGGGAGCTATTCAAATAAACTCTATTTAGATGAAAAAATTAACATGTGAAAATATCCGTCCACCAGAGTATAGCATTGAGGATGGGACTTGACACCAGCAGTCCAGTGACCCTATGGAAAGACAAAGCATTGGTAGAATGCAATATTGCCGTACTGCACAGTTTTCAATTGAAGGGAGTAACGATTGTGGATCACCATACTGCTTCTGAATCCTTTATGAAGCACCTTGACAACGAAAACAGGTTGAGAAATGGTTGCCCTTCAGATTGGGTGTGGATTGTACCTCCTATTTCTGGATCAGCTACTCCCGTCTTCCACCAAGAGATGGCTCTGTATTATTTGAAACCGTCATATGAGTATCAGGTGAGTTATACTTAATCAGTATAAAGGAAACGCACTTGACGAAATAATGCGCAAGCAATGGAATTATTTTTTTGTATCTGATAATCTTCATATTGTTCATGAAGTAAATTTCAGCTAGGTCTAATAAACCTACAATTTGTAGCGTAGCGTAAACTAGAGATAAATTTTTCAGTTTTTCTTCTCTGGTGTTGGCTGAGATTATCAATCGTTTGTTGAGATGAAGAGGGACGAGAAACCCTTAAGAATGGAAATATCATATATACAATTGTTTCAGCTGCGTAGATTGCTTCTGAGAGAATTGTTGTGCTATAATGCCTCAATTTGGCGCCTATCGAGATGCACTTTTTATCATAGTACGCTAATGTTAGCTAGCCCTTTTGAGCTTGGCAATTCTTCACCTAGAAAAACTTTTGTTTTTTGAATTTCAGAAATTATTCTTTCAAATATATTGAAATTAAAGTATTGTCAAGTTTTAGTTGTATAGTGATTGGCCAAAGAAACAACGCTCTCAGAACGGCGTAGCCAAGTTCAAAGTGTACGAACCTGGAGATGGAATGAACAATAAACGAATACTCCAGTAAAGGAAATCTCCACTGCTAGGCTTCCACGTGAACTCTCCGGATTTGGAGATTTGGTCAACGTATCGTCAATGTGGCGACTATTCATCCTCTTAGGAGTCTTCAACCGACAAGTTAACAACGAATGAAAATTTTTCTTGCTCTGAAAAGTACAAATGACAAAAACACAATTTTCGGTATAGCCCGCAACTCAATTGGAAGCAGCCGTTGACACTTGTTTCGAGCTTATTGGCTCGCCTCAGAACGGCGTAGCCAAGTTAAAGGTGTACGAACCTGGAGATGAAATCAACAGTAAAAGAACACTCCTGTGAAGGAAGTCTCCACTGCTAGGCTTCCACGTGAACTCTCCGGATTTGGAGATTTATTTATCCTTTATGGAGTCTTCAACCGACAAAGTTAACAACAAATGGAGATTTTATTTGCGGTGAAAAGTACAAATGACAAAATAACAATTTTCGGTATAAATTTTGAGTTGCGGGCTAGGGCTTCACCCCTAGACTGTTTTCTGTGGGGCTATGTAAAGTCATTGGATTGGGATAAGCCACAAACGCTTGACCATTTGGAAGACAATATTCGCCGTGTTATTGCCGATATACGGCCACAAATGTTGGAAAAAGTCATCGAAAATTGGACGTCCAGATTGGACTACATCCGAGCCAGCCGTGGCGTCATATACCAGAAATCATATTCAAAATGTGATGCCACCAGATTATCTTCCGAATAAAAAAAAACTCTTGTCAATCGAAGGATTCGTCGTTGCTTTATTGCAATTTAAAGTTCTATACCTCTAAAATAACACCTTTTATGTATATTATATATATATATATATATATATATATATATATATATATATATATATATATATATATATATATATATATATACATATAATATATATCGCAATCTTATATATTTATCATCAACTTAGCTGAAGCATAATCTCAGTAGGTGAATTGTTATTGAGGAAATCATTAAGAAATTGTCAATATTATGCAAATTTTGATATTGCCAACTAATCTCATAAACTTGAACTATAAGTCTACATTTATTATATTCGAATGAGGTCATAATTTTTAATATTTCCGCAATGAAATTTTCCTGGAATAGGTTATTAAAAAAGACGTCTGTTTAGGAATAACCCTCACTCCTATATAACGATTTATGTTTTCATGGTGTTCATTCAGAAAATCTTTTGATCATTGATTATTTTTCAACTTATTGCTGAAATTTGCATTACCGTTCATTCAGTTCTATTCATCTTCAATGTGGAAGATAAAGCATTGATTGTTACTACTCTATAGATCAATTGGTTTGAATAATTCAATTTTTCCCATATGAATATGCTTCGATCATCGAAAAATCAATTAATCATAATAATTTGAGAAATATGACATGATAATCATAATCATGATTTTCAAAAAATAATGTTTTAAATCAGATTCATCCTACATCTGCAAATGAAGTGATTTCATGTTTATCGCCCATTTCGCTACGCAGTTGGGGAAAATGTGTGGGATTCAAGAATGAATAAGTGGAACATTGCGAAGCGAATGATTGGTTGACATATGAATGAACGTGTAGAGGTTATTATATATGTTCATAGTAGAATACAGTTTCAACCGTAATTTGCTCTTTCGAAATGTCACATTAAACTTATATATCACCTCATATATCCCAGTTCCTTTCTGAAGTGACATATTGGTGTCACCTAATTCTGAATATACCTGAATAATTGGATATGTTCTATGTTACTCTTCGTGTCATTCTTGTTGTTCATTTATGCGGATCATCATCATAACCCTCTTGCTAAAATTATGACGACTAAGGGAATTTTAGGCCAGTAAACATGGAAGTAATTGATTCAAATGAGGGGCGAGTGTTAAGGGTGAGAAGTATCATGCCTACTTTAAAAATATCTGCTTTCCTTAGCAATTGCTGATTGCCAAAAATTTGGTCATCCTGAAATGTTATTTATGGGTAATCCGCTTACTTTTTCTCATTAAATCTTTGCGCCTATCTTTCTGAAATTGATGACAGGAAGTTAACCATTTCAAAGCTACAACTTGTAGATGAACATCAACTAAATATGAATTCTTCACTTTCGAAGTGTGTTATTACGAAGAATTGTTAGTTGAAATATACACAGACAGAAAGACTAACAGGCAATATACATATATACATAGATATCTGCCAATGCGGAAAAAATTATAAAAAAATAACCTGTAGAAGGTAACAGTTAAACACTTCAACACAGCCTGTAACATGTGTTTGGACCTTGCTGGCTAACCAGATCGGAATTGCTGTATTCAAGATAAACTAATACTATACTAGTAATAGGATATCTGGGAATATTAATGATGAAACGAGTATAGAATATTTATTTCCTTTAGACATACAATAAGTTACAGAAAAAAATATAACAAATCATGAAATCAACTCAATCGAATACAAATGATGATAAATGAACAACAAATTGTAAAAAAAGAAAGTATAAAGGTGAATATATACAATAAAAATAAGATTAAAATTGAATGAAATTGCAATATATAAACAAACAAATGAAACAAACTAAAAAAGAAATTATTCAATACTCACATTTACGTAGTCAACATACTTTGTTGACGCATTTAGTACAAACCTGGAGATAAAAACAAAACAACGGGTAACTCCTGCAAAAAACAAGTCACATTGTATGCCTTGCCGATAAGCCTTTCTGTAATACACATAAACTATACAAATGCACTTTCAAATACAACATTAGAGATTGAAATTCAATAATAAAGAAGTAATGAGTATATCTTGTATAATAATAGTATAATAACAATAATGTTGAACATTTGCTGAGGTATCATATCTGAACAAATACTTGAACGCATTTTGATGTTTTGTAGAACGACTACTCACTGGTTGTCTGAAAGGTTGTTAAATCGCCTCTCTTCTCAGGCATCTATGCAGCTATGCCACAAAAGAGCAAGAGAAGCTTTAATTAAGAATAAAATTATTTCACGAACACTTATGCCTAAGTTCGAAAGTAAAAAAGATTTTAACGTGATTTGAAGAAATTTTTATTTTATTTTGTCTTATTATTTGTTTATTTTTCTTTCTCAATAAAAAAAATAGTCCAAAAGCACTTTACTTTATTAGTTTACGTGGTTGTTTTTCCTATGAGCCACGAGAAATGGATTTTCAAATAATTCTCAAAAAAAAAAAATCAGTTTTTCAAACTCAATCCGATCGAATAAGACTAAATAGCTCATAGATGCAGAATTTCAAGCATTTTTTCTAAAGATTTCTGCTTTTTACAATTCTACAGAGCAACATTAATTGCTTTGGCACAGGAAAAAGATTTTCAGCAAAAAACATTGAAGTAGTCATTGTATATATGGAGATGGATTGTGGATATCGATATTAATGAGATTAAAAATATCGTACAAATTCTGCTAAAAAAATTACAAATATTATTACATCATGTGATAGACACAGGGATGATTTAATTTGAATTAAACCACATCATGTTCTGAATCTGACTGAAAAAGTTAATTGAAGAGGTGCTTAGATCGACAGATTTCAAAATAATCGAATGACTAGAAATATTATCGGAATATCTAGTTCATGTTATGGTTTCGGGATTACAAGTTCTTTAACTTGTAATGTGTTACGATCTTGTTCTCTATTCTGTAGGAGGTTTTGTGTTTCCTCATTTATAAATATTTATAATTCTTGAAATTGATTTATTGCCTTTTTAAGATATTTTATTTTGAAAGTTTTTAGCAATAACAGGCTTATAATTGTTATTATTAATAACAAAAATAAACTTTTTCATATCGAAAAAAGCCTGTTATTGCTAAAAACTTTCAAAATAAAATTTTTGTAATTTTACAAATCTTATTTGAAACTATTTGAAACACAATTACATATATACAATAACGTATCACACGTCAGTTGAATCGTTAAATTCATCACGATTATTGTTATCAATAAAACAATTAGACTGGAGTATAAACATCCTATAATTCCACTAGGAATATTTGTGAAAGAAGTGACAACCATTGAACATTTGAAGCGAAGCAATTTCTAATTTAAAATTACAACTTAACAAATTACTGGTGAGCAACTTACGAGTTACACGAATTTCGTCTGAACTTGATAGTTTAACGGGAGGGAAAACTATTAAATTCGGTTCATTCGAATTCAGATTATTCAAGTTCTAAGCACTGAACAATCAGTTAGTAGAAATAGGGTGATTTTTTAAGCGTAGTTTTTTTTTAATCGAATGAAACACCCAATAAAAATTTTTGAATATATGAAATAACAATAAAATATTGAAATTGATAACTTGGTCTTTGCCTTTCATATTTTGAAGATAACTACATGTCAATGTTGTCCGCGGCCCTGGGGCAAAAAAAGCTGCGTATCATGGCTCGATATCGTTGACGGTAACGTTTCTTCCACGGTCGTCTTCGAAGAAAAATGGACCGATATTGCCACCAGTCCATAAACCACACCAAACTGTTGTTTTTTCGGGATGCATCGGTAATTCTTGTATGGCATGTGGCTGTTCATCACTCTAGATGCGACAGTTTTGTTTATTTACATATACGTTAAGCCAGAAATGAGCCTCATCGCTGAAAAAATTTTTTCGATGAAACAGCGGATTTTCATTAAGCTGTTCTGAGGCCCATTCACCAAAAATTAGACGTTGTGGTAGGTCATTCGGCTTCAATTGTTGCAGATGTTGAATTTTATAGGCTTTCAAACCAAATCAACACGTAAAATTTTACATGTGGTTGAGTAACACATGCCCAATTGCTGAGAACGGCGACGTATTGACATTTCACGATCCTCATTAACACTGTACGCTACGGCTGCAATATCCTCTTCAGTACGCATGCAAGACAATGGTTTAATGTCCAACAAAGTAAACTTGATGCGAAATTTGGGCATAACAGCACGAATTGTTGATTCATGCCAGGTCGATTATGATGACCATAATATGGTCGTAACAAACGATACATATTTTGCACAGAGCACTAATTTTGATAGTAAATTTCAACAATTTGCAATCGTTGCTCGTTTGTAAGTCTTTCTATGATGAAATGGCAGCGTATACTGAAAACTTTCCACTTTGACAGATGACGTTTCGAATCCATTACCAGCCAGTGCCGCCAACCTGAAAAACTTAACTCGTAAAAATTCACCCGTTACCTTTGAAAAAGTAAATCTCAACCACAGACAAGTTACTATTTGAAGGTATTTCGGAGATAAAAGATCGTTTAAATTTTTTTTGTTCAAACTTAGTCTAATGAGGATTTCTTCGAAATTTTCCATTACTCATAATACAATCCCTTCTCACTTTATTTACTTGGGTTCATGAGTTCGAATTATGACGAATAACAATACTCTTATCATTTTGTTACCGATTGTATCATTTTCTTCGAAGGTTTCACTTTTTCTTTCAATTCCTGAGATTCTCTATATAACTAGATTCATTCAAATTGATCACGGTAGATTATTCTCGAAATAAAAAAAATGGCGATGATGAATACTTATAATTTCGATATCAGATTATATTATTATTGAATTTCGAGGTTTTAGAGCACTTTGAAAATTTCTACATATGGTTTGAATGGTTTTATGAGATCTTTCACTCATTATGCAGTTTCCACTTTCAATACACCAGTCCAGCTACGCCATTTAGTACTTTTTTTCCTTTCTCAAGTTTCACCCTTATTCTTTGCTGGTGGCTCCAAGTGGTTACAAATACTATTTAATGAACCTTTAATCCTATAAAGTTGAAAAATACTTATTGTTCATATTTTTTTCGATCACGTTTTTCGTTTTATAGAGATCAATTTGAGTAGCCTTACCTAGACTTCGTCTCATCTTGTGTGGTACTATATTAGTATAGCACTTAATAAATACTATTCATTATTATTTTTATTATATATAAACTTATATATAATAAAATATAAATCGATGGGAAGATGTGAAGAGGAGAGAAGAATTCAGGAAGAAGATCAAGGGATTCGGGTGTTTTCGAGAAAACGAAAAAAGAAGACTGGAGCAAAATAGACAGAAGAAAGAACATAAAAGCATGGAGAACGAATGATGGAGTATTAGAAGAAAAGAAAGAATGGAGAGGAATGTTCATGAAAAGTTATTTCACGTAGTCCATAGTCGGCCAAAATCGAAGAAAAGAAAATATGAATATTAACTTATATAAACTTTATTATATATACATAATCATATTGAAGTTTGAAAATATCTATCCTAATTTTCCAGAATATTCTGTTATTCTGTTAAACGTATCTATGTCTTCAAAGGCTGCTGTTTTGAATATACCGAACTCTTCTAGAACGCTGAGTGACTTGATTGAAAACTGTTGAATATTGATTTATTTTCTTACTTTTCAAATATTTGAATGCATTCTTCATATAAAAATAATGAAAGATAGGTCTTAAAAATTCGAAAAACTCAACATGGATATCACCCACTTGAAAAATAAGTTAACGGTTATCTGGAAAAGCCATAAATAAAACCCAAACGTAATAAACAACGCCAAGTGGAAAGCTGTTTTTGAAGTATTCACATTGATTACTAGTATGAAATATATTCAATTTTCATCTCTTTTACTTCGGAGAAACTTTCGGCAGTTCGCAACTATCTCACAATATATTTATACTACAAAACGTTTGTATAAAACATTTATCCGACATTTATCAGTCGCTCTTCTGCAATGTGTGTTGCTGTTTCAACTGCTATAATTAGCTATGAAAAGTTCTTATTTCATTTGAAAAATTATGATATTTTCAAGTGAATCTTCTATGAATTCCAATTCAATTAATCGATTACTTTGAGCAATCATAGAATTTTGTATATTTAGAAGTTTGGTAGAATTCCAGCACAAGTAGTCCATTTAATCTGAATCCATAGAATAACGTATTTTGACGATTTCATATTCGAATATTACAATTTTGACGTTGAATATTGACGTTTTCCCTAAATTTCAAGAATGGGGCACAAATAAGTCTATTCCAGAACCGGTTTCCACTATATATATATATATATATATATATATATATATATATATATATATATATATATATATATATATATATATATATATATATATTTACAATTTACAAATTAAACTGTTTATTCTTGTTACCTGATTATTCCTGTTACCTTACTTCTACTATCTATATATATATATATATATATTGATCGTTATTATTTCAACCGTACAATTTATGAAAATTAAATGTTTGGATATCAGGATAGCGGTTTGTGTGAAATACTTTATTTTCCTATACACTCAATATTTCGTCACTATTTCGTGACTTCTTCAGGAGTATACTAAAAACAAATGAAGGTACATGAGTCATCACAATTTGTAAAAATAAAATCATTAAAACTTACAGATCTAAAAGTTTAAATATCAAAAAACACATACACGGTTCATACTTTGTCGGCAGGCCATAGAACAGTGACTGACACGAGCAATATATCGTTAACGGTGATCCGGTTTTTTAATTCTTTATCTTTAATAGATTGCAGTATATGTTACTTAATTGACCAGTGTCAGATTTATAGTTAACGCAGTTCTCATCTTTTTTATGTGACACATTTCAAGGAAAAGCCTGGTCTTGTAATTGTAGTGTTGGTCAAGAATTTTCACGTTAGAGAAATCAAACATATGTCCTGTATTTTTCAGATGTTGAACAACAGCACATGAGTTCTTCATGAGACGGCAGTCGCTTTTGTGTTGGGTTAATCGTTGTTTTAGCCATTGGTTGGTTTGGCCTATATACGTGCCTTCACATCCCAAGCATGACAACCTGTATACGACGTTATTGTTGAGTAGAGTTGGTGTCCGGTCCTTCAGTTTTGAGAAGATTGTTTTTATAGTTACTGTGCTATATGGTGCCATTCTGATCTCAGGTATGTCTCTGAATAGGGTGGTAATGCGATGTGTCAAGTGGTCTATGTGAGGTATCTTCTTGTAATTTGTGATTCGTCCATCAACTACCTCAGTGGAACCATCATAAAAATTTGTGTTATAAATCAGTTTTTTTAAGATATGCTTTGGATATCCATTGTTGATAAACGTGTTAAATAGCTGTTTTAAATTATTTTGAAGAAACCTCTCATCACATATATGTGTTAACCTATTTTTCATCGCCATCACGGTGTTATATTTCTGCCTTTTTGGATGGTTCGACCAATAATTGAGAAATCGTCCTGATGCTGTGGGTTTTTGGTACCAATCCAGAATTATACTACCATCATCCAGTCT
Organism: Henosepilachna vigintioctopunctata; assembly: GCA_030704895.1. Lineage (NCBI taxonomy): Eukaryota > Metazoa > Arthropoda > Insecta > Coleoptera > Coccinellidae > Henosepilachna > Henosepilachna vigintioctopunctata. Next base: position 2,502,406 of record JARQZJ010000041.1, read on the forward strand.
AATCACTCTCGTATCCAAGAAAGTTACGCTTTGTTCTGTTTCCAGTTCAATAGTAAACTGAAGGTTGATATCAAACGAATTAAAGATCTCCAAAGTGGTCTGTTCTCTACCAGCTGGAATAGCACAGATGATGTCATCTACGTATTTAAAAATGAACGGTAATTCATATGGCAGTTTAAGGGTGACCTCTTTCAGGAGATGATCAAGAACAATTTTGGCAAGAATATTGCTGATAGGTGAACCCATCGGTGTACCAAATATTTGGTTATAATGCTGGTTATTGAAAACAAAGAAAGTATTATTGAATATGAAGTCAATCAGCTTGAAAAAACTGTCTTTTGAGAGTGTTGTGTGATCTTTTATATTATTCCATTTTGATTTCAAAATGGTCACAACTAGATCCAGTGGTATATTGGTGAAGAGAGAAATCACATCCAAAGAAACCAGTACATAATTTGGAGGTAATCTTAATTCTCGGATTTTGTTGACAAAGGAGAATGTATCCTTGATGTTATAGTCAGTATCCCCATCATGAGCATTGTCCAGCATATCTGATAGAAACTAGAAACTAAAAACAGCTATTTAACACGTTTATCAACAATGGATATCCAAAGCATATCTTAAAAAAACTGATTTATAACACAAATTTTTATGATGGTTCCACTGAGGTAGTTGATGGACGAATCACAAATTACAAGAAGATACCTCACATAGACCACTTGACACATCGCATTACCACCCTATTCAGAGACATACCTGAGATCAGAATGGCACCATATAGCACAGTAACTATAAAAACAATCTTCTCAAAACTGAAGGACCGGACACCAACTCTACTCAACAATAACGTCGTATACAGGTTGTCATGCTTGGGATGTGAAGGCACGTATATAGGCCAAACCAACCAATGGCTAAAACAACGAATAACCCAACACAAAAGCGACTGCCGTCTCATGAAGAACTCATGTGCTGTTGTTCAACATCTGAAAAATACAGGACATATGTTTGATTTCTCTAACGTGAAAATTCTTGACCAACACTACAATTACAAGACCAGGCTTTTCCTTGAAATGTGTCACATAAAAAAAGATGAGAACTGCGTTAACTATAAATCTGACACTGGTCAATTAAGTAACATATACTGCAATCTATTAAAGATAAAGAATTAAAAAACCGGATCACCGTTAACGATATATTGCTCGTGTCAGTCACTGTTCTATGGCCTGCCGACAAAGTATGAACCGTGTATGTGTTTTTTGATATTTAAACTTTTAGATCTGTAAGTTTTAATGATTTTATTTTTACAAATTGTGATGACTCATGTACCTTCATTTGTTTTTAGTATACTCCTGAAGAAGTCACGAAATAGTGACGAAATATTGAGTGTATAGGAAAATAAAGTATTTCACACAAACCGCTATCCTGATATCCAAACATTTAATTTTCATAAATTGTACGGTTGAAATAATAACGATCAATATTAATGATGGGTTTTTATCACGACATCAAGCTGACATATGGTGAACACATTATGAGACTAATGAAGCGATTATCCACTCTCAACTTGAGGCATGCAAGAAACAGCAACAGAAGAATTTTCTTGCTTCGATGTAGGACATCTGGAATCACTCCCAGACACATTCTTGATTCCACGAGAAACATACACGGGTTATTATTTGCTGGCTGTGACACTAATATGTCCAACAGAACGGAGAACCTAATATCACGTTTAAAAAAGCAAATTTTGTCGTTGGAAATAAAGATAACCTGTAACAACTTAAAAAAATCTGAAATCATGATCAAGGAGATAAAATCACAACTTAGCCAGCGTCTTCCCCACGACATAATGCATGAATACAATAAGCGATTAAACGTGTCATTCAAGAAGCATCACAGTTCAATCAAAAGAGATAACATTAAGAAATTTGATAATCTTAAGAGAATGAATCCACCTAATGACCAATTGTTCATTGATAACACACGTTGGTTCAGAAATATTTCTAGCACGACCATTCCCACCACTATTTCCGATTTTTTATCGTTAGGACCTAAATTTGCTCTGAAATGTAAACAGAACAACATAAAGATCGACAGGTTGCTGGCAGATATAGAATCAGTCATATCTGAGGCACCTGAGGAAAGAAGAGATTCATTGAGAGCAAGGGCGACCAATATAGTTACCAATTTTTTAAACAACTCTAAGAGCGAACACCGCTCTAGTATGGATGAAGTATTCGAACAAACCAAATCTTTCCTAAAAACGCATCCTGAACTTCTTGTCTTACAAGCGGACAAGGAAATTGTACAGTGGTAATGAACAGAAATGAATATTATGAGAAGACTGAAGAGCTGTTGCGAGATACTAAAACATATAAAAAACTAAAAAATGACCCTACTGCAACAACACAGAGAAAATATAATGCAATTATCAAAGAATTAAAGAAAAACAATGAGATTACCGAAGAACTTTATAAGAAATTTACCATATACAACTCGTCAAGTTCCAAACTATACTGCCTGCCAAAAATCCATAAACATAACATCCCACTGAGGCCCATCATAAGCTCTGTAAACTCTATAACAAACAACACTGCCAAGTTTCTATCAGATATCCTGGACAATGCTCATGATGGGGATACTGACTATAACATCAAGGATACATTCTCCTTTGTCAACAAAATCCGAGAATTCAGATTACCTCCAAATTATGTACTGGTTTCTTTGGATGTGATTTCTCTCTTCACCAATATACCACTGGATCTAGTTGTGAACATTTTGAAATCAAAATGGAATAATATAAAAGATCACACAACACTCTCAAAAGACAGTTTTTTCAAGCTGATTGACTTCATATTCAACAATACTTTCTTTGTTTTCAATAACCAGCATTATAACCAAATATTTGGTACACCGATGGGTTCACCTATCAGCAATATTCTTGCCAAAATTGTTCTTGATCATCTCCTGAAAGAGGTCACCCTTAAACTGCCATATGAATTACCGTTCATTTTTAAATACGTAGATGACATCATCTGTGCTATTCCAGCTGGTAGAGAACAGACCACTTTGGAGATCTTTAATTCGTTTGATATCAACCTTCAGTTTACTATTGAACTGGAAACAGAACAAAGCGTAACTTTCTTGGATACGAGAGTGATTAGACTGGATGATGGTAGTATAATTCTGGATTGGTACCAAAAACCCACAGCATCAGGACGATTTCTCAATTATTGGTCGAACCATCCAAAAAGGCAGAAATATAACACCGTGATGGCGATGAAAAATAGGTTAACACATATATGTGATGAGAGGTTTCTTCAAAATAATTTAAAACAGCTATTTAACACGTTTATCAACAATGGATATCCAAAGCATATCTTAAAAAAACTGATTTATAACACAAATTTTTATGATGGTTCCACTGAGGTAGTTGATGGACGAATCACAAATTACAAGAAGATACCTCACATAGACCACTTGACACATCGCATTACCACCCTATTCAGAGACATACCTGAGATCAGAATGGCACCATATAGCACAGTAACTATAAAAACAATCTTCTCAAAACTGAAGGACCGGACACCAACTCTACTCAACAATAACGTCGTATACAGGTTGTCATGCTTGGGATGTGAAGGCACGTATATAGGCCAAACCAACCAATGGCTAAAACAACGAATAACCCAACACAAAAGCGACTGCCGTCTCATGAAGAACTCATGTGCTGTTGTTCAACATCTGAAAAATACAGGACATATGTTTGATTTCTCTAACGTGAAAATTCTTGACCAACACTACAATTACAAGACCAGGCTTTTCCTTGAAATGTGTCACATAAAAAAAGATGAGAACTGCGTTAACTATAAATCTGACACTGGTCAATTAAGTAACATATACTGCAATCTATTAAAGATAAAGAATTAAAAAACCGGATCACCGTTAACGATATATTGCTCGTGTCAGTCACTGTTCTATGGCCTGCCGACAAAGTATGAACCGTGTATGTGTTTTTTGATATTTAAACTTTTAGATCTGTAAGTTTTAATGATTTTATTTTTACAAATTGTGATGACTCATGTACCTTCATTTGTTTTTAGTATACTCCTGAAGAAGTCACGAAATAGTGACGAAATATTGAGTGTATAGGAAAATAAAGTATTTCACACAAACCGCTATCCTGATATCCAAACATTTAATTTATATATATATATATATATATATATATATATATATATATATATATATATATATATATATATATATATATATATATAGTAGAATTTAGGTAACAGGAATAATCAGGTAACAAGAATAAACAGTTTAATTTGTCGCTTGAAAATGCACTTGATCTGCAAAAATAGGTTCGAAGCTGATTGACAATGTACTAGAAGCACTCCATACTCTAATTTCGTCTGAACCAGAGAAGGCCCTTAGCACTATTTTCTGCAATGGCAAGAATCAGTCTAGTTCAAGAAGTAGCGAAAGATTTCAATTGAAATGCATTTTTGAATGGTAGATTCACTGTACTGAAATCATTCTCAATACAGTTTTCAATACGATCGTTATTGTTTAACGGCGAAAACACATTTGAAATTAAAAGAATAACTGATTCTTGAAACATGTCGACTGTTCATTTGTGTAAAATACAAAAATTATGTATGAATTTGGATGTTTATATATGCACCTAAATCATTTCATTATTGAGAATACGAAATATTGGTTAAATACTAAAAGAATCCAAACTATCCAAGACATCAAGTGGCCAAATTTAACATAGAAGCACGAGATAAGAAGCGGCTGGTACCTAAAAATATTTCAATACCTTGAAATTTTGGGTCATCCGAACAAAATCAATAAATGAATACTTGGAATAGAACTTCCAATTCTGGTGGTATTCCCAAGAGAAAGCCCAAATAACCAGATCGGAAAATTTGATAATTACTTAAGAAAGATGGCTTTTGACACAAGCAGTTCTTTTCGTAAATATATGAATTTAATACTTACAAATGGTAAAAGATCACGTTTTGCTTCTTCCAGTGGTAGGTGTTATGCACAACTTGTAAATTTTCGAAACCAAAATGAAATAATGACATAAATTGTAGATTTATCCATTTTTTTATGATTCCAAAGTATCTGAAATATGTAGGCTTGATTAAGATGGGATTTACTCTGTCGAAAGTTTCACCATGGATAGCGAAAAAGAATAATACATCAGAGAATCATAAAGTCAAAATTGAAATTTCTTATTCATTCATTCAGAAGCAGTTTATACAGAGTAAATGTCGAAAAAGGTAATACCACCGATAACAATTACTAATCAAGTACATAAATGTATAATACGACAAATGGTACACTGATTTGATACATTAAATATAAATTTAGATAAATTTTCAAGTTCGAAATTAAAATTTCTGACTCTCCTTGTTTCATTTTCAGTCAAGTATAGTGAAAATTATTTTTGAACACATCCATAAGTACTTTTTTTTGAAGACTTGTGAATATAGTATCAATCTTTAAATATTACTATATTAGAATATAGAAAAATATTGAATGAATATACATGATCCCGAAAATTTACCTCATAATCGATTGTAATCCACTCAATTCAAATTTAAATCAAAGCACTTTTTCCATTCACAAAATCTTATGTTTGAGTGAATTCCTCTTGAGGAAATAAACTTCGTAAATATTCTCTTTTCAATTATTTTTTTCGGAAAATAGATTTAATATTTCATCCATAATTCACTGGGCCATTTAAAATTCGAAGTCCTTCCATTTACTTTTGAATTCAATCATACTCTCACAAAATAAGACTCGAATTGCTCCGAGAGCCATTTTGTTGGATTATGACTTACCTTTTATTCTTCAATGCATATTGTGCCATTACGTACGTGAAAAAATATAATGTGTACCTTGATATCTATAAAATATCACAGTACACTAAAACTTTCGAATGAAATCAATGAAGAGGATTCAATAATGAATTTAAATTAAAACATTTATCTTAAGTTTCACTGAGTATATTGAAAACTCGTTTCGGATGGTTAGCCTATTTTATGGAGAATATTAACATTTTAGTTTTCAGTTAATATCGTTTTTACTTTTGACAATGACCCGAAACATATGTAGAGTTGTTAATATACTTTCTTAATGTGATAAGGGAAATCGCGATGGCATTCATGAAAAACATTCATATATTCAACTAACACAGTTTTTGTGTACTTTCAATATCAATATCTATCAGGTTGGACTCTTAGTTATCTTTGTTGTGGCGATGTGAATAATTTCATAAGCAACTCAAATTCTTAATTTATTTGGAGAATTATTAAAGTTCATATATTATTATATATGAAGAGTGAATCATTGATCTCACTGAAACTAAGCTACTTAGATTCAACTCCATTGAAAACGTTACTACTTTTGTTGTACTGCGTCACATAGACCACCATCTGTAAATAAGAATTTGTGTATAACTGAATTACCCGACTATTTTTCACGTATTCATGTCCAAAGAAAAAGAGTGGAACTTTTCATTGGTCATATCAATATCGATGTTTCGGAGAGATGGAATGTAAGCGAGGTTAGTGGTCTGAATGATTATATGGGCGTATTAGGTGAATTTAGACTTTTGTCTTATATAAATACAGCTACAAAAATAAATGAATATCAAAAGAGATCCATCATTGATCATACATTTATTAGAAACAAAACCAGTGGAAAACAAATTCTTCCAGCTATTATTCAGCTCTCATACATATTTCATATTTACATAATAGAGAACATGTTTAATACAGAAACTATGTGTCCAAACCAATAATTTGTGATTATGGAGTTCCACAAGGAACAGTTTTGGTATATAAACGATGTAACTCAGTATGTAAAGAATTGTGGAATTTCTATATTTGCTGACGACATGATGTTGTATACTGCGCGCAACAATTCACAAGAATTGGCAAATTAAATTAATAGTGACCTTTATAGTTTGCGTACATGGTTGTGTGATAACAGTCTTTCATTGAATACTGATAAATCTTAAATATATTATTGTCAGAAACAAAGCAAAATTATCTGGTATACAAATCGAAGTTAATAATGTACCATTGCAGCGAAGTCAGTGAAATTATTGATTGATATGTGAACTTGATATAACAACTTGATTGATATATGAATTGATCTATATATAAATTCTTGTATTTCATGAGGTACTGTTGAGACATTTTCAACTCAAATTTGAATTACAAACTGCAGATATTGCATATCTGAATGACTATTACTGAAACACTCAATACCGAATTGTCATAGTAACAAGTAAAAACGCGGAATTGATAACAATCAGAGTTAAAGTGATAAACGAATAATCATCAATATGAAGCAAAGACAAGAATTGTAATAACCAGCATCGCTCCTTATTCATCAACTGGAAAATCTGTTTCCGTTGCGGAAACACGTATTCAATATTGTTATGAGGAGAAACAAGGGTGGAAATGATTATGCACTATTAAATGCCTGTTCCCGTATAGGAAATTCGTTGCCTTTTCGAATCATCAATAAAACTCGTTCTACATGAACACACCTTAATGTGTTCACAGATTATAAGGACATGAAAATATGGCGAATGAGAATGATGCATCTGTTTGAATTTTATCTGTTTGAAATGGGAAAGAGCCAGTCGATATATCGATAAATTTGAAATTGATAAATTAGATTTTAGACGCCTTGTATGAAAATGGAATCCTGTGATTTTGGTGTGGCGTATGCTAATACACAATTCAATGAGTTTCAATTTAATGAATTTCAAATTCCAATAGTACTGGAACGAAGAGTTTCAAGCATTGCATACGAAAAAAGGAGCAGGCATGTGAATCTCGTATAACAAACGAAATTTCTAATGTCCGTATATTAATGATGAATTCAAAATAGATAAACCCCAATCAACTCAAGCAACTTTCATTCTATATTATGGAATGCGCTTTCCATTTCCATCCTTGTTCTCAGTGGTGACGCGTAACTTTTTCTAAATTGTTACCGAAACCAGATATGAAAAATCTCATTAAAAAAAAATTTACTTTGGATTTTCACAAAAATAGGTTTTTTCTTATTTTAGGTATTTTATTTAAAATTTTTTATGATCATTTAAAGTAAAAATTAGTGAACTGGTGCATCGTCTTATACTATGACTAATCCAAGCCTGTGGGATAAAATAGAACAAATCACTTTTCTCAAACAATATATAAAACAAACAATAAAAAAACAAAATATACGAGAACCATCCTAATACAAAAAGAACACAAACGAATAAAACAGAAAAAACATATTTTGAAATTTATTGTTTATATTTTGAGTCAATTCGTCGATTTTCTTTATTCGCAAAAATGTCAATAACAGAATCGTAGAAAGGGGGTCTGTTCATTAGTCTATCCAAAAAGCTGTCCTCAATGGAAATTGAGGAAAGTGGACGTCATTCAATCTTGCAATTGAGTATTTCTTAGGCATGTCTCAATGCGCTTCATTGCTGAAAAACTTCTTTCACCGGATTCACTTGTAGCCGGAATTGTTGAAAATAAGTTTGCCAATTTGAAAGCTCAGGAAACGCATTAACAAGCTCTGAAAATGTTTGAAAAAATATTTCACACTCTTTAATATGTTCCACTGATTGCTGTAAAACCAAATTGAGTCTATGAGCAATACAATGAATAAAAATTGCATCTTGGTACTTGTCTTTAACCAGTTTTTGTAGGCCTTTGTGATGCCCCTCATTACTGCTGCACCATTGCATCGTATGTCTGTGCAATTAGTTTATTTTCACACTGAAATTCATTCAACACACTGAACAAAATTTACGATAACGGTCCCGATGGACGTGCTTCACTTACATCAAAACATTTCAGAAATCTTTTACAAACATCACCGTCGGAGCAAACATATCTACTTAAATACGACGAAAACTGCGATTGGTTTGAAACATCAGTGCTTCCATCCAATATAACAGCTATAAAACTTGCTTTGGCAATTTCTGAGTTAATTTCATCAATTTAAATGTAGGTAGAGCTTCAATAAAATCTTTTTTGTGACACTTGAAACTCCCGAAAAAACAGTTGATGATTCTAGAGGTTGACTGAATTTTTGATAATTTTTGTCAATTAATGTTTAAAATTCCCTGTAATTGCCCCTTTTCTCAGAGTCTTCCCCTTCAAAGTGACCCCAAAACGGCAATTCTTGTTTGACCAAATAACATACGGCATCTATCGCTACGGCATAAGTCCGAACAATTTAATTATATTTAGCAATATTTGCCTCAAAAGCTTGGTTGAGACAACTTTCGATACATATTTTGACAAACTGAATCAAATTGGCTACACATCTCACATGTAACGGAGGATTTCATAATCTCCTCTTTAGAACTCTAAAACTATTCAAATCGTTGACTTCACTGCTGGTCCGCCCATTTTTTTCTGTAGGAAATAGAAGACATGGAACATCCTATATACAGTCTATTTTTCGTGCAGCCACATAACAAAGAGTTTTCACTATACCAACTAAATTTAAATTTTCGAACTACTTTTTGTGATAACTTTTTAAAATCATTTAAAGTAGGTGTTGATCTTCCATTTTCAATTATCTTCTTTTTTTCTTCAAAAGTATACAAGGAGAATGACTTTCCATGTGGTTGTTCGATTACGAAGCGGTACTCATCTATCTTTAATTACAAGCAAACTAACGAATACTAACATTAACATTACCTACTCATCACAGTAACCAAAACAAAAAATGGTAACAAGCGTACATAATATCGCGCCCTCCTCACTCTCGCGCTGTAGAACTTGAAGAACAAGACCAGGCAGTCAAGATGGCCTGATCGGAGCGGACCAAGATAACGCGTATCCACTAAAAAGTGGTAACATGCAATCTAGTCGACAGTATAGAGCATAGACCGTCATAGCATTATTTTCATGCGGCTAATTGGCTATTTACAGAATTACTATTACATATAGCTGTTGGTAAAAAAAATAAGTAAAATATTTCAAAGTAGTCATAAAATATTTATTCTCATTTTTACTGTTATCAATGGTAACAGTGGTTACATAATCGCTTCACCACGGCTTGTTCTGGATGTACCAGCTAAATCATCTGCATATTCAACTATTTGTTGCTTATGGTGATGAACAAGCCGAGCCGTGTACGCTGATGAATAACCCTAAATCTTTCTGATACAGTTCCATCGCTCGGTACTGTACTGTGTGAGTTGTATTACGTCATCTTGAAGGTTTTCACCATTTTTTAAGGATTCTTAGTAAGTTCAAGGCATTAAACATTTCATTTCTATCTATCGTGTTAAATACCTGATTAAAATCTATAAAATTATATGTAGGCTTAGGTTTCGGTCATAACTTTCATCTATTTTTGTGTAAGGATAAATATTTGATCTGTTGTTCATCTTCCCCTTTTGGAACCTCCTCTGTATTTTACCACTATTCTCTATTGGTATTCAGTCAATCTGTTTCTCCCAGCTCTAGCCAATATTTTGTACATCTCATCCAAAAAAGTTACTCCTTATAATTTTCGCACCTACTTCTTACCCAGTTCCCCTTTTCGAAGATGGAGCATGTATAACTGTATTGATTCATCTTTCAAGCATCTGTTCTTTCCAGATTTTCTGTGTGATCATGCATATTTTTTTCTGTATGTCTTTCCTGTCGTTTTCAATAACTTCTGCTGAATTCCAGTTCCCTCCTGCGCTGTTATATTTTTTGAAATTCCACTCGTCAATTGATGATAAAGTACAAATTCTTATACTGTATCATCCTCATGCTTCAATTCTTCTTCTTTTCCATTCAGCACTTCTTCAAAGTATTGAACCAATCCTTCAACTTTTTCCTTTAGATGTACAATAGTCTTTCTTTCTATATCCCTGATCTGAGGTGTTTGGTAATAAACTGTGTGCTTTAGTGATTTTTCTCTACTCTTCTGCGTCTCTTGGGAAAACTTTTTAATTCCATGATTTTTGAGTGTTTTCCATTATCTTGTCATTCTCTCCGCATGTATTCCCTTTTATTTTGTCTCAGCATGTTTTTTCTCTTTCCGGACCTCTGAATATTTTCTCTTGACTTCTGTCGGGTAAATTACTAGTACCGTTAGTCGCAATAAATTCTTTCCCTCTGATTTATTTCTATACTCCCCATGAAACCATTCCTTATTGTTTGCTTTCTTCTCTCAAAATAGCATCTGCTTTGCCACCTCCTTCATCAACTTTTCCACATGCATCTACTTCATTTATATGTTGTCGTTTTCTTATTGTAGCCGACCTCATGCTCCATCCTACCATCCCATTTCCACTCTGTCGTTTCTTACTAGCTTCCTTGTCTTCTTTTTGTTAATTCACAATTCATAATATTTCATAAATACGCATTCTTAGTTGACTTTTGTTTCCCTTTTTATCTCGACTATACAAATATCTCCCGATTTTCTTGCACTTCTTAGTTTTACATAGATGTTGAGCTCTTCCAATATGAAATTGTCCGTCTGGTGTTTTTTTCTACATTCAAAGTTCTAGACTTTCTAAATCTACAAATAGTACATATTATGAAGATTTGATGGTTTCAATTATATGACCAAGTCTCTTGAAAACTGAAAGGTACTATAATAATAAGTTTATTTAGCATAAAGCTGTTACAAACAATTACAATATTGATATGTATCCACTCTAATCACAATACAATATTTCGAAATATGAATAATTTCAAAGATCTTCTTGAACTATTCAGTTTAAGAAGATAAACTGACATCAGCAGGTGAGTTGTTAGACATTATTATTCCCTCATTTATTGAGGATCTATGCATTTAACCTAAATAAAGTTTTCATACAAAAAAGTCATCTCTATGACAAGTTTCATGCCCATGAATTTCATTGACGTATCTCAAATTTTCAACCAAATACTTTGGCAACAACTTGTTCTAGATTTTATAGATATACTCTGATGTCCTGAAAGTTATTCTCTGTTTAACGCTCATTAAATTCAATATTTCTAGCATTTACTTAACGAGTGTTTTCTTTTCACGTTTCTAAATTAATCATTAATTAACTCATTCCTCTATTCATAATTTTCAGGAGTTCACTGATAGATGCATTCTGAATATTGAATAAAAGAGATGTACAATAGTCAATAAGTGGCAATACGATTGTTTTAGACAATAATAATCTTGTATGCATATTCAATCTATTACTTCTCTAGTCATAAAATGCACTTTTTTGACATCTTGTTGGCCATGTTATCAGTATATAACTTGAAATTAAGATTTTCACCTAACATCACTCCTGAATATTTCATACTATGAACTCTCTCTATGCAATCATCATTTACTTTTATATTAATATCCTGTGAACGTGTATTTCTTATTCTATATGATTTTTACAACATCATAAATTTTTACTTTTTTATGTTTATTTTGAGATTATAATCACATTGCCACATATACAATGTACTCAAATCATCATTCATTTTCTGTACCATTTCATCGATATTATGATCCGATATATAATGCATTGTGTCATCAGCAAACAATGATACTTTATACCCCCTTACATATTTTATGATATCATTTACGTACAATATAAAAAGTAATACCATACTTTGTATGTATGTATATCACAACTGTGTCAAAACTAATTAGATAATCTAATTAGTTTTGACCATGTTGTAATATCCAACGAAACGTCAACGGTTATATAACTTTTAACATTGAAAATAGAATGTTATTGCCAAAACTTTTGAAAATATAAAAATATAACTATAAATATACATATATATATATATATATATATATATATATATATATATATATATATATATATATATATATATATATATATATAACGAAATGAAGTTTTTGTGCCTATAGCACAGAATGAAAAATTTAAGAAAATGAACACTAGAACATTCATTCTAAAAATTCAAATTAACCAAAAGAATCTTATAGTGGAGCTGAAAATGTGAACATAATGGAAAGTTGAAAATTATCCTCGAAGGATAATGGAAACATCACATCGTTCACGTTCACATAAGCAGCTCTACTATAACATTCCTTTGGTTAATTTGAGTTTTTCGAATGAATGTTCTAGTGTTCATTTTGTTATATATATATATATATATATATATATATATATATATATATATATATATATATATATATATATATATATATATATATATATATATATATATATATATATATATATATATATATATATTTCAATATATAATATATATTTCGTTGATATATATATGTATATATATAATTTGTATAAACTATTATTATATATAAAATATAAAATTTAATATTTATGAAACTGTTATTATGAAATCATTCAACTTTGTCAAAACTAATGAATTAATTAATGAATTAATTCAAGTTTTGACAAAGTTGTAATATAACAACGAAACGTCAACAGAAATAAACTTTTTCATATTAAAAAGCCTGTTAATGCTAAAAACTTTCAAAATATATATATATATATATATATTCTGAATGTTTTTAGCAATAACAGGGTGCTTTCAATATGAAAAGTTTCGTTGTATATCACAAATTTGTCAAAACTATTATTGTTAAAAAATTAAAATAATAATAAAACTGTTATTGCTTAAAACATTCAAAATAAACTATCTTAAACAGGTAATAAATCAATTTAAAAAAAATATATATATATATATATATATATATATATATATATATATATATATATATATATATATATATATATATATATATATACTAGCAAACCCGGCGAACCCCGTTTCGCCACCAGATGGATTCGTTTTTTGTAACATTTCGTTTGGTGATTAAAAGATGAAGAAAAGCTTTTTTATATTTGAAAAGGAAAAATATTATTTCATTTCACAACGGTAATTAATTCATTTCTATTACAAAAATGAAGTGTTATTCAGTTGACTTCTCTAAGTAAATGAAAGTGAATGCAAAGTAAATAATGAATATAAACTTTATATGTGTCCGCAAATTATTCGTTTCATTGAAGTGCTCTTTGGTGAACCACATTTTTTGTTTTTTGGTCTGACGTTAACACAAACAAAGCGGATTGTTTCCCGACTCGTGAACACGCAACGTATAACTGCCCATGTGAAAAACAATGATTTTCTAAATTTATCCCGCAAACACTTAGCGATTGGCCTTGCGACTTGTTAATTGTCATTGCGAACGCAAGGCGAACTGGAAATTGCAATCGTTTGAAGTCAAACGGAAGATCAGTCGGAATCATTGGTATTCGAGGAATACATACATTTTCACCTGCTTACTTTCCGTTAATAAATCAAATTCGGCATAAGTCTTTTTACCGAAAGTCGAATACCGTTGCAAAGTCGCAGTGGATTCAAATTACGCAACCTGTACCAACTTTGAGTTGCAAGTTATGTGGTGGAAATCCTGGTTACTCCAGAGAGTTCAGAAACTCCGTTGGATAATTTACTACATCATCTGGATTTGTTATGGAATCAACGGATTTGTATGTTACCAAATCGCCAGAAATTTTTGATTGAATGGTGAAATTCAGTGCGTGTACATCATTATTCTTTGCGGCAAGAATTGCTCGTTGACTTAACCAAGCATAATTCTGATAATTCTCACTAATGTTTGGAAAACATTTTCATAAGAGCTAATTGAGAGTCTACAAATCGGCAAAAGTCGTTGGTAGGAGTAATTAATCCAGATGTCGTATCAGTTGGGACTTTGATCATTTTGAAGTTGAACTCTCATATTAGTGGTTAGCGATAATGTTTTTACGTTATTCCATAAAGGTGATGCCTTTAGGCAAGCATTCGATTCATCTGGAGGCGTTCCACGAGGAATTACTGGCAACGTCTGCCTGAAATCGCCTGCCAACAATATCATAAAGCCGCCAAGAAATAAACAGCTATAAAAAATAAGGGTTGATCGTAGAAGGGTGAAAATTTAGAGTTACATGTATTTGTGTATGTTGTATCATGAAAAAATAAAAACTGAAAATTTTGTCAAAAAAATAAGAAAAAAATTTAGGGGTGGCCTACCCCTAAGATTTAGGGGGATAAAAAATAGATGTTGGCCGATTCTCAGACCTAGTCAATAAGCTCACAAAATTTCATGAGAATCGGTAAAGCCGTTTCGGAGGAGTTCGATTACGAACCCCGTGACACAAAATTTTATATATTCCTTATATATATATATATATATATATATATATATATATATATATATATATATATATATATATATTTAATTAAAGTTTTTAGCAATAACAAATATTTCATTCAGTGATATGAAAAAGTTTATTTTTATTGAATATATTCGTTGTTATATTACAACTTTGTCAATACTTTATATATATATATCTTATAACATATATATATATATATATATATATATATATATATATATATATATGTATATATATATATATATATATATATATATATATATATATATATATATATATATGCGTGTGTGTGTGTGTGTGTATAATGTGATGCCCATACATCCATCCGAAAAATTCGAAAATTTTGATTTATCAGAAGGATGTCATTGAAGAGCTGGCTACGTGATGTACAATGTGATGCTTCGAAAATTCTTTAAGCGATAAATGTTAGAGATTATTGAAATCGATGCCACATTCTACATTGGAATTAAAATGAAATTTGAATAATTTATCATGACTTGTTGAAAAACCTAGTAAAAAGATTATCGATTTTCAAATCAGTATTGATCAATTATCGATGAATTGTAATTTTCCAAAATCATTTGTAAATTTCTGGATAGTATAAGGATATCATTATCACAAAATAACTATATCAACATTGTTATTTACATACCATCGTTAATTCAACTTACCATTATTTAATTTAAATAAAACAAAGTATTCTGATTTTCACTATCATCAAATAAAAACATAACATATGGTTTCCTCAACACAGTGGCTTCATCAGATGTAGATGATAAATTGTCACAGTTTACGTACACAAAACACATTCTACAGTGAATATTACGTACTTGCACTAGTCTTGTGATGAGTAGGAATCTAGAACGCTAGGGAGAGTTTATTCGTCTTATCTTCGATAGAAGGAGCTCACGTGAATTTTCACAAATTGTTGTTCCCTCCATTCAGATCTAGAACCTGTTGGCGTTTTGAAAGTCATCGATCCATGATTGATTGATTAAATACGGACTGATGATTTATAATACATATGAAACAATTGTATCCTAATATCATTCAACAAGATCGATGATTTTCGAAGCGCACTCAATATTCACTCTGGATAGTGATAGGTTCGTTGACAACATTTGTGTAGACAGCTCTCGGAGTTTTATTTGAAATATTATATATATATATATATATATATATATATATATATATATATATATATATATATATATATATATATATATATATATATATATATATACATTGAACTGTCAATTGTTTCTCAACCACGTTGTCAATTTATTACTCGAGAAATCGATTCCCTCGAATACCTCGGCCGAGGTTCTGTCTATTCTTTTCAACATCTTCGTTTGTTTCGTTCATGTCTGATGCATCCAGACCATATTAAATCAGTGTTCAAGTACGCAGTTTCCGGTATCTGAAAATTCTACCTGTCTGGAAATAGTGTGAACATTCGAAAGAAAGCAGCGAATTCAGTCAGAATTATGTGATATTTTACCGTTCCGTATAGCGGAAAAATTCGAAGAGAAATTGAATACATTAGATATACGCAATCGCCAGATGTATCTCGGAGTTTTGAGCTAAAGGAAAAGCGTCAATCTGAAGAATAAATATCTATAGAAAAATTCGATTCGACTAAATAGTGGAAGCTTGGGAGTTTGACAGGAAAAATATATGAATTTCTTTCTGGAATATACAGCGCAGTTAACTGAATACTCGAAAAAACTTTATAATGTTTTCCGTGGACTATTCTTAGAATATTTTTTCTTATTCTAACTTCAAAAGAATCAATTTTTCGAAAGGAACAATCATTTTTCATATTCGAGCAAATTGTTCAAGAATGAGCCAAAAACTAATTTTCTTTAACGAACGGAGATTCTTGAGGATTCATCTAAGCAACCTGAAATGAAATAAATTACTTCTAGTTGTTGAACAACCATAAATTGGTATGCTTACTCGTGATATTTAGCGTTAGTTATGCTGATCCTCAAAAATTTCTTTCTTGTCGATTCGTAGGAAGCTGTTTTCCAATGTCATCCGAATGAATAATATCAATTTCAGTTGACAAAATGAATGAATAGAAAATGTTGGAAAGGCAATTAAATGTTAGAGAAAATGATGCTAGATGTGATCTGAGTGTAAAAGATTCTAATGAATATCGTTCAATTGTATCATGATGTTTATTCTGAATCTTCGTTCCTCTTCTAGGCCGGTATTCATGGCATATGGGATACTGACGGTTCCCTCTAGATACATATTCAAGAGTTTATTGTATATGAAGAAAACTTTAGTAACTTAGTGAAATTGTTTACTTCTCACGAATACAACACAAGAAAGTCTGTGTTTCCAGTTTCTCATCACAGAAGTTCTAAATATGAATCTTCACCAATGTATAAAGGAGTAAAGTTCTTCAATCATCTGCCTGATTCTATAAAATTCTATTGAATTTCGTAATTTGACGTGTCCTATACATTTGTTCATATATGTCTAAAAGGCTAAATAAATATTATTATGTATTATGATAATTTGACCAATAAAGGTAAAACTGATTTGTTTCATTCAGAAAAGATGCAGCGTTCCAACATTTTTTGTCTTTTATATTTTGAATGAAAACACTTCGATTCGTCGCTATTTAGTCACAAAATTATATGGTTGCTTGACAATTACCCCATGTTCAAAATTTAAACTAGGCAAGTGTTTTTTGTTCAATATAAGATTTTTTTAATTCAATGGATCTACAGTTTGAAAGCGGTTCCGAACGGCCAATGAGCTTGTAATCAAAGTACATAAGTAGTTGAGTGTGAATCATTAAACTACTTAAATCATAGAAAAATACATAAATTCATGACAGTCACCAGGGCTCGAACCAGAATCCTACTGAACCATAGTCGGGTGTCCTCCCAACTAAGTCACGGAGACCGGGAAAAACGTTTTTTTCTTTATCGATAAAGTCTTTTCACTCTTTCATCGTACAGGGAGTGGGATAAAAATATTTCATTGTATTCAATGAATTTTTCATTGATCGATTCGAAAAAGTTTATTTCATTATATCGAATATTTCAATTATATCATTAGAGAACAAACTAAATCAAATATCATAAAACTTCCAAGATTGTTGGTAATAAAATAAGAATGAAACCTAAATTTCCATTAGGAGTCACAAATAGAAAGACCATTCAGTTTAGTTAATTCAGAGTACCTAGTCTTTCATAAATGATGGACATTATTCGAGTTTTCATATTTAATGCGGTTTATATCATTATATATATATATATATATATATATATATATATATATATATATATATATATATATATATATATATATATAATATATATTTTGAAAGTTTTTAGCAATAACAGGCTTTTTTTGATATGAAAAAGCTTATTTTGTTGACGTTTATTAAAACTTTGTCAAGACTAATGAATAATTGTTATTATTAATAATGAATAATTCAATCATTCATTAGTTTTATAAAAAAAGCCTATTATTGCTAAAAATATAAAATATAAACATGCAATAAATCAATTTCAAGAAATATATATATATATATATATATATATATATATATATATATATATATATATAAGAAATAGAAAATTTTATGGGTTATAGGCAAGGAAGGAGGCCTCTATGAATGAATTTTATCCAATTTGTTCGACTGGTCTATATTTCGACTGTGTTTTCAGTCTTCATCAGGATATGTTTATAACAGAAATCATATATATATATATATATATATATATATATATATATATATATATAATGAAAAGGAGTAGCCTGGTAATTTAAATACAATTTTGTGGGTTATAGGCAAAATAAGAGGCAACTATGAATAGATTTTATCCAATTTGTCTGTCTGGTCTATATTTCGACTGTGTTTACAGTCTTCATCAGGACTCTGAAAAAGATGTTTATACAATTGTACTGACAAAAATTATGATTTACAACTTACGGCTATTTAGGTATAAAAGGTATGGCCAAAAACTATCAAACAGGAATGTGATTCTTAAAAATAAGTTGAATTAAATTATAGATGTAAAAATATTCTTATGTACCAACTAAAAACAATGATAGGTAAACAATAGAATAGAAATGACAAGAGCACAGAGAAACATTGACACTGAAAAACGACACAGAGGTGAGAGGTAGTAACAAATGTCATATTACACACGTAACACATAAAAGTCTATTAAAGTCTATTAAAGTTGTGAGATAGGTTCATTAAATTGAATAGTAATCACGAGTATTCAACAAGGAACAGTGATGTGAACCGTGAAGTAGCAAATTGCTCAATAAATAAATAAATTAATAAATGTGCTACGTATTCCTATGCATAAAACAGCTGAATTTGAACACTCTCGCTATTATCAGAGTATTGAGATTTTCAACCATTTACCATCGAATTTGAAAGTACTGATAGCTCATTTGTTTAAGAAGAGAGTTAAATATCTGCTCTTAGCAAAGATAATGTGACAGAGTACTTCGACGATTCGAATGTAGGCAATAATCTATGAATAAAATTTTTGTATCATATGTTTTTATATTTCTTTGCCACAAATGTCCTTCACCATGTGAAATTGTCTCAAATGTTCGATATTTCGAAGGTAATTTTTTTTTTTTTTTTCAAATGAAGTTTGAAATTAATGTGAATATAAATTTAATCAATATTTTTGTTTGAACCAATATTTTTGTTCGAGGTTTGAATGGAAGATCAAACTCAAAACTGAATTCAGTCCTTTTGAGAATATTCTTCGTAGTTGTAATTATTGTATCAATTAAATGAATGTTAATTTACAATGTCAGGAAAGTTTCTCAATAATTTTTATTTTATTATTATATTATTATCATCATGTTGATGAATATTACGATGATTGAAATATTTGAATCGCTATTAAAAATAAAATTTGGTGGTGGAAGAGTAAAAATTAATTGTTGTTTGTATGTTTCAATGCCAAGAACTTTCGTCAGAAAAATCGATATTGAAATGATGAAAAGTCCATTAAAAAGTAGGTGTTGGTGGTAGGAGGGGGAAAATCCAGGAGTACCTATATGTATTCTGTGATGTGGCAATATCATGAAAAAATTGGAATGAGCGATTTTGTTGAAAACTGAAAGAAAATATTCAGGGCTGGGTCATTTTGGGGTATAGAAAATAGCTGTTGGCCGATTCTCAGACCAACCCGATATACACAAAAATTTTTATGATGATCAGTTCAACCGTTTCGTAAAAGTTTGGTAACAAATACCGCGATATTTATTATATCGCGGTATATAGATCACGATATATATCGTTACAGAAGATCTGAATTTCACTCAAATATTTATCGTCTTAAATGTTTTATATCGAATTGAATTGAATTTGAAAATGGGAGTCTACTGAATCATCAAACGTTGAATATTTTCGGTACTTCCTTGAATGAATAGACAAAAATCGAAATATTTATATTGAATATTATTCCGTTCTTCTGTTTAGGATCCAGCGTGGAAAGTTCACATTTGGAAAAAAGGAAAAGGTCATGGGATATCGAATAAACCCAAGAGAAAATTTCATTTCAAACAGATTGCTAGGTAAGTTACTGCTCCAAATGACTTAACTGCTAACTGTTTGTGTTCAACCGTGTTACTTCGATCCACAGGGCTGTCAAATTCACCTCCAAGCTCTTTGGAAAAGCACTTTCTAAACGCATCAAGGCAACGATATTGTATGCAACTGAAACTGGAAAATCCGAAGCATACGCACAAAAGCTGGTTGAAATATTTGGACATGCATTCAATGCACAAATCTACTGTATGTCCGACTATGACGTTTCGAGTATAGAACACGAAGCTCTTCTAATTGTGGTTACATCAACCTTCGGAAATGGAGATCCCCCTGAAAATGGAGAGGTAAGGTGCTTCAGAATATTCATTTGAGATTTATTATGATTGATTAGAAAAAAAGTTCACTTGATTATTTTGTTTACATTTATATAAAATGCACGTTTATAACAAATTCACTATAATATAAGTATACTTCAAAATATGTTCTTCTCCTACAATTTATGAATTACTAATTTCTCATGATTTAAAAATAATTTTTACTTCTGATTTTCTACCTGATACAAACGAAATATCAAACTTTTCCATAAACCGAGAGAACCAATATGCGTTATCCGTAATGTGCGATATATATGCAGAAGTGTAACAAATAATAGATGGAATTTTTCATATTCCGATACTAGGACTCGAGAAATAATCTTTTCAAACCGTATTCATCAACAGATACTTAATTTTAGAAACAACAAATATTTTAATGCACAGTATTTCAGTTATCATTGAGAACTATCATTATTATGAAGATTTTTTAGATAATGAAAAGATGATATTCTTCATAATGTTGATCAACTTCTAGCATATTTGGTAGAACACTGTTCGAAGGTAAGCATTTTATGCGAGGTATGTTCAAAAGAGAAGGTGGATTTGGAGTTTTCGCACAATCGATTTTCGAAAATTTTTATTCGTTATTTTGATACATATACGTGTCTCATATGTTGAAATTTTTAGCTATTTTAAATCAGTACTTTGTTTTTGACCATAGAAAACACGTGTTTTGTGTGTTCTTCGATTTCTTACTTTTGCGAAAAATGGATCAGAAAATCAGTATTCGCGTTAAAATGGAATAAAGTGCTCCAACGAACTTGGAATGGTTACTGTGGCATTCGGCGAGTCTACTTCGTCTCAAGAAAATGTTTAAAAGTGGCACAAGCGCTTCTGGAGTTCTGAGCGCTTGTACGTCGCTGAGCGTCCTGGAGTTGCAACCACATCATCAAGTGAAGAAAACATCGAAAATAGTGAAAAAAATGGTTTTGCATAATTGTCGAATCATTATCAGGGAAGTTGAATAGGATTTGGGCATATCAATCGGCTCATACCATGCAATTTGCGCGGATGTTTTGGGCATGAAACATGTGGAAACGAAGCTTGTTCCGAAATTGCTGAACTTTGAGCAGAATCAACTTCGCATTAATATCGCTCAGGAGTTGCCAAATGCCGTCAACGACGATCCAGATTTGCTCAGAAAGGTCATAACTAATAATTGATGAGGCCGATACTTGATGTAAATCGATAAACATAATAAAACAATCGTTAAACTGATTTACACATCTATTGAAAAGAATACTGAATGACGTACGTTTCGATGATATTCACTTTTTTCAAATGTTATTGTCTGCTCATTTCTGTTCATTATTAGTCTGCACGTAGCATTTGAAAAAGGTGAATCTCATCGAAACGTACGTCATGCAGTATTCTCATATTTAATATATGTGTAAATCAGTTTAACAATTGTTTTATTAAGGCCATAACTGTTGACGTAACATGGGAATATAGTTATGACGTCGAATGCAAAGCTCAATAATTGGAATGAAGCCAACTTCGATCAAATGCGAATGTTTTGCTCACTGTGTTATTCCATTATAACAGCGAGGTGAACCATGAGTTCTTCCCAGCTGGTCGTACGGTTAATGGGGAACACCACAAGAAAATTTTGTAACGTTTGCATGTGGATAAGCAAATCATGGACTCGTCATCACGATAAATCACCAACACACACATCAAAATCATGCCCCAACCACCGTATTCACCAGATGTGTCTACCTGCAACTCCTCCCTATTGTCAAACCAGAAGAGACCAATGAAACGATGCTACAATTGATGAGATGAAGTCGGAATTGAAGAACTAGCTCATGACCATACCAAAAAGTGCATTTCAGAAGTGCTCCGAAGATTGGAAGACTTGCTGGCATGAGTACATTATATCTGAGAGTCATTTGAAGAGGACAAAATGGATATTGATGAATAAATGAATACTTCTCGAAAAAATTCAAAATTCGCCTTTTCTTTTGAGAAAACCTTGAATACAATAGAACAAGCCTCGATAAAAGACGTTCAGAAAGTATGAAACGTATCGATTGAAAATGAGATCTATTGATTGTAATACAGACAAGGAAATATTTGACGAATCTTTATCAATTTGTAATTTTATTACGATGCGAATAACAACCGAATGGAAAGATCGGAAAGTTTCTACGGAAGCTCGCTGGGTACAATAGTGAACAATAATTTATGATCTTTTGAGAACACCCAGTTTCATATTTCGATTTTGACAGCAATGTTGATAGATTATTCTTTCTAAAATCCTCGCCGGCTGCATTGAATCAAAGTAGTGCGTCTAGTAAATACAAAAATAACTAGTTGAACAATTAGTTTTCATAGATTTTCAATTCATAATAATCGGCCACTTTTATTAAGGAACGATAAAAATGTTAACGTAATCCATTTGTTTTCAACAATACAATTCCTTTTTAGAGCTAAGGAAAAAATTATAACGTTCAGCATAGTTCAGCATTATTTCGAAATTCGAATATAGCTATATATAGTTATATATTTTCATATAACAGCTTCTGAATGTTCAAAACATATATGAACCAAAGACAGAGCAAAAATATTTAACATACTGGTTGCATTTTCTTGAACACCAGTTTTTTCTTATAGTTTATCTACTTTTTACAGAATGAAAGTAGTTTCAATACAATACAAGCTGATGTCCAGCATATTTTGCTGGACTTTCTTTAACAAGAGTTCGAAATTTTGTTCAATTCACTCTGAATATGGTTCCAAATACTAACCCATTATCAGAGTTGTGACAGCCCAGCTTGGGAAAGTACTAAATCTTCCATTTATAATATTGATTAAAATTCTCAGATTTAAAGTTGAAGACACAAATGCTATGCTTCGACTCTGTATTTGTACACTTAGTGAAATACTTCTTCCTTTAGACTATAATAATTATATGGAACATACTAGACATTGCTATTTCAAACCAAAAATATCAAATTGCTCGAATAAAGAACGGAAACAAATATTAAAAGTAAAGTGTTTCAAATATTTCTATATCGCACATAAATAAACGCAGTAAAATAGAAATTTTTACTTTTTATGATCACAATAAAGCGATAACAATCCACATGGGTTAACAGACCGGGGTTTATGATGGATTTTTTGAGAGGTTTAAGCTCCATTGATTTGCAATATCTCGATTTCAATTTATATTTTCCAGTACTCCTCAGTATCGATTTTTTGTATCCATGCTTCGAAATATTCTGAAACATTCAGTCAGAAACACAGAAATCGAATAATAAATCGAAAAATATAAAACAAAATCTTCCCTCATGGTTAAAATCAATACTACAAATAGAGGAATACTGGATGAACAGCTTCAAATTCATAGAAACAAAATGTAGTTACTGTCACTGAAATAATAAGCGAATATACAATGAGTTCGAAACGATAATATCGCAAATCATAAACTATGAACGCAACATTGATTGAGTGAGCAATTTGAAATTCAAGCATGCATTGTAATGATAAACGTCGACGATAAATTAGTAGATAATACATAAAATGCATTGAAAGGCTCCTATTATTGCTTGAAAATGAGTAAGTTGAATAACTCAAAAATGGAGATATATATGGAAATCTCGACCAAGCAAGAAAAAATTATGATATTTATATTAAACATTATAGTATTATATTTATTCTCTTTATTTTTCATGAAATACCACAGAAATTTCTATACGAGCAATAAATTTGAAATATTTCGATTTTTCGACTAAAAGTCTCAGTATTTACTATTATTAATGATTTGTGAATTTTGAAACTATTTATCTCTTTTTGACCGCCTGGGTGTGATCTGGAGCGATTAGGCATGGGACTATTCTCACACAATGCAGACAAAGTTCTGTTGTGTTCGAATGAAATGTCTACAAAGCCTCTACGCACTCTTTCTGATGTTGTGTGAGTAGGAATCTAGGGAGAGTTTTACGTCTTTTCTCCGACAGATGAAGCTCACAAGAATATTGTCCTAACTGATGCTCTCCTCATTCGGATAAAGGACCTGGGTGCGTTTTGAAAATCATCGATTCTTGATTGATTCGTTAAATAAGGACTGATGATTCATAATAATGAGGAAATAAGTGTTTTCTATTATCATTCAACAAGGTCTATAATTTTTCGAAGAGCATAAATATTCACTCTCTTAAGTGGTAGGTTCGTTCTGATTGACAACAATTGTGCAGACAACTCCCTGAGAGCTATATATTTGAAATATTTCGACTGAGAGTCTCACTTTTTCTATATATATATATATATATATATATATATATATATATATATATATATATATATATATATATATATATATATATATATATATATATATATATATATATATATATATATATATATATATATATATATATATATATATATATATATATATATATATATATATATATATATATATATATATATATATATATATATATATATATATATATATATATATATATGAAATTGATTTATTGCCTCTTTAACATAGTTTATTTTCAATGTTTTTAGCAATAACAGGCTTATTTTAATGTTAAAAACTCTATTTTCGTTGACATTTCGTTGTATACCACAACTTTGTCAAAACTAATGAACAATTGTGTTCATGAATTTTATGAATTGAAATTCATAAAATTCAATCATTTATCAGTTTTGACAAAGGCGTAGCCTAAAATGTTGCGACTTCCATCAGAGGTTGTCCGTTGTTCTTAGTTTTTCTTCTTGTGTTTTTCACCTCCAAATTCCTACAACCAGAAATTGGCTACGCCGTTCTGAGGAGAGCCAATAAGCTCGAAACACATGTCAGTGGCTGCTACCAATCTGCAGGATATGCCGATAATCTTCAATTTCATTCAATTTTCTTCCGCATCAAATAGTATTATTTATAACATTATTTATATTTTTTTCAACGTCTCGCCTTTAGACTCTTATTAATCCTTTGAAGGATTAATAGTCACCTCACGGACAAAGCAGTTTCGAAATTTCCCAATCCGGAAAGAACAAACGCGTAGCCTAAAACGTTGCGACTTGCTTCAGAGGTTGTCTGTTTTTCTTAGTTTTTTCTTGTGTTTCTCACCTCCAGGTTCCTACAACTAGAACTTGGCTACGCCGTTCTGAGGAAAGCCAATAAGCTCGAAACACGTGTCAGCGGCTGCTACCAATCAACGGGATATGCCGATAATCTTCAATTTCATTATATATATATATATATATATATATATATATATATATATATATATATATATATATATATATATATATATATATATATATATATATATATATATATTTAATTCATGAAATTATTTCAATACAATAAAAATGAATTCGTCAGAGAAGAAAGAAAAAATCAATTCATTTCACAATACTACAAAAACTAATAAATTTAGCTACTAAATGATTTCCACACTATAATCAACTTATAAGAATTAGGCCTAGCTATGAATTTGAAATATTTAGGAAGAGCATTAAAAGCCTATATAGAGGGGTGATCCTTCCGTTAAATTTAATGTGTGACATGGATAAAAATAAGGTTCAGAAATAAGGTTATATATATATATATATATATATATATATATATATATATATATATATATATATATATAATATTTCTAGGGAACCTTATATCTAGGAATATATATATATATATATATATATATATATATATATATATATAAAGATATTCCCTGATATCTGAATTGCGAACCAATAATTGAATTTGAATATGATCGAACTTTATTGTAGTCGCCAAAAATTCATTTGAAAAATGATTGAATATTATTCAGGTTTTCCGTGTTCAATTGTCGCTTTGACTGAAAGTAAATACTGGTTAATTATATTTTTTATGTTTACTGGTAAAAAAACGCTCCTCAGTCGATACAGGCATATATAACAAGTTTTTCCTTGAATAAATGTTGATAAAAAAGGTCACCAAATATATGCGCCTTTTCTTTATACATGTATTAGATTTCTCTTTCAGAATTTTCACATCAAATTTCCTCTACTTGATATAAATTTGATATAAATTGATATATATTTTCTAATTCAGTAGAAAATTTTCCAAATACGATCTCACTATTTTCAAATACGATGTCACACAAAACTGCTACAGTGGCGTGTATCTATTACGGAAATTGGTAATTCGATTTGTAGAGCTATTAAATCGTATTTCATGGAAAGTGCTTATCCAATCAATATCTGTGTAATAGGAGCCATGAAATTATCTGTCCCCAAGTGGGACTTAATCAAACAAATTAGCAAAGTTTAAATCCCCATATAAACTATATCGGATAATTCAACTAACATGGTAATAAATTTTCTGTCCTCTCCATAGGAATTCGCCAAAAATCTATATGCACTAAAGCTTGGCGATAATGTAATCTCCAATCCAGACACGGAAAAGCTTAGGTGAGTCCATTGTACCTCAATGACATCATAAACACTTTTCAGAGTTAAAATCACGACCTTTCGAAATGTGACACATCCATAATTATTGAAATATCAATCATAATCATCAGATTGTGAAAACGAAGTAAAATATATACATTTATACGAATTTTGATTGATTCCATCCTCTATAAAAACCTTCTTAAAATTCTCCTTAAATCATTTTCTCTATTGCACACGATGTGTGAACAATGTAATATTTGGGAGCTAAGGTGGATATTTTCAACTGTTCTGTTACTGATATTAAGGCAAGTTACCTTGATATACATAATCTCTGATAGAACAATCATTTATATGTATTCACGAACAGAATTCATATTCACTCATATAATTATGTGTGTATAAGGGTTAATATGTGAATGTCTATGTATTTGTGTATATATTTGTTTAAATTTATATGCATGTATAAGTCTGTTCAGCATTCAAGTTTTTATTTATTCCTATAATTATTATTTTCATGTCATGAGTTGTAATTTATATCACAAACTCTTTCATTTAAAATTGATTTCAAATTTTAAAGTACAAAAATTAAACTTTTGTACTACCAATTTTGTTCTTTGTATCTGTTGTGTTTCCTGTTTTGTAATTAGGACCTGTCCTGCAAAACAGTGTATTTAAAATAAATAAATAAATGAATGAAATAATAAAAACCATGTTCTCATTAAATATTCAATTTATGCGGAAATTTTGTAATTTGATTCAAAATATTGTATATTATAATAATCGCTTCCCAATACGTGCAATAATATATTGCTCAATTTATTTGAATAACATTTCGTTCGTCACAAAAGAAAGTTTATATTTGTTTTGTGTATGAAGAAAACACAACGAATTTTGCCAGAATATTTGTATTTATTAATTTGAAGTGATTCTAACAAATTAAGCTTCATTCCCTTGTTTGCGGTATTCAAAATTTCATAATCGGAATTGAATATATGATTTTCATTAATCAAATGATTTGCATAATGTGAATCTGTCTTCTGATTATCAAAGCTACGTTTATGTTCCGAAATTCTTTTTTGAAAACTTCTGAACGTTATACCAATATAAAACTTATCACAACTACCACAGTTAATTTTATATACACCCAATTTTTTATTTTTGTTGACCTTAGATTTGTTATTTTTGATATGTTTCCCTGAGTTATTTCAAGTACGGTGAGCAATGTTGATGTTATACTTAAAAAGAAGAGATTTGAGTTTTTCACTGAACTTACCGATGTATGTAAGACTGTTATAGTTGATATTGTTTTCGACTAGGGGATAAACTAAACCAATCGCCTTTCAAATAAGAATTTCGGAACATAAACGAAGCTTTGATAATCAGAAGACAGATGTTTAACAATTGTTTTATTAAATTTGAGGGTACTAGATACTTTTACTAGGATATTGTCATTCAAGATTTGTGAAATGAAGAATCAATCGATTAGAAGAATTTTATACGTATCGGTGCAAAATTCCAGTTCAACAAATGATCAACCGGTATCCAAAGTACTTTGACCTGTACACTCATAGTCCTAGTTCAAATGTAAACTTCATTTTGTGACAACTAGTGAATAATACTACTTTTTCGATAATTTCATATTTATCACTTTTTTTTTCAACTATTTCTACTAAATATTCTTAGTCTCTAGATTTTAGAACTGGTCGCTCAACTTTAGACTTTTACTGTTATATACTAACACCTTCTTTATATTTTTCCCTTGGTGGTGGTTACAGTATGGCTGCTTCGAAATCATTCATCAAAGCAAATAGTCAAAGTGAATTCACATCAATCAAAAAATTAGATAGACTGGATTCCCTTAGAGGTTCTACAAATGAGCCATTATTAGAGGATAATTTTGGGCCTCTTAGTAACGTAAGGTAGGTTGAGGGTTACTCAGTATAAAGTAGTATTGGTTTCAAAATAGTTTTTTGTCTAACTTTTGCTTGAAAGTTCTGCATTTCACTTGTTTTCATTCTCACTATTATTTTTATATTGATATTCCGTACATCCAACTGTTCACGAAATAGCTGGAATTGATCAGTAATGAATAAACCTGAAATATATTTCAGGTTTGCTGTATTTGCGTTAGGATCCAGTGCGTACCCAAATTTTTGTGCATTTGGCAAGTATGTAGATAACCTTTTGGGAGAACTCGGTGGTGAGAGAATATACAAAATGGCGACTGGAGATGAAATGTGTGGACAAGAACAAGCCTTTAGAAAATGGGCACCTCATATTTTCAAAGTAATCATAAATCGTTTCTTATAACAGGGAAAGAATTCTCGCTTACCTCTTGTTAAAACATGATAAGATGAAAATTTAATTCAAACTCTTTGCTCAATGTTTCACAAATGTAACATTGATTATAATTCATTTAAGTTATGATCCAACAATTCATTTAATCAATGTTATATTTGTATTATTGTTTTAACATTGATTATAATTTATTTAAATTTTAATCAATGTTATATTTCTGGAACATTGAGACAAGAGTTTGATTGAAAATTTTCTTTTCATTTTTTTTTTGTTTCAATGAATCGTTTCAAGTTCAAATAGAAATAGAAGAAATTTACCTTCAATATAGCGTTGTGAGTTAATTTTCCATTATTCTTTCGGTAGGTTTCGTGTGAAACATTTTGTTTGGATGATGATGACACATTGAATGAAGCTACTAAGTCGCTGCAAACTCAATACTTGAGTGAAAACACAGTGCGATTCATGATTGCAAAAGCCGAACAACCGAAGGAAGCATTGATAAAAGTTCATAGTAAAGAGGTAAATTTCATTTGAGTACTACTCCCCTTTGTTGTGACAACAAACTAATATTCATACAGAAACTGTATAAATATTAGAGAAGAATGGCCTACATGATAATAATGAGAGGTAGAGAAAGGAAAATGTTTCGATATAGTATTTTTGAATCGAGGACTTTTGACGCACGTCAGGAGTGCGAGAAAGAAAAATAGCTTGAGTAACAAATGATATTCAATAAAATACGCGCTACTTACTTTCCAAAATTGAATGACGATCTCTTGATCGTCATTCATAGTTAATAAACTGTGAAGGTGGAAAATTCTATAAAAATTAAATTGTTAGTGAATGAATCTACAAAATTACTGATAAACGAAAACAGATAACTTCAATTCAATAATGTCGCTATTCAAATTTCATTATGAAGTTGAATATAAAACAAAATTCAAACACTTGAACTTTTGATTTACACTTTGTTGACAACGTTTCATGATGCGTTTCGAGTTTCGACGTTACAAACGACTTCTTCAGATGATAACAGAATACTATCGCGCCATGCGTCACGCGTCATGCTACGTCGTCAATAAAGTGTAAACCTAAAGTTCAAGTGTTTGAATTATAGTTTATATTCAATTTTAATGGATTTAATCAATTGAACGCCAACACTATTAAATATCATTATGAGGTATTATTACAGCATTCATTTTGAATATTTCCAGTTTACCGAAATACTTTATCATTCAAATTAGTAATGAGTGCTTTTTTTAGAGGTATAGAACTTTAAGTAGGCATTACTGGTGAAGATGGCGACCGATTTAACCGCTGAGAAGTGATTTATTCTCAGTTTGGTTTGGCAATTCATCATGAATAGACTCACGCCTGAACAACGCTTGCAAATAGTGCAATTTTATTTCGAAAATAATGGTTCTGTGCGGAATACGTATCGCGCACTACATCCATTTTATCGTCGAGAAAATCGTCCATCAGAGCAGTTAATTCGATTAACCATGGAACGTTTTCACACCACGTTTACTCTTATTGATAACTCGCATCCCCAGAGACGCCGTCCATCCGTCATCGAGCACAGGAATTGCTCTGTGTCCATCCACTTTATGGAAGATTTTGCGGAAGGATCTTGGTTTGCGTGCTTACAAAATCCAACTCATGCAAGAATTGAAGCCAAACGATCATCAAGTAAGGCGTAGATTCGTCGAATGGGCCCAAAACGAGATTGCCGTTGTTCCCGATTTTCATAAGCGAATTTTGTTTAGCGATGAAGAGCACTTCTGGTTGAATGGCTACGTCAACAAACAAAACTGCCGCATTTGGAGTGAAGACAATCCATAAGTGTATGCCAAAACACCGTTGCATCCAGAAAAACTGACTGTTTGGTGCGCTGTATGGGCTGGTGGAATCATTGGTCCGTACTTCTCTAAAAACGATGATGGCCAGAACGTTACAGTCGAAGGTGATCGGTATAGAGCCATGATTACTAACTTTTTCATTCCTGAACTGAACAACCATGATGTCCAGGAGCTGTGGTTTCAACAAGACGGCGCAACATGTCACACAGCTCGTGCCACAATCGATTTATTGAAAGACACGTTTGGTGACCGCCTAATTTCACGTTTTGGACCTGTGATTTGGCCTCCAAGATCTTTGTGATTTAACACCGTTAGACCACTTTCAGTGCGGCTACGTAAAGTCATTGGTCTATGCGGATAAGCAACAAACGCTCGACCATTTGGAAGACAATATTCGCCGTGTTATTGCCGATATACGGCCACAAATGTAGGAAAAAGTCATCGAAAATTGGGCGTCCAGATTGGACTACATCCGAGCCAGCTGTGGCAGACAAATGCCAAAAATCAAATTTAAATGTAATGCCATAAGATTATCTTTGAAATAAAAAAAAATTCTTGTCAATCGAAAGATCCATCGTTGTGTTATTGCAATTCAAAGTTCTATACCTCTAAAAAAACACCCGATATAATTTCAATTAAGTTGAACAACTCAGTTGAAATTAAGTAAAACAACTAAGTGAAACATAATCGAATTATGTTTCACTAAGAAACTGTTCGTTCGCTTGATTTATATTTCCTATTGTATATTGCGCTCTGCAATTTATTTTCTATCGTTCTGTAGTTAAGGGTTCGAACCGAGAATAGCGATGCCAAAACGCATTGTTGAAAACCATGAAAACTGTGCCATTAAGAATTGGAATGTCGATGTTATTGTCCATTCCGGTTAACGAAAAAAATTTCCATAACATTTCATGAATATGCTGTGTATATAAAAACCTGGATGATCCTCAAGCATATCTACCAACCATGTAAAGGCCGTATTCGTGTCCACAAAAACGCAGTGCTTACTTGACTGCTCAATAACACGTTCACTGCAGTTTAATTGAGCATGTACACCCGATATAAACTGTGAAGTATTGGAAAGAAATTATGGGCGTTTGAATATAAATACTCAGTGGGTCACCCTATACGTAACCAATGAACACATGCTATTCGAAAATAAATTGATTAAGTTCCCTTGTTTCGCGTGAATATCATGAAATTTCCTTAGATGAACCCGTTATAATCGAAACGAAATATGTGACTCGAACATCGGATTTAAGACCTGAAATTATATGTAGCACTTAACAATAATTTCATAGTAAACTTGTGAAACATTTTTGCGATAAATGTGTAGGTATTTAATAGATATAGATTTTTTTTCATTCTTGACAGGTAAAATACCCAATTACTGAAAATATTAACATAATCTATTCAATAATAACTAAATAAATAAACTGAAAAAAATATATCAAAGAGCTCAATCTTATCTAAAAAATAAATAACTAAATAATAGAATTGAATGAAATATTGCAGAGAACTCAATCTGAATCAATTCATTGTAGTCAATTTCCTTTTATCACATAGCTCCTAATAATAACTTCTATGCAGTCAAAGTGAATATCTCAATTTTATTATCAGCAAATCTAGTGCATGTAGACACCATAAAGCAAATGGGGGATTGTATTAGCGAGTTGGTCCTTGGAGTCTAGGAGGAATAATTCTGTAGTACTACATTTTTCCTAAGAACACGAAATTTCAAAGCGGACAAGAGAGGAGGACAATCAATACTGTAGTGCAGTGATTTGGCAAAAAGATTAGTGATAAAATTTCTTTCCTGCCTTGCAATGAGGTTGAAGCAAATCGCTCAATAATTTGTTATGATGACTCTTCTATGTGGATTAACTTTATCCTCCCTCCAAACTAAGAATTTCAAGAACCTTCTCTGAATGGCCTCAAGATGGCGTTGATGACAAGTGTAAAAAGGATGCCAGATCATGCTGTCGTACTTCAACTCGCTACGGATTAGGGCATTAAATAGTCCTATGAATATTGAGGAATTATTGAAATATTTGCCATTGCGTGTAACGAATCCATATATTTTCGATGCATATGAAATAAGTTCAGTTATGTGTGGAATGAAGGAGAGTTTCTGATCGTAGGGTATACCAAGATCTCTCGCTTTATCAAAACGAGAAAGAACCTGACCACCGACGCAATAATCGCACTCAGTTCAATCTTTTTTCCTTGTGAAAGTGACAACATTAGATTACTATTTGACACATTCAAATTCAAATAATTATCCACACACCAATGGGCCACATGGTCCAGCGCGAGTTAAATTTGAACAAAGTTGTTTTGTGATCTTATTCCATGATATAGTTTTAAAACAACAGTTTCCGAAAATTAGACCCCTGAGGTATTCCTGAGTAGGGTATGAGGTAGGATGACTGTATACCTTCCACTTGCACGAACTGACATCGGTGGCGGATTGTGGCATCGGTATTGTTTTCCGAAACTCTTTAACACTCAGCTATACAAGATCGTATATTTCACTTATTGATGAAATAGGATTCAGGTTGAAGTGAGGCAACTGTTTTACTTATGCTTCATTTTACCAGAAAATTTTTGGTGTAATGTAGGGCATATCAACTTGTGAACTTTTGAACTTACACATTCTAAGGTGATATCTCTTTCATTAAACAAAAATTTGGTAATTTTATTTTAAGGTTTTTCAAAATTTTGATATCAGATAATAACAATGTTTTAGCAATTTTTTCGACAATAAAAAAAATTAGTTATTTCAATTTAAAATTTCTATTCTCAAATGTATTCATATATTTTTTGTGTAGTGATCATATATTTGATCATATGGGATC
The DNA here is from genome assembly GCA_030704895.1 of Henosepilachna vigintioctopunctata. Taxonomy (NCBI): domain Eukaryota; kingdom Metazoa; phylum Arthropoda; class Insecta; order Coleoptera; family Coccinellidae; genus Henosepilachna; species Henosepilachna vigintioctopunctata. The sequence continues at coordinate 2,536,944 of JARQZJ010000041.1, forward strand.
ATGATGGTTCATATCTTCATCATATTTCATCATGTGGTAACATAATGAAAGAACGAATATACACAATGTAACTGAGATTTAATTCTCGCTCACCTCTTTGTCAAACATTATTGAATAGAAAATTTGAATCAAACTCTTGGATTAATGTTTCACAAACATATTGAAAAATGTAATTGAAATAAAATATTATATATTGTGAAATATGAATTACTTAATATTTCACAATATATTTGTGAAATATTAAGCCAAGAATTTCATTAAAATTTTTGCAGAATGCATGTTAAACACACTCCGTGAGTTCACACTCTGATTGATATCGCAATGGTAGTTGTTAGGTTTTTCAAGCTTATTCACCTGAAGTTCGAGAAATGTTCTTATTATTTTATCTTAATACATTTTAATTTTTTTTAGATTCAAAGCAGTAAGATGCTCCAAAGAATCAATCTTCATGGAGAAAACTCTATGAAAGCTACACTTCTTGTCCATTTCGAGAATGTTAACATGTCCTATAGCCCTGGGGACCATATGGGAGTTTTCGCGATGAACCGGCCGGAAATTGTAGACGGCGTACTGAAACGTCTAAAGGGAGTAGAAGATCCGGATGCGCCGGTCGAATTACAAATTCTGCAGGAGTCGCAAACGTCTAACGGTAAGAAAGGTGGGAATTAGGGACTGCGATAAACGAGGTCCAGGTGTTTTTATGTATCATCCAAATATCGAACAGGGTGACTAATGGGAATAATTTTTCCTTCGCTTCAATCAGTTGAGTAGTGAGCAGTTTTACAAAATTTGTTTTAGGACAATTTCAACGAATCGATAGGAACCCTAATTCAGTTCTGGTTATCTATTTTATTATGAACAATTGTGTTCGGTCTCTACCGAACGTATTTATGGCGGCTTTCCACCTTCGAATTGTTCGAGATTCGTATATAGACAAATACATAATTTAATGGATAACTAGGACTTTCATTCGAAAATTTGAACTGAATAGAAGAATATCATAGAGGAGCTGTTTATATGAGCTTGTGCTATATGACACCTTCACCATTCAAGAAGGATAATGAGACAAACTTTGAAATCAAATCCACATTTGATGAGATTACAAGCCAGAGTGTTTCGTTTCACAGAGAACTTTCTCATCAGTTGTGCCACGTCCATCACCAAATGAGGCGATGACTTCGATCCCAATAACGTCCTGATAGTGAAATTGTCAACTCCACAATTTAACCTACAAAAATCACTAGTACATAGCTTTCTGATCTCAGAAACGCCACGAGCCAAATATATCATCGAATGCAGTTTTAGCATGTCGATAGGTTGCTTTGATAGTACGCTTAATTTTTCCATGAAAACGTGACAATCGAGTGAACTACTAACGCAATCTAATGAAAAGTCGAAATATCATGCACTACTTCAGATAATTTTGTCTGTAAATATCTGAGAAAAAGAAATCAGTTGAAATAACAGACAGTAAAAGTTTGTAATTGTATCAAAACTGGAAAATACATATTTTCACACTTCGATCTCTCATAGTGATAACCATATCAATCTGTTAAATATATTCATTCTTAGCTTTTGATGTAGCTACAATTTTTAGCCAAACGTCAACCAGAATTTCTGCATTTTTACGGCCTGTTTTTGCTGCGAATAACCATTTACATATATCTCAACACATCCTCTCAACACATTGGGAAAGAATGAGACTCATACTTCATTTACTCCTCCAATATATTGTGTTGTTCTGTATCTTAAACTCTTAGATCTGCCTTTCTTCATTTTTTCAAGTGGTTTTCTTTCTCATCCAACTTTACTGTCTGTGTTAGTCCGATGTTCAGAAATGATAGTAGAAAACTGTGAATTTTCATAGTTTCCAAGTACTCAACATTGAGATCTCAACAATGCTTCAATTTTCCCAAGGCTTGCGTTACCGAATTACCTTCCACATTGTCCTATTTTGCCTATCGTTTGGAGCCCTCAGATAAGTTGACATCAGCGTTTGCGTCAGCATATCTTCTTCTTAGTATCTTCGGCTCACATCTTTGGTGAAGAAATTGTTCAGAAATTTGAGTTTTTCATAGCACATATTCAAATTTCAACAGATCTTCGAAAATTAAATTAATCGATTGGTATATAACAACTGATTTTTCGAGAGGAGTATCAACTATATCCACTATTGAACACTTGTTTTGGTTTCCTCGACGATATCGTGAGATTAAGCTTCAGAAAGAATTCCAGGTATATAGTCCACCTACCATTTTCAACAGGGTGCTTGAATCGGAATATTCCCAGCTAGCAAGCTGATGGTAATATGACATAATTATAAAATATGACCGGTATAAAATTTACCGAAAATTTACTCTAATAAGACGTCATGTTACGTTACCTTAGAACCTAGGTTGTAACCTATTTTATATCTGAAGGTAATTTGTATTATATCCAAGCATTTTTTTTACTCTCGTGTTCGCTAATTGATAGTACAATTTTGCGACGTTCTAGAAAACGCCGAATTTTACAGAACATCGAAAACCAACCGGACAAAATAACTCCGTTGAAAATTAAGAAGAACTGCAGTTTTTCAAAATATCTTACTTTTGAAAAAATCATCTCATATAAATTGTTCCACGTAATATTCTCTCTACTTCTACCAGCCAAGCTGACAAAATGATAAAGTGTGATGGGATTTTTCGTTTAATCAATTATACGATTACAGAGTTGGGAGTTAAAGTGATGATGTTTTAATAAAATGATTCAGTGAGGGGAACAGGCAGCAATGTTTAATTGCAACGATTTTTAACTCTCAATTATCGAATAATTGAACCAAATCAATTTTCTCCCGGATGAAATGAAATAATCAGATTCTACTTCGTAATGAGAAATTATATTTCCTCCAGCAATTCTGAATGTTTCGTAAATTTAAAAATTCAAGCGGTGGTTCAATTTCATTCGAAATTGAAAATTCAGCAGTTACAGTTCTCCACTCAAAAATTTATACGAATTTACAGAACGGGAGTATTTTGTAGATTGAAGTTTTGGGTATATAGCGTACCACTTGTTTTCAGGAATGTCCTGCAGAATATACACAATATTTTTGGCAATGAATCTGGCGATTTATGTAAACCGATTTTTTTCTAAAATAATTGAGTTTTTTCACCTTTGAATGTCTGAACAAAGCTTGATAACTTTCAAAACTTAATTGTTTTTTTTGTTTTTCAGCTTTGACATTGCTATTCGCAGGTTTGTTCTTGAATATAATCGAACATATTGAATCTCTCCATTGAATAGAAAAAAGAGACCGAAACATTTATTATTTGATAAAGCTAGTCACACTTTGGCATTATCAGGGATGGGAATGTAAGATGACAAACTAGAGAAAATCTCTTTTTGTCAATTCAGTGTACCTTTCAATCAAATCATCCGTGTTTATCACAAGAAATAATGGGAGTTGTAATTTTTTCAGAATTTAAACGATATTTTTAATCTCATTAATATACATATCCACAATCCATATACAGGGTGCGCCAGAGAAACTTACTTATTTGAAAGGTCAATAAAAACAAAAGTACTTCAATTATTGTTTTAAATTTTTTTTTATTTGAGAATACAATATCCCAGTTTTTTTATGCAGTCTTGAAAATGATATCGGATAAATGGCGACTCCCATTGCGCATACACTGATGAAGTCGATTTTTGAAATTTGTATCCACTCTTTGCAGCAATTCAATCGGTATGTTGGCAATGGCGTCGCGAATATTGTTCTTGAGGTATACAATGGTCTGTGGTCGATCGACATTACCCAGATATTTCAAATAACACCATAAAAAAAATCGCATGGAGTCAAATCTGAGAGCGTGCCGGCCATTGGAGATCGCCTCTGAGAGAGATGAGGCGGTCGGGGAAATGTTGTCGCAACAAATTCAATGAGTCTCGTGCTGTGTGTGCTGTGGCTCCATCTTGCTGAAACCACACGTTCCTAACGTTCATTTCTTCGAGTCTTGAGAAAAAATTCCTCGATCATGTTTCTGTAACGAGCTCCAATCACGGTAACTGCTCGTTCGTTTTCTTCAAAAAAAAATGAGGACCAATTATTCCCATTACCGACATCGCACACCAGACAGTAACTCGCTCACAATTGAGTGGCTTCTGGTGAAGCTCACGTGGATTTACACCACACCAGTAACGCATGTTTGCTTGTTGACGCAGCCGGAAATGTGGAAGTGAGCCTCGTCACTGAAAAAAACGACCACGTTTTCAGGCAGGTTTTCAACCAGCATTTCACATGCATTTTGACGGGCAACAAAAGCGCGTTCAGTTAATTCTTGCACAACAGCCAATTTATAGGGATGAAATTGAAGGTCTTCATGGAAAAATTGTCGAACAGTGGTATCAGAAATTCCCATAGCAGCTGCGTGTTTGCAAGCCGAACGCCGGGGAGAACGCACACTGACTGCCTCACTTTTTCGATATTTTCCGGAGTTCTGATGGTCCATTGAAGTCTATTTATGGGTTTAGCGAGACTTCCACACTCCCGAAATGAGTTAACCCATGACAGAATCGAATTACGACCAGGAACGAGTCTGTGAGGAGGAATTTCAAAGCGAGGTACTTTGCGTAGCAACAAGTGAGCGACCGTTAGAAAGAAGCTCTCGATTGCGAAGGCCTGCTGCTCTCTAGACTAGAGCATGATGGCAACTGACTGGAGGCAGAAACAAATTGGGAACTTCTCCCTTCAGATGCGCCCCCTCACGCACCTCTACCCGCCCAACTCAACGTGTGGGAATTTTTTCAAATGAGTAAGTTTCTCTGGCGCACCTTACCACTCGAAATCGATTAATGTTTTGAAAGAAGCTTCTACGAGCTTCCGGACCCTGTGGTATTTTAAGCTTCAGTATTTTAAGCTTCTATATATTTAAAATTCAGTGGACCTACAGTTTAAGGCCGGTTCGGAACGAACAACGGGCTTGTAATCAATATCCATTACCCAAAAATTATAATCATTGAACTACTTGAATCATAAAAAAACACAAACACTCATGCCTTCACCGGGTCTCGAAGCCGTATCCTACCACACCATAGTAGGATATTTTCTCGACTAAGCCACGGAGGAGACTAACTAGAGAAGAGATGAACATAAGAAAAGGCACAAATTAGCAATTAACTGAAATGATAAAAACAATTTAATAACAGGGTATGAACAAGTATAATTTGGTATTGCAATATATATTCAGTGGAGCCGACGCCTATTGGCGCCTGAAGGGGTTCGAGCCTCCAAAATTCGTTCGAATTTCAAAATTTTAATTTACATTATGCCTCGTAGGCTCTGATGTACGACCTTCTTTGGCTATTTTGAGGGACAATGCGAGCTTCAGTACCCTGAGAATATTGAGAAACTTTGAAGATCTTTTACAGATGTTTTAATTCCGAAACATTTTCTGCAGACGACAAATCAGCGGCAGGCTACAAATAAAGAGGCTATCTTGAGTCGATCTTACACTTCGAGATTCATTTCTTTTACTTTTCATTGCCATTTAATGAACACGGTGTAGAGAATGTCGATAAAAAATTCAATGCACGTCAACAACAGCAGAACCATTATTCAGCGTCTAAGGTAGTGATGGGCAAACTTTTTAAAAGGGGGGCCAGATGAAATTTAAAAATTTACAGGCGGGCCAAAAAAATAAAAAAAATACAAGTTATAGGCCTAAACCTTTTTATTGTTCAATTTTACATCATACAAAACTTATATAGTAAAATGGTAAAAACTTACAAACAAGTCACAAAAAATGATTAATCTTTAGAAGATCATGAAGGCGTATGAGACAGATGAAACTGTGACTGAGATTCTAAAAGTTGATCATAATCTGGTAGAAACTGAGATGAGCTGATTCGCAGTAGTGCAGCTAAATTATGGTCAGTCAATCGGATTCTAACACTGTTTTTGCGAAGCTTCGTAGTAGAAAACACCTGTTCACAGATGTAAGAAGAGGAATACATCGAAATTATCTTCTGAGCGTGAGATTTCAGGATTGGAAAAGTTGTTTTTGACAGGGCCTTGTAGAACTCAATCTTCGAAACATTGAGAAATAGTTGTTTCAATTCAGTGTTACATTGTAACTCAATTAGTCCGAGCTGCAGTTCTGGTTCAGTAACTGATTCACAATCCAAATCAAATGGCATGCTAAAAATCTCCAGGTCCTGTTCGATAACTTTGAAGTCTTGGAATCTTCGTTCATATTCTTCATGAAGGCATTTTACGTTTTTCTCATAGCTCTTAACTTTAACCTAAGACTCCCGTTAATTATTATAGCTGCACAAAAAAGTTATCACTTCCTATGTGCTGTTAATTTTAGGGGTTAATCAAAATCGTGTCGCGGGCCGGATCAGACTAGCCCGAGGGCCGCATTTGGCCCGCGGGCCGTAATTTGCCTATGACTGGTAAGGCGTCTGAAATCATAATATCTTCCATAAAGAATGGACAGAAGCGATTTGACCACTTGACCGTTCTTCATGTCCATCTTGATGTTTTGAATGAATTGGATATCCTACCAGTCATGCACGACTTCATATACTGTAATTCATTCTGCTAGTCAATATTCGCAAATTTCTGAAGATATTCTAGCCCTAATAATGGTATTTAGAGAAATGTATAAAAAAGTCATAAAATAGAAAATAAATGTATACAGAATGCTAAAACAGACATGGAAGTCACCTCGGAAGATGGTTGGCTTGGAGATAGAAATCGTTGCCTAACTTCGATGTACGTGGTGCGACTGACGAGTTCCTTGCAGAACGAAACATATGTCTCGCAATTCCATCAGGTGTGGCATCGATTTCAATATTTCTCTAGCATTTATCCCTTGAAAGATAATGGAGACATCACATCGTACACGTTCACATATCTAGCTCTACTATAAAATTCTTTTGGTCAATTTAAATTTTTTAAATTTTTGAATGCATGTTCTAGTGTTCATTTTCTTAAATATTTCATTCAGTGCCATAAGCACAAAAAATTCATTTCCTTATTATGTATGTATTTATATATAATGTGTGAATTCATGCTTCTGTGTTGTATTTAAATGAAGGATGACTATTCTGATTATCACTGCGCTCAATTGTGTATCTAACGTAATGGCGTATCTTCTTGATTTATGGAAACATTGAGTCGTATTATAATTGTACAAACAAAGCCTTAGTTTCGTTAGCGTTGAACGAGAAAAATGTGTATTTACCTAACTAATGTTCTTACGCTAATCTCGTTTCGAATTAAACACTCAAATATTTGTGAAACGGTTAAATCTACCTGTCAAAAATACGAGTAGCATTTAGTCAGAGGATGATAAATTGCAACGATTTCTTTTAAGAATGGAATTAATACCTAAGCGGAGATAATCGATAATTTCAAGAGGGTTAAGTTGTTTTAAACGATTCCTCATTAATATATATCAAATGATTGTATTTTGCAGGTATACAAAGAAATTGGAAACCTCAAGAAAAAAGGCCCGTATGTTCAGTGAGGGATATGTTCACCAGATATCTGGATATAACAACGCCTCCGAATCCAAATTTACTTCAACATTTTGCTTCTATTGCGGAAGGTGAAGATCAAAAACGTTTGGAAATTCTTGCCACGGTTAGTATTGAAAACAAGAACCGAAATATTATCCCGTTATTATTCCTTACGGAAACAGTATTGTTCAATAATAACAAGATGTTATATTCGCATAAATATGCGCGTAGTTATCTTAATATTCCAGCGAGGCAAACAAAAGACCATTTGGTTTTTTCTTCTATCGAAATAACATTTTTTTGAATACATTCTGGAAACAAAATAACAGCCTGAGTGTTTGATAATGAGTAAAATACTCAGATTCTTTCAAAACCCTGACTAATCTAGTTTAAAAATTAAATGAAAGAGGTTTCCTTTAAGCACGAACAAACTCATAAACTCATTCCAAATGGAAGACAATTCACTCTTATTATTAAACAGTGTGTAAGTAACATGTCTGTTATACTTAATGTATTAAGTATTACAGACATTGACATTAAACGTAGAGGAAATAACATGTTATCTTCCAGGTATTCGTCTCCATAAGTGATCGTCATTGCCATCTTCACTAATTCTCCTATTGTCTCATCCATTGATCTTATTTATATACCCCTCTTCTTCTATTCGTTTCTACCTATCTTCGTTTTATTAGTTGACCGGCATATTCATAATTTCGTAGCAAATACTTGTCACATAAATCTCATCATTAATTTTATATGAGATATTTGCTGGATATAAGTCAAAAAATGTTCAGAATTTAGTCCATTCACGAAAAACAATGAATAAAGTGGCTCTAGTGGCTGTACTAATAGCGTCTATTTGAATTGACTCTTTTGACTTGACAATGATTTTATCGCATGACTGGTAGTATTTTCTTATAAATAACAAATAAACGTTGCCTTGCAATATTGACACACAACGTTCATTGGTCCAATAGCAACGATTTGCTGTAAACTGCAATCTATTTCAACGTTATAATTGAATGCAGGTCGATAGAAGTTAAACGCAATCTTTTCATATTATTGCGAGTTCTGCGACTAAGTTTGTACATCTAATAGATAGCATTTTTCAAAACGAAATTTCAACTGTAAATTGAAGAAAACTATGTATTCTTGTTTATATACCGCGTCCTATATTAGTAACGTGCATGTTAGACTATTCAAAAATACCAAAAATTTATATTATATTGAAGTTTTAATATTAGTCGTGATAGCTCTGAACTAACCGAGATGTGTGATAAGATATTCAGTTTTTTACATCCTCTTTTTGAGAATTAATGATCATTTCTTACTTATATTATGAAGTATTTCAAGATTTCCTAATTTTACACGCAATTTTTTAAATTTTTTTCCCTGACAATAACAAACACGACAAAACAAATAGTGAAATCGGTCCAGTCGTTTACTCTACATTTTAGTTGAGAACGTTTGTATGAGAGAAATGAATAGGCTGTTTTTAGGGTTTTCCTGGCAATTATTTTGCCGTAAACATCATCCTTAGACTTCAACGAACATTTTAAAAAAATAATTGTATAAATTGGTCCAGGGGTTGTTGAATTATTCGCTTACCAACACATATTGCGATTCATTTTTATATTATAGATAATACGCATGATGCGCCTTTATAAGTATAACTTAGTCCTCAGATGCTGAGTTAACGCTAATGCAATTTTACAAATACCAATTACACAAATGTGAAATTGAAACGCGCGTCATGCGAGTTATGCAATATATGCGAATTTAAATCACTGTTTCATTTGGATATTAATTTTCTACAAGTATAGGCCTTATCAATCATGAAGAATTGAATTCAACTGTTGCTACATTTCTCTTTATATCCCCACCAGAAGTCCACAGTTCTGAACCATAAAGAAGCTCTGAATCGTTCCTTAGGACGTTCAGAGCTGTCTTTCCTAGGACCTTTTGAATCAACGTTTCAGTTACTTAGTTCGAAACAAATTTTCTTGTGATGCGCCTAGTTACGTTTGAGTATTTCGAATAATGGTAGCGTCTAAATCTGCTGGTACGTACTTTCGTTTCTATCATTCTTATTCTTTTTTTTATAGTGTTGGCGTTTACTTGATGTAAATCCATTATAATTGAATATAAACTTAAATTCAAACACTTGAATTTATAATTCACACTATATCAAAATTATGCAGTCGGATAGAAATCGTAAATATAACAGTTAAACATACTTTGGAAACGTCAGTCAAAAAGTCAACCTTTTTAAGTGAACATAATTTTAATATTTCATTCAAAACGAAAAATAATTTATCGAGACATATTAAGAACAATAAAAACAAAATCAAAAGAGAAGACAAATCAGGTGAATTGTGGAACATGTCCTATATATATATATATATATATATATATATATATATATATATATATATATATATATATATATAGGTAAAACTAGTAGAAATTTCGGTACTAGAATACAGGATCATTAATATAGCTTCGCCCATAATAAAAGTAATTCGAATTATGCTAACCATTTATTAACAGAAAACCATACTTTTGATACGAATTTCAAAATTTTACACAATATAAAGAGAAGTAGTCAATTAGATTATTGGGAAATAGTGGAAATAAATCGGCTCAAAAATTCTGGAAATTTGCTCAATGAACAGATAGAATTAAACAATTCACCCTTGTTAAACCTTTTCAGGTGATAGAAATTATTTTTCAGAATGGATTATCTTAGGTAAAACCAAAACCATAGAATCCCAAAATTCCCTGATATTTATACCTGTGTTTTTCAAAATGTTGTTATTATTCTGTAAGCATCTGAGAAGTCGTTTTTAACGACGAAACGCGTCATGCTATGTAGTCAATAAAGTGTAAATCATAAATTCAAGTGTTTGAATTTAAGTTTATATTCAATTATATTCTATTCTTATTCTTACCTCATAATTAGATTCTGTATAATTCTTATATAGCCTTTGAATCGTGAATTCCAGTCGTAATTATCCTGAGCGAAAAGTATTTGTTTCTTATGAAAAACACTGATAAATTCCGTTTCGATTTCTCAGTGCAATCTCAAGACATACACAGAACTGGAACGGAAACAAACTACATCCCTCTTTCACTATTTTTGTGTGTTGTTCGGGTTATGATAGTTCATTTCCGTTTTGAACACATCCCTCGTTATCATAGTAGAGCATTTCTGTTGTCCGAATCAATCTTCAGTTTTTCCACCTTATTAAGGTGGAATATTAATTATTAGAAATATCAACCGTAGTTGATCTATTTTTTATAATTTTCAGATTTTGAATTATTGAGTATAATATAACCATAAACATTTTTGTTCTGTTCACAAGCCCTTTTTGTTCAATGTAGGAATCTTCTGAGTACGAAGATTGGAGGCATTTCAACTGTCCACACTTATTGGAGGTTCTTCAAGAATTTCCATCCGTAAAACCATCAGCGCCTTTATTGATTGCTCAGCTTCCATTGCTCCAGCCAAGATTTTATTCAATTTCATCGAGTCCCCTTAAATATCCTAAGGAAGTTCACCTCACAGTGGCTGTGGTCCAGTATAACACACAGGGTGAGAAAACCTATATATTGTACTCCAATAAGTTATAATTGCATATAACAGGATAACATGTGAATCAGAATATGCGAAATAAATATGATAATGAAATAAGAATACAAATTGGTTGGGGCTTTATAATAAGAATAATCAGATATTATGGTTTTTTCAATCAATAATTGGATTGAACGCAATCTGAGTAGATACAGTTCATTTGCGTTCGTGAAAAAATATTATTATATTTATTTTCAGAGATAAATATTCATATCAATTATATTTCATGACTTTCAACTATTCAGCAGTTCAACTCCATATAAAAAGATATTTTGCTAATGTTTATATTCAAGTTTCGTATAAAATATCAAGTTGAGATTGTATTGAGAACCTATTTTTCAGATGGAAAAGGTCCAAGACATTATGGAGTTTGTTCTAACTTCCTGAATGATATTCAAGTTGGCCAAGATGTCTGCGTATTTATACGAAAGTATTGCGGAACAATTTTTCCAAATGAATATTCTCTCATAATTTCCATTTTAGGGCACCAAGTTTCCGTCTTCCAGAGAATTCAATGAAACCTGTAATTGTAGTAGGACCAGGGACAGGTATAGCGCCTTTTAGAGGATTCTGGCAACACAGACACATGCTCTCCAGGCAAAATCATTCGCTTGGCAAGATGCTTCTCTTCTTTGGTTGCAGAACAAAAGAATTAGATCTATATAAGGAGGAAAAAGCACAAATGGTTTGCGAAAAAGTTATCGATAAAACGTTCTTGGCGTTGTCCAGAGAATCTAACAGACCAAAGGTAAAAATTTTCTGTAGTTTTGAAGCAACTTTATTCAAAAAATCATCAAAAGGTTTCAAATCGGAATAATTTAACGTATTTAATCCATAGAGGAGATTAATTTTCGTTATTGCTTTTTTAGATGTATGTGCAGAATACAATTCTAGAGCAAGCTGCCGAAGTATACAGACTACTTGCTATCGAGGAGGGACATTTTTATGTATGTGGAGACTGCAAAATGGCAGAGGATGTTTTGAAAACTCTGAAGGGTATTATTCAGAAATATGGAAATATGGATGATACTCAAGTCGATAAATATTTGTTCACATTACGGGTACGTTTTTCAAATTTTCAATAATTTATATATATTATATATATATATATATATATATATATATATATATATATATATATATATATATATATATATATATATATATATATATATATATATATATATATATATATATATATATATATATATATATATATATATATATATATATATATATATATATATATATATATATATTAAGTTTCAAGATCCACAAATCATTGATTCTAGGAAATACTGAGATTTTTAGTCGAAATATTGAAATATTTCAAATAAAACTCCCAGAAAGCTCTACACAAATGTTGTGAACGAGAACGAACTTATCACTTTCGAGAGTGAGTATTATGTCATTCGAAACGTATGATTGATTAAATAAGTCATGAGTAGGAATCTAAGAATGATGAGAGAGTTTATGTGTCATTTTCTTCGATAGAGGGAGCTCACGTGATTAGTTCAGGAACTTATGTTCTCCTAATTCAGATATAGGACCTGGGAACGTTATATTTCATATATATATATATATATATATTATATATATATATATATATATATATATATATATATATATATATATATATATATATATATATATATATATATATATATATATATATATATATATATTTATATATATATATATATATATATATATATATATATATATATATATATATATATATATATATATATATATATATATATATATATATATATATATATATATATATATATATATATATATATATGTGTGTATATATATGAATTAACGAGATTTATATCGCTATATAAAGTCATTTTATGCGGATAAGACATATTTTAGGGTATTCACAATGGAATTACTAATTAGGACAACTTGATTAGGTTTTAGACAACTCGTGAAATATTTCAGTGATAATATTCAACTTCATTAATAATTTAACCGTTCATTGTGTCACATCATTTGTACTCTGGTTTTTAATTAATATCAACTACAAAATGATGCTGCTACTTCACAAACGATTAAAATAAAGGAATTCATCAAAATAAACACCATTTGAATCTTTTGTAAAACAAAATTCTGACTGAATTCTCATAGCAATGAACAATCCTCGAACAGGAATGGGTGCTTTTCTAAAAGGCGGAAGATCTATTCGAAATTCAAGATATACATCACATCTGCGGATTACATTCCAGTACACCGTTTAGTCGGAGTCTAACCTAGCTGGAGAATTTATTTGCTTAACTGTCTTGTATATCTAATGAGATCGCTGTGAACGCTTCTAACCATAGTTTTCATATAAAATCTCTGTATGAAACGTTTGTTTATCATTTAGAATTCACAAAGTATATCAATAAAAATCTAATGAATAAAAAGACTGAAATAATGAACGTGGAAATCGCCAACGTTCATAAAACAATTTAGAATATTCAGTTACTCCTTACTTTTTTCTTTATAAAGCTGAAAAAAATGATTTACAGCCGAAATCATTTTGCAACAAAAGGTGCAAAAGGTTAGCAGATTCATATAAAATTATGATTGCCAGCAATAAACTTGATCCTTATAAGGTTTTCGATGCGAAGACAATCGATTGAAACAGCAAACAGAAGTATTTTTCTTGCATTTTTCTATAATTTTCTCCCATGGCGAAAGAGTAAAAAACCAAATACAATATACCTTCATATATACGTATAGAAAATTCCTTCTCAGAGTATGGAATTTAAAAAGAGATGATAACTGAAAATTTTATGGATTGAGTTCTGCAATTTCGATTGAAATCATCAGAGTTCTAAATTTCAATACAAAACATTGAAAAATAAACTGTTAAAATTTTGTGCAACTACATCAAAACTACCTCCATTGAAGTCATATTCGAATTTTTGAGCCAACTGATGAAATATTGCTTAATATTCTTACTGAAGACTATTTAAATCTCTAAATCGAAAATATAGGTGAAAACATAATGGTAGAATTGAATTAAATTGGGTAGTTGTTGAGGCTGTGCCACTAATTATCCTCAATGATAGGAATACCATATATGTGCTGAGTAATATTTTAGAATATATCGTAGAACATACATCAATTATTTTTCTATATAGGTACTTACATATTCCTCCTATCGAATTATCGTTAAAAGTCTCTAAATATACGAAGAAATTAGTTTGAAACGTTTTGTATCTCACAAATGAATATATCTGGAAATGATTATGGTTTTGAAATTGCTGGAAGCAAAAGGTTAGGATCAGGGCCGTTTTATCCATTAGGCACTATAGGCAACTGCCTAGGGGCCCCGCCACGTTCAGGGGCCCCTGTGCTACAGGGAAAAGAATGGGCAATGTTTCTTAAAAAGTAAAAATTTAATTTGAAAATTTGCTCTGTACATTATATCGACGCTATTTTAGTACATTTCGGAACGCATTCCATATTAGATATTATTATTATGATTATTATGTTATTGCAAATATATAGAAGTCTAATGATTACAAACGCCACTGACGAACGAAACTTTTCCAAATTGAAATTAATTAAAAACTGTCTTCGTTCAACGATGTCTCAAAACCGTTTAAATTCATTGGTTATAATGGCAATTGAAAATGACGTGTTGGAAAAGATTAAATTTCAGGATATCTTGAACGATTTTGTATCAAAAAAAAGTTAGAAGAGTTGATATTTAAGCTTATTGTATGTTTTTTTTTAATGCATAAATAAAAATTCTGTTCATTTGATTCAACATTTTCATTGAATAATATGATGATATACCCAGGTTAGTAAAAAACAGCGTAATTTTGAATTTTGTTGTGTTAACGAAAAAATTAGAAGAGGGTAGGGGGCCCCTGGATGAGCATGGCCTAGGGGCCCCGACAGGCATAACCCGGCCCTGGTTAGGATAATAACCCACCCGAACTCAACAGACAAAATGTAATGACGTAGCGCATCTACCAAGATCAACATTCAATTATGCTCCAGGGATGAAGCAAGACTTGTTTGTTGTCTACATAAGTGGGGTTGAAAATATTGTTCAAAAGTGTGAAATACAACTATTTGTAGATGACACAATCTTGTTCTTTGCAAGCTGTGAAATGAATGAATTAATTCCCATCATGAATAAAGATTGGGATGAAATTCATTAATGGCTATGAAATAGTTCGAGTGTTAATGTTTAAAAAACATAATTCATGATTTTTAAATTCAAACATGCTCTGATGGATGTATGTAATCATATGTAGTAGTAATAACTTGTGAAAAATTTAACTAAGTTAATGAATATTAATATTCGGCTGTAATCATATAAACTTCTCAATTTTCTAATCATGTAAATTATATAACAAACAAAAATTATTTACTATGGAGATTAAGAAAACGTATAAGTACCTGGTCTAGACTGCGTAATTATAAAACAACAATAGTTTCACATTTCAATTTTTGGTTAACCATTTTATATATCTTTTCAAAACAGAATTAAGATGTCCTTAAAAAACAAAATCAGTGTTTAAGATATATATGTTAAAAAAGAAATTTTTTTTGATTTTTAGGAATGTTACACATTCGTAAAAATTTGGAAAACACAGTAAATGAAAGATCAGACATAAAACATCTTAATTCTATTTAAAACGATGATAAACCTTAGAAATAACACTCCTAAATTGAATACACAACAATCACTAAACATCATACTCGAAACTCATTTTTTCCTGATCTACCATCATTCTCAAATTCTCACACATAAACCAATCAATATACATATTCTGGATAAGTGTATAAAACTCAACTATGTATAATTATATATATGTATATATGTATCTATATAAAAATCACACTCATTATAATCACCTGGCTTATCATGAGTTTTTCACAGGTTTATTCATGGTGTAGAAGACTAAAACTTCGAATGCTAAGGCAGAAATATACCTCTGAATACTAAAGAGGATACAAAGAAATACAAAAAATTCAATTTGATTTTTTTCAAAATAATAAGTTTGACGTACTGATATCTATAGTAATTCAAAAAATTCAATTATTCATTAGTTTTGAAAAAGTTGTGATAACGGGTCTCTGTAACCACTGAGGCCATGGGTGTTTGTGTTTGTCTATGATTTAAGTAGTTAAGTGAAGGATATATGCTGGGTAATATACATTGATTACAAGCCCAATTGCCTTTCGGAACAAGTGTTAAGCTCTAGGTCCACTGAATTGAAATAAACTATCTTAAACAGGCAATGAATTAATTTATATATATATATATATATATATATATATATATATATATATATATATATATATATATATATATATATATATATATATATATATATATATATATATATATATATATGTTGTAATACAAGATAATGTTGATATAAAAGATCAAAGGATAAGTTAGCAGCAACAGAATTATTAACCGTACCTATACTAAAATGAATCCCGAAAATATATTAGAATGTTCGAGATTTGTTGAAGGTATCTGAACATATACCAAGACCAAAAATTGAGTATATTTTTTTGTTTCAATAGTGACATCATACTTCGCATAAACAGTTCATTTCACTGAAGTTTTTGTTAATACGATTAGTACCTAGGATTTATAATAATTAATTGTTCTTGTTATTTGTTTTATGAAGCTATTAATGAAGAATTTCAATTTCATTTCATAATGTATACTACACGATAACTCAACTCATTTTATTATATTTAATTTAAGTAATGCTATTTAAAATAAAGATTCTACACATGCAATGTGTCTATCACTTGCGTGTAAATTTTAGTAACATATTTGTGTACTGAGTGTGGCTTTCGGAGTTCATTTTTCATTTTTTTTTCAGGATCAAAATCGATACCACGAGGATATTTTCGGTATTACTCTTAGGACAGCCGAAATACACAAGAGCTCAAGAGAATCTGCAAGACAGCGAATGGCTTCGGAGCCTTAATGATTAATTGATTCAACTTCAACAGAAGAAAGAACAAAAACTGAAAAAACGTTCTCACCTAAAGTAGTTCTGAACGATCATCGTTTAGTAGAATACCCATTGGATATGAGTCTTATGAATTTCATGTATATATTGCGCCTAGGTACTTATCCAACAATATTCGGTCTATAACTGAATTGGATATTTCAAAAAACCATGTCATGTGTAAAACAAAATTGAAACTTCTGAACTTTTTTTTTTCATTTTAAACTTATGTGAGTTTCCATATATCTATACTAACGACTTTTCATATTCTCTCATATTATAACCTTATGATGTTAAGATTGAAATATGTATCACATTTAACATTTTGAAATGTCTTTACTGAATTCACGATTAAATTTTCATGAAACTTGTTTCAAAGATACTCAAACACTTTGCACCGATAAAGTTCCAACATTTACATTTGATGCACTAAAAATAACGTTATGTAATTCGTAAGTAGCAAAACTTCATGGAAGCAATATGAACGCATACGATTGGGAAGTAGCTATCATTCTATCGTTAACATTGTAATAAACTATTTTAGGGAATTTTGATGAAACAAATATAACAATCGATATTCTGATCTAAGCATAATTCACAGAGCTAATGTATCTCATGTGAAATTTCAAGGTCTGGATTCCATTCATCTGGAGTGTGATTTAGAATCTCATGTGAAATGTATATCTATTATCTATCACAATATATCTCTAATTGCGGAACAGAAACTCTAACGAGAACAGCAATGAAATTACTTAGAAATCATCGTTTTTCGTACAATTCGCTTCTAGTTATAAGTATTATTCAATGAAAGCTCTGCTGCCTGTTTGATCTATCATAGTGAAATCGTGGATCTGTGTTATATTCGAATATAGGCATATATATATATATATATATATATATATATATATATATATATTCAATTTAATTTAATATATATATATATATATATATATATATATATATATATATATATATATTCAATTTAATTTAATATATATTTATATATATATATATATATATATATATATATATATATATATATTTAATATATATATATATATATATATATATATATATATATATATATATATATATATATATATATATATATATGTATTCATATTTTTTCAAAATTGATTTATTGCCTGTTTAGGATAGTTTATTTCGAATGTTTCTAGCTGTAACAGGCTTCTTTTAATATGAGAAACTTTGTTTTCGTTGACGTTTCGTTGTATATCACAACTTGTCAAAAGTAATGAATAATAGAAATTTATGAATTACTATAGATATCGAAATGTCAAACTTATTTCTTAGAAAAATCAAATCAGTTGTTTAGTATTTTCACATATTGATTTTCAAAGTTTCAGTTGAAAAAAAAATTTTCAAAAAATTTATTTTTATTGTTTATAATATACCACGTAATGATTGCAGTAAATGCTATATAGGACAAACATCACAAAATCTCTAAAAAAGAATCAATGCGCATCAATACGCAAAACTCAAATAACAGCCTTACATAAACATAAAATAAGAGAAAAACACAATTTTGATTATAACAGTACAAAGATTTTAGCAACTGAAGAAGATAAAAAATGTAGAGAAATTTTAGAAATGTTACACATTCGTAAATATTTGGAAAACACAGTAAATGAAAAAAGTATACCAAACTCACATCTCAAAACTTTTTTTCCATATACCTTCAATTACACATATATATATATATATATATATATATAATATATATATATATATATATATATATATATATATATATATATATATATATATATATATATATATATATATATATATATATATATATATATATATATATATATATATATATATATATATATAAATCACACTTATTAAAATCACCTGGTTTACCATGAGTTTTTCAGAGGTTTCCTCATGCTGAAGAAGACAAAAACTTCCGAAGCGAAGTTTTAGTCTTCTTCGAGAGAATACGACAAATAAGCCAGAAATATTCCTCTGATACTGAAAATCAATATGTGAAAATACAAAAACACTCATTTGATTTTTCTAAAATATAAGTTTGACATTTTGATATACAACGAAACGTCAAAGAAAATAAAGTAATTCATATTAAAAGAAGCCTGTTATTGTTGAAAACATTCAAAATATTTTTTACTTTGCAGTTATACCTAATATAGAGCAATAACCTATTCGAAATGGAAAAGCTTCATGATGTTGTTAATATCATATTCAACGTAATGGTATTGAACATAGATCAAAACTGATCAATCACGACATTTATGGAACCTTTCGGATTCGCCTGTGTCGTCATTTGACCCATTCGATATCGCCACACCACGTTTAGCTTTTAGTTTAGTTTCAGCTTCGCCCCAAAAGCCCTTATTGCTACCTTCGTGTTTATTTACGTGCAGTAGCTTGATTCTTTTTCATTTATGATTGCGTAGTTTTTAGTAGTAGTTTTTTAGTATTCCCTCCTTCCTTCATCTTGATGATTTTCTAATTATATAAATCTTTTATGTTCTAAATAATATTCTCTGGTGCAGGACCTTCCGTTTCATTTGACTCCATTTCATCATACTTAATCGTTCCTCATGATTGGAAAGTAGGTGATTGACTTGAAGTCGACAGTATTTTTTTGTTAATAGATTTTCATAAAATCCAATTGGATTTCCAAATTCTCCTCGCGTTTTTGAGTTTTCACCGCCTTTTGACAATCTAACACATGAGGACTTAGTATGGGTTTCAATTTTATTTTTCCCCAAACCAGCCAATGTTTAACTTAATTTCTGTGTGATTGTCAGCCTATCAATAAATTCGATTTCTACACTACTCACATGCATATATAATGAATAACAAACATAAATACATAATTTATAATTATTTCCACTTATTGAGTTATTTTGAACCTACTCAAGAAGTAGTGGATATATCAATTAGAAATAGGGAGCTGTTATTGATATTAACTCACATAGAAATTATCCTCATACATATATTTAGTGCTTTTAGGGCCGCTTAAGTCACGCTCGATCAGTTTGAACCTCTTTTTCATTGATGTTATACTATTAGTTACACCAAAAAGATTCATTGGGAAGTTAATTGTTGTGCTCTGACACATAGGAACAATAAAACATTCGTTGCCAATTTTTTTTAACTGCCATCGTGTAATGAGCAAAATACAAATGGAACGGCATAAACCACTACGGAAAATGACATTCTCACGTAGGTACTTGACGAATACGTGATGCGGCGTCTAGGTCAAATGACGTCACACGATTGAGCTCCCCGTGTAATGAAATTATTTTCGCGAGCGGCAAATTAAAGCCCCATAATTTTCTCATTTCTTGAGATATTGTATCACGTGTTTGTCCTATTTTAATTAAACTTCTATGATTTATGTGAAAACAAAAATGTAAAAATGAAAATTGTATGAAGGAATGGTGGTTTAAAAATTAACTGTTTGTTTTCACATCGTCTACTATTTTTTTGAGATGTTGAACAGTTGAAAATAAATTCTACTATAAATAGTTAAATAATAAAATAATTTCTACTGTTTTGATGGAAAATAGATATTCAAATAGCTTCAACTTAGAAAGAAAAATTATTGTAAAATATTTCACTTACTCTGAGAAATTATAGATATGTATGATATATAAACATAATACATATATGCAATATGCACATACAATAGGTATGTGAGGTGCAAGGGAGAAAATATAATAATTATTGAGGCACAAATAAAATCCATGGAACAACCATAGATGAAGGAATTGAGCAATTAGCTCGTTCACAAATTTTTCGTCTTGATATTGAAAGTGTAAGCCAACGAATTTATCGATTATTCTTGAAAATATTCGAATTATTAAAATTATCAAATAATATGGTTTTTTTTCATTTCCCCTTGTGAAAAATTAAGATAAGTTGATCACATGGCAGTAGCTGAAAACTAGGATTTCGTACTTACATACTCACTTTGCCAACAAGTTTCATATTTCGTCAATATATTTAGAAGAATTTCCATTTTGTGAATGTCAAAAAATTCAATTTTGAAGAATTATTGAAGATTAAAAATATTATAATTAAAATATATTGGATTTTACAACATCCCAATAATTGTTGGAATTACGAAATAATTGTTTAGGATGAGGAAATATCATTTATATCTTCCCAATGCGAAAAAAATTATTATATGTTCCGATTTCCCCCAGATTCCTTATCTAGGGTCGATCAACATTGTATTTTGGCCATATTTGAAATTAAAGTGATCAATCTCTGACAGAAAGTTCTATTATTTGCACGATACAGTTGAAACGTTACTTTCCGCAAACGATAAACACAACTATCAATTGAATCATTTAATTCTTGACAACCATTCCACATGTTGATAAAAAATCTTGTTTTAAGGTGACTCACAAACAAATAAAATTTTTGAAAAGAACATTGAATGAAAATTTTTCGTTTGAAAATATTTCGTATGAATTTTTCACGTGAAAAAATGTTCTGTTCATTTATTCGCTGATGATACTGCTTTATATATGTGGCAAAGATATTAAGAATATGACAGAAGGGATAAATAGAGACCTTTCTGTAATCATTGAATGGTTATGTGACAATAGCTTATCTCTGAATGTGCAGAAATCTAACTTCATAGTTTGGGGTACAAGTAAAACCAATAAAAATGAGGATATAGCTATAAAGATTAATGAACAAAAAATTGGAAGAGTAGAAACAGTATAATATTTAGGCATTATGCTCGAGGAAAAATTGAGTTTCAATGATCATGTTTATTTCATATCTATAATTTCTGAAAAAAATAAATTTTTGAAAAGAATAGAAAACACCTGACGACATATGTGAAATTATTGTTGTTCAAATTAATAATAATGCCACATTTTGAATATTGCTCCACATTGTTATTTGGTTTGACGGAAGACAAAATTCAAAAATTACAGAAGTTACGGAATAGAGCCAAGCGAACCATTTCAGAGTGCAAGACCCCTGTCAAAATTATGCTGAACTCTTTGGAAGTAATGTCTGTGAAACAAAGAATACTCTTTGCTTCATATATATTCATATTTTAAATCTAACATCAGTTGCTTCCATGTAATGTAATGAAAAATGTTACATATGTCAATGATAGTCATTGGTACTGATAGTTGTCAAAATACTGATAGTTTTTATATCCAAAGTTGTAAGGTCACTATATCTAAAAATAGCATATACTATGACGGATTCAAGGCTTTCAATAATTTATCAAATATATTGAAAACTAGTACTAGTATTAAGATATTCAACCGTGATCTAAGAAAGTATATTTTAAATAATGAGATCGGTATATAATTACAAATTGACAGCTCAAAATATGTAGATTTTTTGTATAGCTTCAGCTAAATAATTATTATTGAATATAAACTTAAATTCGAACACTTAAACTTATGATTTACACTTCATTGATTACAATAGCATGACGCGTTTCCTCGTTACAAACGACTTCTTCAGATGACACAATAATGAGAGATGAAACAGAATAATATTCTGTTTGCATCTGAAGAAGTCGTTTGTAACGATGAAACGCGTCATGCTATGTAGTCAATGAAGTGTGAATCGTCAGTTCAAGTGTTTGAATTAAAGTTTATATTCAATTATAATGGATTTTCATCAAGTAAATCCCAGCACTATTAAATATAAATAATTATTATTATTAATATTTGTAATGAAACAGTAATAATAAGTTCTTGCAGAAAAAAAATAATAAAAAGTAAGTAGTGTTAATGCTCCAGTTATTCCAAACATCACTTTCATACGTTTTATATCTATTTGGTGGAGAAAATCATGAATTGTTCCTTTGTTTCAACGGCGATTGTTTTCATGCTCATATGTACGAGTAGGTAGGTATATCTAATAATTCCCGCACCTTCAGTTGACTATTGTAACAGCACGGAAGTAGTACCCACACCATCTTTAACATCAGACATTGATCTGATTCAAGATTTCACTGTTGTACTATTGAAGAATATAATGATAATAAAGGACGAAATATCCTGAAAAAACTCCATTAGTGGTGCCAAACCATATGGTAAGTTACCAATAGCAGAAAACTAAATTTTCAAGAGACAACATTTTCACAGACAACAATTTCAATAAAGAATAGAAAACAAAGAACTCATTGTAAATTTCGTTAATTGTTTAAAATAAATAATGATAAAATGAAATTTATCGAGAAACAGTCCTTACATTGTAAAATTGCATTCATTTCAATTGATACAATAATTACAACTGAAAAGAATGCTCTCAAAAGGACTGAATTCAGTTTTTAGTCTGATCTTCCATTCAGGCCTCGAACAAAAATATTGGTTCAAACAAAAATATTGATTGAATTTATATTTACAATAATATACAACTTTATTTGAAAGAAAAGAAAAAAATTAAATCATAAATATTAAGCATTTGAGACAATTTCACATGGTGAAGAACATTTGTGTTAAAAAAATATACAAAAATGTGTTACAAAAAATTGATTCATACATTATTGCTGACATTCGAATCATCGAAGTACTCTGCCATACTATAGTATGCCTCTGTTAAGAGCAGAGATTTAACTCTCCTCTCAAACAATTGAACTTTCATTACTTTCAAATTCGATGGTAAATGCTTGAAGATTTCCATACTATGATAATAGAGAGAGTGCTCAAATTTAGATGTTTTATGCATAGGAATAAGTAGCACATCCCTGTTCCTTGTTGAATACTCATGATTATTATTCAATTTAATAAACCTATCTTCATTTTCTTTAACATATAGCAAACATCTATAAATATATAAACACGGTAAAGTAAGTATATAATTATTAATGAAGATAGGTTTACAAGATGTTCGTTGATGAATATTGAATATTAATCGAAGTATTCGCTTCTGTGTAATAAACACCCTATTTATTTCTGTAGAGCAGCCCCACAGCAGGATATTATAATTTAGATGACTTTATACAAGACTGTAATACACATTCATGACACAGTTTCTATGTACGATGTTCCTAATTCTAGAGATTACAAAAAATGAGTTACTCAATTTTTTACATAAAACATCAATGTGTGATGTACATGTCAAATTTCTGTCTACTTATATTCCAAGAAACTTTGTTGATTGGGTTGACGATATGGTGTTGTCCCCATATTTAACATCCAAGGCACTAATTCCATTGCCCTTCAGACAAAAATGAATACATACAGTTTTGCAACGTTCACCATCAGATTGTTCATTTTACAAACTCCCTCACAATGCATTCACATGCCTCCAGAAGTTCTTAAGCAGTCCTGCCAGAAGCAACCACGGATGAATCATCGGCAAGTAGTGTCACCAACAATCGGGACAACTTCGCAGGCAGATCGTTTATGAACAATATGAATATGGAGGGTTCGGGTACAGAGCCTGGCAGCACCCCAAAAGCAATGTCATGACTCTGAGAATAAGTCTCGCCTATTTTCACTACCATTGTTCTTTCTTCAAGATAACTACGTAAATAATTCAGAAAAACACCTTAAAAACCTGAATTGTAGCATTTATCAAATTTTTTTCATCACATTATTTTTCTGCATACATAAATTAATACGAATTGTGTGCTCTGTGAAAATACGTAGGATAAATGAGGAATGGATATAACGTTAATTGATTCTTATGGTTTGGAATTCTATGGTAAATATATCATCAAAAGTCTGGGGGCCATAAGGTTTTTCAACTTTCTTCAACTCGCATGACTTTAATTATTCATTCGTCTTTGCAAAAGATTAGGAGCAAAGAAAATTTTATATATTCTCCATTAGGGCCTAAAGGCTGTGGCGGTATTTTTGTTGATTTTTACTATAATTTCCTGTTATTAATTGGTCAAATTGTCAGTGAAAGTCCGATTTCATTTCATCTGGCATTTCATGGCAAAGGAAACCACAGAAAACTTTACACACGTAATGTTGATTTGTATCGTTAAAATTTGATTTTTCATTATATTTCATGGTTCAAATACATATCATAATATTATTAATAAAATATTCAATACATAAAATAAAATTTTGATCTTTTTAATAATATTTAATTTTCAGTATTTCAGTTCTACGATTTGATACTAATATTGATTCTAAATTTTATATGTTACATATCAAATTTGAGCGAACTTGGACTTTTTAACTTCACGTTTATGGGAAACGTGAAGTTAAAAAGTTCTCTTCCAATGAACGAGGTATCTGAGCTGGCGGCAAAGGAGCTTTGTTTTTAGGCTTTTTGCGGAGTTGACGTCTCCATTGGACTCCAGCTGTCCAAGCAGCGTTCCTGGCGTCCTGGTTGGTCCTTGTATTATAGGTAGGGCAAATCAAGCCAGGAGCTTCTTCATGCATTTAAAAATGAGTGCTTTTCATGTATATTTAAAAATGATAGAATTTGCCAAGTCTGAATATATTACTATTTAATATGGTTGCTCTCCATTGTGTTCACAAAGCGTTATGAAGTGTCGCATATAGCAAACATCTGTAAGCAGCAACAGGTATTATAAATGGTTTATAAGTATTTACCTCAGTTTGAGGGTTACATCCCCGAATTTTGCCTCTGAGTGCATACATCAACTTTAGCTTATTACGAGCCTTCTCTATGTCCGACTTGCATGAATTGTATTTTCGAAACGTGATACCCAAGCAAGTGACTTCATCTAGAAGTTATACGTTTTCATCCCACAACGTCGGTTGAACTTTTTATAGATTTGCGCGATTTACTGAGGTTATGATGGTGGAAAAGATTCGATGGAGTTTTACTTGGGTTCGGTGTAATTCTCCATTTGCTCGCCCACGTACTGAACACATTCACTTGTCTCTGCAATCCACAACTGCACACTGCAGAAGTTCTGGTTGTGGACCATTGGTCCGCAAATACGAAATATATTACTCCTTCTCATAAAGGAATCAGAAGAACAAAATCTTCGAAGTGGCATTTTATATGTAGGTATGTCGTATTGTTATTTGATTGGCATACGAAATGGTATATTTTTTCGACCATGTCAACTATCAAGACCTCAAAATTCGCGTAAATAATTTCTGATCTAAGCAATGTAGTCGATATCCATAAAATACAGCAAATTTGCCGTCACTTCACTTTGTCTGAAATACACCGAATTTTGAAGATGTTAGGCGAAACATCATTGCCGAATATCTTTGAAGGTTTTTGGTATCAATCACAATTTTAGCCAGATTCGTACAATTGAAGGAGAATTTGCAATGATAATATTAATAATAATATTAATTTAAGGTTCTCGTAATACTAATAATAAAGGTAAAACAATAGTGACTATTCTAATCTTAAGATCTATCTTTTCAATTATGTTTCCTAAACAAAGATAATAATTTTCTCACAAAGGCCATAGCCTTTGGTGAGTTCGAATAATGTCTATTTATTGTTATCTGCTATATTTAATACTTACATACATATAAATGAACTCAATTCTTCAGATATCAGTGGTTTTGCAATCTCAATCGCGCTTCAACAAGGAATGTATGAGCTTTCGCGAGAAATTGATGAGTTCTTGTTTAAACTACAGTTATTTGACCACGAAAATATTTGTTTCCAACCTTCTGTTTGCTCCTTTTCAGTAGAAATGAAAAGTATAACATTCCTATTTCACTAGCTCATTTTTTAAAGTTTCCCTATCTCCTTGAGGTAGGTATTTTGTGTAACATTTTCCATGCTGTTCACCAGATTTGAGTTAAATGGCGCAAATAGATGTTCAGTTTGGGGATACAAGTAGGTAACAAGTAGATTCGATCCCCTAAAGCATGTTCCATTTAAATCAGATTTCCATTATGAATAACTATGCAATTGAAGACGTTATTATTATTATTATCTTCGAAATTAAATTAAAGTAATAGAATATAAACTTAAATTCAAACACTCGAACTTATGATTTACACTTTATTGACTAATAAGTCGTTTGCAACGACGAAACCCGTCATGCTATGTAGTGAATAAAGTGTAAATCATTAGTTCAAGTGTTTGAATTTAAGTTTATATTCAATTATAATGGATTTACGTCAAGTAAACGCTAACACTATCAAATATTAAATAAATTAAAGTATTATTTCGTTATTCATTATCTTAGAAATTTTTGGGATGGAATTTTTTTTGAATCTAGAATGAACGATTAAATTATTTAACGTCTAATTTCGTCTATCCTGGTATAAGTTGAAATAGCCTTGTTTTATATTTTCTAACCATCTTTATATGGAATAGCAATTCCTATGAAATTTCCCAAATACCTCAAATATTTAATATCAAGTAATTGATATTGTTAACGGAATACACTGAAAACTTGAATATCTTCCAACACAAGCGTTTTTTTTATCAGTCCCAATACTCGAGCTTTCTACTAGAATGGAACAATATTGTCTCTAATCTACGTCAGTAATTAAGATAATGGGAATAAAATGGCAATTTACTTCAGGCATAAAGAATGATGACTCTTTTTCAAAAAGCATTATAGTCTTATTCAAAATAATTGGCTAAATTTTTAAGTCATAAAGTCATTCAATAACTTACATTCATTTCGAGTTACTAACCCATTAGCAAGAGATGACATAAGTTTTCGAACAAAGTCGACTTTGTTTTATATATTAAGATATTATATTAATATAAATGGCATAGACAGATCATTAAAACTCTTAGCAGTAAAACACCCTATATAATAGCAAAATGAATAAATAATAAATAAAACAGTACTGTTCCTTTTTGAATATTCATGATTACTATTTAATTTAATTAAACTACATTTCTTTTCCTCAACATA
The DNA here is from genome assembly GCA_030704895.1 of Henosepilachna vigintioctopunctata. Classification (NCBI taxonomy): domain Eukaryota; kingdom Metazoa; phylum Arthropoda; class Insecta; order Coleoptera; family Coccinellidae; genus Henosepilachna; species Henosepilachna vigintioctopunctata. The sequence continues at coordinate 2,564,881 of JARQZJ010000041.1, forward strand.
TTAAAAATATTAACACATTAGAAACATCTATAAATATATGAACAAAGCGGGATGATTAGGTTGTTTTCAATGAAGATAGGCTAACAAGATCTTTGTGGATAAATATCCAATATTAAACAAACTATTCCCTTCCGTGTAGTAAACACTATTTATTTCTGAAAAGCAACTCCACAACAGAATATTATAGTTCAGATAACTATATACAAGTGTATTCAAGGTTATAACTATTATATTATAACAAGTTATAATTATAATTATTTAATTATAATTATATTATAACAAGGTTAACTATATACAAGTATAGGTATACAAAGGTTATTACAAGACTGTAATAAACATTCATTATACAGTTTCTAGGTACAATGTTCTTAATTTTAGATAATGCACAAAATGAATTACTCAATTTTTTACATAAAACATTAATGTGGGTTGTCTATCTTAAAATTCGTGTCTGTGACATGAATTCCGAGGAACTCAGTTGATTAATGAAAGTTCGGATGATGATTGTCTATCTTAAAATTCTGTTGACATGGATTCCAAGGAGCTTAGTTGATTAATGTATCACCACTTCTTTCAGAAAAACGGAAGGAATAATCCACTCTGTTTATTTCTCATTCTGTTTTTATAGTACTTATTCCGTATTAATGCCATACATATTCATAACAGTTGAAGATACTATTGATAGTCCAATATTATCTATTGATCAATGAATAAACTTTTATTTAATTGCCATTATACTGAAGATTGAAATTACACTGAAGCAAAACGTTGTCACGCATCCCTGGCGGGGATCGAACCCACGACCTTTGGATTAGAAGTCCAACGCGCTATCCTCTGCGCCACAGGGACGATGCTAAAATTGTAGATAGTTGTCCTTACTATGCAAGAGACAGAGTATAACATTTCAAATCGAATATTAAATTCATGAAAAAAGTGCTTATAATTTATGTAGTCAAAGGAAAAATTTAAAGGCGAACGTTGCACTGATAACCAAAGTATTTCGAATAAATATCAATGCATTGTTTTTTTTTCAATTTTCATTTCGTTTCACTTATTCAAGATATTACTAAAGTTACTAAATTATATAAAATATATCAATGACAAATATCCAATATTTGAAGTTTATATACAATTAAAAGAACGATTACAGAGCATACTAAAAAACGAAAATCAGGTAGCAGAAAATTTCTGTAAGGTAATGCGCTGTAATAAATTTTCTACGAATATTTATCCTTGAAATCTTGGTGGAAAAATTGTTCTACAGATGGCGCACAAGTTGTTGGTACAAACGTGTATGTAAATGTTGAATTAGTTCTATAGATGACTCAAGGAGCACCTGTCTGTGAAAGTAATTCTGCAGGAAAAATGCAGCTCGTTTACTGTGAATATAATTTAATGTAGATCATAATAAATGTCCACGATTAAGTAGAAGAATGTGTTTCCTCCACAGTCACATGTTTGCCTCGTTTTTACGATTCATGGAAAATATATTTGTTCGGTTTTTGTTGTATTCATTTTTATTTTCCATTCTTCGTAGAATAATTTGAGTTTGTTAGCGTGATATCTTATTAATGAGTTGGCTGCTTCTGCTGAAAATGATTTTGCATAGATTGCTGTATCATTTGCAAATAGCGCTATTTTTGTGTTATAGAATTGGGGTATGTCGTGAATGAATATATTGAATAATTTCGGTCCTAGTACTGAGCCCTGTGGTACCCCGGCTTTTATACTCGCTGTGGATAGGCAATTAATTATTTTCACCTTTAACTGTCTTTTTATAAGATAAGACTGTATCAGTTTTATCAGATAATGAGGAAATTTATTGATCATCATTTTCTATATTAATCCCTCAATCCAAACACATGAATTCTACTATTCAGAGGAACGAGTTGAAGGTACAAAACGCTAAGATAATCGGAAGCACATCGCTTATCTATTGCGGTATGTTATCTAATGCATTTCCTCAATCTCATATATACAGGGTGTTGGATGAATTGAAGAATAAATTTCAGTTACAAAGATATGGATGATGTTAATCTAAAATCCTCAAACTAAATGAAGCAATATTGCCTACAGGTAGGTAGGTAGAATTGAAAACACTAGGAGAAATCAATCATTTTTTATAATCATTGTTATTACATAGTTAATAATGTTTCTTTTATTGACATCATTTTGCTTGGTTCCTCAGGGTTATTTTTTCGTTTATCGAGCGGATAGTGTCACCAAGTTAGTGTTTCGACTGTTTCAGATACCAAATATCGTTTGTCATCTTCCGAACTGAGAGCGATCTTTTCTTGAGTGAGTGAATACACCTGATGTTTCCTTGCTTGAATTAAATTTTGAAAAATAATCTTATGCTTCCAAGTTTCCAGACATTCTATGTAATCATTCAATCTTATTTTGTTCTTTACAATAGATTTTTTAATTCCCTTAGCTTTCTTCGTAGTACCATAATTTCGAGTCATAGATTCAATCTCTTCAGGATCTTACCCTTCTTACTCCCATTGTCGTTTCTTCACATTGAGATAATCATTGGCATTTTTGACTGCATACAGTTTGGATCTGAGGCCTACATAATCAGTCATCGGAATACCCCCATTCTCATCCTTCATCATACCCAATACCTTTTTATTCACTTGAGGCATTTCATATAAGTTATTCTCGGGATAATCTGAGGTAGCAAATCGTGTATGGCAATCTCTTCTCATCATTACATATGGATCTTCGGATACCTCGTAAATGAGAGAGTCTGTATCAGTATATAAAATAGTAGGTACAACCCCGTCTGAAAGCTTTATCCATATAATTATAATGAAAGTCATATATGGTTGTTTTTGCCAGATCTAGGATACTCATCCCTACATATATCAGTTTGTTTAAATAAACTTCAAGTTTCCGAAGTTCAACTGCAACCAAGTTCTCATTAAAAATAACAGAGTTCTTGAATTCAGGTTTGGAAATATAAGCTTCCGCTCCATAACGCCCTTCCCATTTCGTCAAAAGATGAACGTTCACTCTCTTTCTGATATTTTCCATAGTTTTTCCTGTAACAATGAGAATATGTAAATATTTGACTATAAGATCGAAAATGAACTTACCAAAGACAGCATTATTCATTAATTTGAATAGATTCTTTTCGAATTCATTCTTTGCTTTCTTCCTCAGGTTCGTATTTAGATCAATATAGGATTTGAGCCACGCTGATTGTTTGAATTTTAACACACGATGTATTTTAGTGAGAACCAATCCATTTTTCAAAGCTTACTTTAAATTTCTATAGTGAATAATATACTTCTTCTTTTGATGTGAAGTGGCCATAAGTTTTGCATTCTATTGAGAAGCATAGCAACGAGTCTTTGTAATTGAATTGTAATGCTGAGGACAGAAAGGAAGATCTTTATGCTTGTCATGCAATTCTTTGGGATATTCGAGATCTACTTCCAAAATATATCCCTCTGGAGCATCATCAGGAGTGGTGGTAACATCTATATTTGTATCACTCCATACAAAACTTCTGTATGGTAGATTCTGTGACATAGCCCATCCATATTGGTTATTCACATCAAAGTACATGAGGTATTTCTCAGGTATAGTTGGGTCATAATTGGGGGTATATTTGTTGTTTGCGTGTGCTATCCTTTTACCACAAACTTGACTCCATCCTCCACGGATTCCTCGTTCAACAAATAAAAACATATCAACATCGGTTAGAAGCTCCAATTCTTGTTTGGTATGTTTTAACATTGCATCCCACGTATATCCAGGTAGGGTGAAATAATGAGCTGGATCTCTACATCAGCCAACAATAAAATGTCAGTTTTCATGCATAGGTCTGAATATTCACCTAAATTCTGGCATTGAAATTCCTTCCATACAAGTTTAGCTCGCAAATAGCTTCTTCGAGGACATTTCGTACCATTCAATTTATTTTAGAAAGCTTCAATTGGTGGCAGAGAAGTTTCGCTGAACCGATCATTAGAGTCGATATAATCATATGGCATAACCCCGTTTTTCATAAGAAGATTTATGTGTTCATCGGGGAATTGTGATTTGAGGTTGGGGAAATCCTCCAAAAAAGATGATAATTGATCTAGAGAGGAAGCCATAAAACGGAAACTATCAATGAATAGGAAATCCACGCAATAATCATCATAATGTTTAGTGAAACTGATGTATTTCTCTTTCGTTATTGGTAGCAAGTCAATTTTTCCTGCCATTCTTGTAGCGATATCTGCTATAACAAAATTCGCATCATATCCACTCAGATTATGAAATACTATAGGGATCGTATGACTATACTTATAGTTGATATTACATCCTTCGTGAGCTGTTCCGCGGTAATTGTTCTCTGCTATGATATGATTATGATCTCTAACCTTTTTCTCTTCCGGTTTAAAAATATCTTCACAAATATGACAGTGAGTAGCTTTTTGAAACTCAATTTCCTGCTGCGACGTCATATCGATATTGTAGGGACATAGGAAAACTGTTTCAACATCTTCAGCAAATTGATTAATTTCATCTGCAAACCATTTCATACAATTGGGACCTCGCTATGAACGGTAGAAGCTTAGAGTATCGTCATAAGAACACTTCACATAGTATCCAACAGCGGCAGCCTGATGTTCTTGGTAGTTGTTTTTAGTATTATCAGGTTTGAGGGAACCTTCTCTTTGTTCTTATGATTTTTGAGTTTGAGGATATTGTTTCCTATTTCAGGCCTTTTCATGGCAGTTTCATTCATTTTCACACAATCCACTGAATGATTATCAAGTTTTTTCTGCGATCGGAAGTATCGTAGACATCTATAGCATATAAATTTCTGTCTTTTTTCTTTACTCAACTGACTCGATACAAGGCGTGAAAGGTTTTTAATCCATACATAGTGATATCGAACTGAAGTATCATAATCTGTATAGTGGTTTTGTATTAGGAGGAGGTTTACATGTTTTTTCATCCTTTTTTCTGACACGTATGAGGGTAATGCATTGCATTTTTACCGTTCTTTCTTCAAAACATAAACATTAATGGAGACGTTATTCTGCTTCTCAAAGTTGGGTATCTGTTTCAATGTCATTGGAAGCTGTATTCCTTTAAGTTCCAAGACCTTCGAGTAATGGGGATATTTAGATATACGTTCAGGATTTATATCAACAGGATGTAATGCAGCAGTCACTGCCCATGCAAAGCAAGCTTCATCATTGTTTTTCATATTTATACAAGCATTCTTATTTCGAATTTGAGTAGGTAGATCTATGTAGGATGATCCTAGTAGAGCTGGAAAATTAATAACATCTGCTCCTCCAGTACCTCCACAATCCACTGAACGATTATCAAGTTTTTTTTGCGATCGGAAGTATCGTAGACATCTATCGCATATAAATTTCTGTCTTTTTTCTTTACTCAACTGACTCGATAAAAGGCGAGAAAGGTTTTTAATCCATACATAGTGATATCGAACTGAAGTATCATAATCTGTACAGTGGTCTTGTACTAGGAGGAGGTTTACATGTTTTTTCATCCTTTTTTCTGACACGTATGAAGGTAATGTATTGAATCGTTGCCGTTTTTCTTCAAAACATAAACATTGATGGAGACGTTATTCTGCTTCTCAAAGTTGGGTATCTGTTTCAATGTCATTGGAAAATGTATTCCTTTAAGTTTCGAGACCTTTGAGTAATGGTGATATTTAGATATACGTTCAGCATTTTTCTCAACAGGATGTAATGCAGCAGTCACTGCCCATGCAAAGCAAGCTTTATCATTGTTTCTTATATTAATGCAAGCATGTTTATTTCGAATTTGAGAAGGTAGCTCAATGTAGGATGATCCAAGTTGAGGTGTAAACTTGTTTATATTCACCCCTAGGTTAACGACATTCACAAGAGCCCATCCACTATCCCTTTCTTGGAATTCTTCCAGTTCCTTCAAGATGGGTATTGAAACATTCCTATTGAACCATTCAGTGATGTTTGTGTCCCGGTATTTAGGTGCATTGGATGTGGTGAAATTTTTATATTCCTTCTGAATCTTGTTTGCAGTCATAATCTGAAACTCTCCACAGAGCACCATATTCACTTTAACAGCATCATCCTTTTTCAACACATTCTACGACGGAAAATAGCTTCACGTCCACTAGAAAATCTTTAGGATCCTTATGTTTCAGAATGGTGATAATACCATTTCGAATTCTAGACTCGAAAGCAGATGTAGAGTCATCCCAATGAACCCTATCCCGAGCAGTGTCCCTTCGATCTTTAATACCAACCCCCTTTTTCTTTATAGACTTCAATTGTGAACGATAAGATTTTACATGATTCAATGCAGTTAGCAATCTTTGCTTTTCCCCAACAGTTTCGGAACATTTCAACCGCCCATTAGTTCGTCGCACAGCCAAGGAGCATTCCTTCAATCCACGATCAAAATCTTCTATATTGGATGTAGATATAAATGAAGCCACTAACGACTTTATTACACGAAGACAATCCTCTATATTGAACATTTCTCGCGAAATCTGGTGAAAGTGAAACAAAAAACGCATGTCAGATTTTAAATATTCAGGACTTCGTTAACAATGAAGGCAACACACGAAGATAGCCGAATATAGTCGAAGATAGCCGAAGTTACCTGAAGATACGAGAGTATGCTCGAAAATAATTCAACATGTATGAAGATGCTAGGAGATATTCGAATTAATATAGCCTGATATGTAGAGATTCGAGTCGTAGTCGATAAGAAAATATTTATGTTTCGAATTAATGAGGACACCTTTCCGAATTCTCGAGTTGAATGCAGATGTAGAATCATCCCAATATACTCTATTCCAAGCTGTTTCCGTTCGATCATGCAACAAGAAAATCATAGAAATGTGACGCTAAGGTTAGCAAATCATCACCTAGAAATGCGAATAATACCAAAAATTGTAAAAGAAAAATTTCTTTGCACATGAGAAACCTAATGTACAAATTGATGTAGTAGTCAAAGGCTCACCCTGTATATACAAATATCCTGAAGATATTCATTCTGCCCTGAGCATCCTCTGTAACTTCTCAGCAAATCATTAATCTTATCAAACGAAAAATACTGAGTTAATCAATAATAAACTAATAATAAAGACCAACACACTTGAACATTTACTGATTTAATTGAATGATTCTCGACTGATTAATGACTCTCGAAAATTCGAGGTGTATCATGAGCCTATTGAACGAATGCATTTTACTTAAAGAGAGCTATTGACTACACGTTAGAGCTTTCGATGGATACTATTAATCTTCTATAACAAGATGTACACTCGCAGAATTTGTGAAAAACATTCAGCTCAATCATAAAGTTAATGTGAATAAATGTACCCCTTGTTATAAAATATCATAGTTGATGAGCTACTATGTATGCGAAAAAATTCAGATACACCCGAAAATAAAAATGGATTGATCATATTTAATAGAAAATCTTACATACCAGACGAAAAAATTTTAATAAAACACCGATCACTCAGCTGAAGTATATTCACAAACGTTTGGAAGCGTGATCTGAAAATCTGCTTTTATATTAGCCAAACAAAGGAAGTGTAACCGATGTTGGTGTATAACACACCCAAAAGTATCTCTGTGGAATCGTTTGGAAAATGTTATTCTAAAATACCCTATTTACGATACAATGTAGTACAATCATGATAACAAACATATATATATATATATATATATATATATATATATATATATATATATATATATATATATATATATATATATATATATATATATATATATATATATATATATATATATATATATATATATATATATGTACAGGGTGAGTCAAGGTGGACGCGATGGTCTTTTATTACGAAACGGTTGATTTTTGAAATGAAACGACCACGCAGTCATGTGGGAATTCATCAAGGGTACATTCTAAAAATAATTTGATACATACAGGATGTTCCAGAAATGTGTGACATACCAAAGTTATGTTTTTTCTTATGGAACGCCCTGTACTTGACTACGTTTTTGAATTTTACGTAAAAAATAAGATATACTTCCTTCAATATGTCATATACCTAAAAACTATAGTCTCTGAGATATTTCGATTTTTCGGAAATTGGAGAGTCCACAAAAAAAGATAACATCTCCGAAACAATTGACTTTAGCAAAGTGAAATTTTGTGTGTGAATGAAAGAGCGATTACAGAAAGTTTTAATGGATTCACATTCACTTAAGGTTCTACAGGGTGTCCAACATTTGATGTTCCCCTGCTAACATATTCAAACTACAATATCATGCATATTTTAAATGGGACACACTGTATTTTGCAATCCCATCATGTACCAAATTACATTCTCTTTGAAAAGTGATTGAGGTATTATATGTATATTTCTATTAGTTTTTGAATTATTTTCAATTATGTGAAATTATCATTTGTTCTCATCTATTTCGTCACCTCAGTATGCAAAACTGAGAATTTTTCTGTTACTATCATCAAAACCTTATCACCTTCAGAAACTTGAGACCAACCTTGTTAAGTCAATAATATGTAAAATCAACACTCAATTACTTAACTTCAATTGAAAAGTATATAAATATTCAAATATAAAATGATATTCCAGCAATCACAATTACAACAAATGTTCAAAATGGCGACCGTCCTGTTGAATGCTCAGTGCTACTCGGTTTTCAAAAGAATTTCTCACATTTCGTAACATATTTGGGGTTATTGTTCCAAAAGCTTCTCTAATTCTTTGCTTCATATTTTTTCTGTTGTCGGGGGAGTGCTGTAAACTCTGTTTTTAATATAACCCCACAAAAAGAAGTCCATTGGAGTCAGCCCAGGTGACCTAGGTGGCCAAGCATGTGGACTTCCGCGCCCTATCCATTTGTCAGGAAACTTTCTGTTTAAATAGTTTCGCACATTAACTGAAAAATGTGCGGGAGCCCCATCTAATTGCAACATCATTTGTATTCTAATATTGAATGGAACATCTTCCAAAAGTTCCCAGAAATATTTTTTTAAAAATCTCAAAAATTTACATCCGTTTAAATGACCATCAAAGAAATACGGTCCAATAACTTGGTCGGCTATAATTCCTCCATATACGTTAATACTCCACCGGTTCTGACGATCTATTGTGTGGAACAAGTGTCGGGTTTCAATATCGTAGTAGTGGAAATTATGACGATTAACCAATCCGTTATTGTGAAAAGTCGATTCATCGCTAAACAGTACATTATAAAAGTAATCAATTTTTTCGCCAACTTTATCCAATGCCCATAAACAAAAATTTTGTCGCCTTTGAAAGTCTATCCAATACAGGCTTTGATGCATCTCCATGCGGAAGGGATAGTACTTATGTTTTTTCAAAATTCTAGACACACTGAACTGACTTAATCCGTTCTCTCTTGCTGAAACTCTAGTGCTAGTGTTCGGATTTTCAATTACCGACCCCAATACCATGAACTGATTTCCATCATCATCGGTGACAGGTTTTGTGGATGTCTTCATTCGATATTTTACGCTTCCTGTAGCTCTGAAGGTTTCAAATAGTTTTTTAAGATTCCTCTTATCAGGATGTCGCCGATTAGGGTACTTCTGTGCATACACTCGTTCTGCCAAAAAACAATCCTCAAAACATTCACCGAGTACTGAAATCATGTCAATTCTTTCTTGTATTGAATAATACATTTTTACATCTTTTGTGGATAATGATTTGGACAAAACAAGTAAACGGTCTGAATAAATTTAAAAACCGATTCACTTCAATTAACAGCAGCCTACTTTAGAAAAAAAGAAATAACCGACAGCCTACTTCGAATTTTCAAATATGCCCCACTTTGAAAAAGATAAATACTCAAAAACTCATTAGTGATCTCAAGAAACTGATGAAACATTCAGAGCTGAAGACGGTATCAAAAGTATGGAACATTCATCTTTTTTGAGAAGAAACACTTATCCCTTCGCATATTAAAGTGACAAAATAGATGAAAATAAATGATAATTTCACAAAATTGAAAATAATTCTAGAACTAATAGAAATAGACATATAATACCTCTATCACTTTTAAAAGAGAATGTTAATTTGGTACATGATGGGATTGAAAAATACAGTGTGTCCCATTTAAAATAAGCATTATATTGTAGTTTGAATATGTTAGCAGAGGAACATCAAATTTTGGACACCCTGTAGAACCTTAAGTGAATGTGAATCCATTAAAACTTTCTGTAATCGCTCTTTTATTCACACACAAAATTTCACTTCGCTAAAGTCAATTGTTTCGGAGATGTTATCTTTTTTTGTGGACTCTCCAATTTCCGAAATATCGAAATATCTCGAAGACTATAATTGTTAGGTATATGACATATTGAAGAAAGTATATCTTATTTTTTACGTAAAACCCAAAAACGTAGTCAAATACAGGGCGTTCCATAAGAAAAAACATAACTTTGGTATGTCACACATTTCTGGAACACCCTGTATGTATCAAATTATTTTTAGAATGTACCCTTGATGAATCCCCACATGACTGCGTGGTCGTATTATTTCAAAAATTAACCGTTTCGTAATAAGAGACCATCGCGTCCACCTTGACTCACCCTGTATATATATATATATATATATATATATATATATATATATATATATATATATATATATATATATATATATATATATATATATATGCATATTATATATAGATCTGAACTTTAATACAGTTGCTATTTCTTTAAAATTCATTATATCAGTTATGCAACTCATATTTTTGTCTTTCAACCTCTAATTATGAATGTCAAGATATCAATATACGAATAACATATTCTCAACAAACTGCATCATATAATACGAAAATTTTATATCAAAACTTCATAGGAATGTTCATTGATTATTTCCAGAAATTTTATTATAGTTTTTATTATAGATAGGTAAGGTAGCTTTTTACAGGTTCACGATAATACGTATAACAAGAATATCCAAAAATATAAAATCTAACATTTATAAAGATGTGATCATATAAGTAAGGTTCTTAAATTAATATTTTGTTATAAAAATACATGATCTAACAGCAAACTAAAATATTCAAATCTTAATATTCGAAATGATCAACATTAAATATATCATTTATTTCACTCAGGTTGTACCAACTAATAATACATTTCAACTTTTTGTATTCTTTAGTGATGCTTGAAAATTTTTTTTTTGTTTTTATTCACTCAGGCGTAAATATTTCTTCGGTAGTGGTTTCTTATGGAACTTGCAAGACACAAGCCAAAGAGTGCTCCAATAAGCTGCAACAAAAATCATTTCAGTGAATATTTCCTTTCGGAATGCAATATTTATTGCATTCTGCACAACTCACGGTAATCGTATATTATATAATATATATATATATATATATATATATATATATATATATATATATATATATATATATATATATATATATAGCGGGTGTTTTTTAGAGGTATAGAACTTTAAGTTGACATTACTGTTGAGGATGGCGACCTATTTAACAGCTGAGAAATGTTTATTCTCAGTTTGGTTTGGCAATTCATCATGAATAGACTTTTCAGACGATCCCAGTCGAGTTCGAAAACTTTTGAAAAATGTAATTTCAATCCTCAAATTTGTAGATTTGTACTGCTGAAGAAGGAGGAAATTCATTGAGAAAAATATTCATAAAAATATTATTCATCCAGAAAAATTAATAATATTTATAACAGTCATAATCATACCCAGTATAACCAAAAACTAATTTGAATTTCTATATATATATATATATATATATATATATATATATATATATATATATATATATATATATATATATATATATATATATATATATATATATATATATATATATATATATATATATATATATATATATATATATATATATATATATATATATATATATATATATATATATAACAGTTACGCGACATAATCGAATTCTCTGAACCGAAAACCGTGATATCAATCCATTGAGACAGCATGAGAGAGTTGGTTAGGTTGGATAAAATAAAATCCTTCAGTATCAAGTATGAGAACTCATAAATCATTTTGTGCAAACACTCATTTCGCAAAAGTGACAACATTTGAACTCAACAAAATGAAATTATTGACGATGATCTTACCTCAGTAGCTGCGATTCCTATAATGACATAGCCAAGAATGGTAGATGATTTCTCCAAGAAATGGTACAGCTCGTCGACGCAACCGTGCTGATGCAAATTTCTGCTAGAAATTGAACAAGTTTTGTCTTCATTAGTGCAACAACTGGGTGGAATTTGATTGTTCCAGTATTCAGGTCCATTGATACCACAGCATTGCAACTGAAAGAAGTCAACATGTCATAAGAAACATAAATCGAAATCCAATAATATGGAACACAATAAATTGTTTGGAAATGGAATATCAACTGGAAAAATAAAATATCATCTGCATTCCACCTGCATACACTATACAAATATACGAGATTTTTCATTTATACTTCATATATTATCAATATTTTATGTTTTAGGCTACATGCTTCAATTATTATAAAATATAATGTAATTAGTGTTATTGCCCTTGATAATGGGAAATGAGCTAACCACCCAAAACATTTATAAAGATAACAACTGTATAATATATATATATATATATATATATATATATATATATATATATATATATATATATATATATATATATATATATGAGTTGTTAATATACTCAGTGAAACTAAAGACAAGTGTTCTAATTTCAATCAACTATTATAAATTTTTTCTTTCCACCATTTTTCATTCATGATTTCAAATGAAAATGAACTATTATTTCAGAAGGCCATCATGTCATCATTCATTCACTTCATTATCTGTCAAAAAACTCTTCCACAATCATAAAAGCATATATTAAAAAACAGTTGAAAGAAATTAATTCTTGGTCAAGTTAGCTAAAGAAGCTCACAGGAAATAATATATGAAATCCTAGAATTATCAAATTAACAACGCAAGTCTGTATCTCATAAGCAGTCAATAACTTGAGACCTGTCATGGAAAACGAACTGAAATTTGGAGACATCGAAGAAATTATTCTCCAGAAGTGTCACTTCATTGAAAAACTATAAGTTTAATCGCCCTAACCAAAATTTTATCTATTAGAATTCAGTACGATTTGGGCATCTTTTTCGATTCGCTACAGGCCTGATTTACTTATAGCACAAAGGCCTCGTGCACAAAGACTGGAAAGGTACATCTAGGTACTTTTCATATTAGTTCAGTTTTCATGCTTATAACTATGCTCATGATATTAAAAATATTTGACTTCTCAATTTACCGAAACGTGCAAAATCACTATTTCAAAAGATGTTTTCATATATTAGCTAGCTCTGATTGTAGTCTCCAGCTTGTTTTTTGCCAAACCGAGGCCGTATGCCATGCACTATGCATATGTAAATGCATTCACTTCATCTTTTATCACATCAAAAAATACTCACAATTTCTTGAAGACCGTCCACAACTTCTCTATTCTTTGGATAGTTTTCGAACGGCTTCCTCAATCCTTTCTCTAAGTCACGGTGGAAGTCAGTAGAATCCTTGAGTTGTAAGAATGCAAACACGCCGATAGCAATTTGAATGATGAAAATCGACAGTAGAATAACAGCATACTGAAAATTCAATACAGTCAGTTACGTATAGATATCGTTGAACGATAAAATAGGAGAAATTTGAAAAATGTCATTAGTAATAATAGAAAAGTGTTCAATAGAAATGAATTCATAATTTTTGGTTTGAAATGAAATATATGCTGCAAGGTTGATTACATGTGAAAAAATATCGAGAGATTATACTTTGTATTATTCTATGGTGATTAATACTCTATAATTTTCGAAAACTTGATTTGTTGAAGTCACAGAGCCATCAACAATCGGGAAAATAAACCAGAGTCCGTGGTTAAAATAAAACGAGACAACCGTCCAGTGTCTCGTTTTTTATTCACACGTCTCCTCAAATTTCAGCATTAGATTTTTCATATCGAGGCACATGGAAAACCCCAGCGTTTCAGTTCGTTCATAAGCTTTTGTAACTACCATTTTTTTACGATTTTGTAACTAGTCTGAAGCTGTTTCTAACAGCTCGAATCTCGTACTCTGCAAAAAGTGCAAAGGACTAGTGAAGATATGATGCTTATTAAGTTAAACAAGTGCTTCCCAACGAGGGGGCAACGACCCATAGGGGGGCAATTTAATTGTTATGGGGGGCAATTCGAAAATGGACCCGAGACAAGTTTAACCCTTCCGCACTTTTCAAACCTATGCGGGGGGCATAATGATTCTAGAGAAGCTAAGGTGGGGCATGGCTCCAAGAAGGTTGGGAAACAATGAGTTGAAAGGTTAAAGCAGACGCTAATGAAATCGAACTATTATAGTAGTTTGAATAAAAGTCTTTATAAAGTCCTAAATGAAATAAACTAGAGCGATACACCAATATTCTAAAAATAACTATTGAAATATCAAATTGAAAAAAGAAAAATCAAAAGTATATTTCAAGCAGCACCGTGCATCTAGTTGGAAATAAAACCATATAATTGTGAATTTGAAATTCATACAAAATATTTACAAAATAATTCAGGAAACAACCTTATGAATTGTTTCATGTTGCATGTTAATCAGCATAACTAGCATAATCAGCATAATCTACCTAGATGAATCCTATACTGGATTGATAAATCAATTCAATAATCACAATAAAATAATTGTCATAATGAAAATATGCTCAGTGAAAAAGCAATTTCATTCCTTGCACATACATACAAACTTTTTTTGAATTCGACATTAAATGCAAACAAGTTAGATTAGATCTTCAAAATCAAACTTTTGAACACTGTGAACCACCTAGATTGTATATTTACAGACGCATTCTTGCAAATATACAATAAATTATGGGAACTACAGAACTAAATCATAAACAAGTAATGAGTAAAACATTTAGGTATGTATCCGAAATTTGCAATGATGTTTGAAATGATAACAATTAACAACTCGCACGAAACTGAACTTGTTGAGAATGTTGTATCATTATTATTATAATTAAAACTTTATAAAATCATATGGGAGCTTTCCAGAACAAAGAAAATTCACCGAATATTTCACGCACTACTGAAAATTTTCTGAAATATAAGACTAATTACATGATATTCGTTTGAGATATTAAACGTCAATCAAATTCGTCAACACTGATTGGCAGTTTTGAGTAATTGAAATACTTCTGCTATATTTCAGAAATTGATAATTCAAATGATCCGATGTATATACATATGTTGTACTCAAACTCAACATGTAAAATAAATAGCAAAAAAGATAGTGTATGGTTGGAATTTATTTCCTTCAGCCTAGTATGAATAAAAGTTATTTTATTTCGAATCATCTGGATGAAGTGAAATAAATAGCAAAAATGATCGTGTATCGTTGGAATTTATTTCCTTCAGCCTAGTATGAATAAAAGTTATTTTATTTCGAATCATCTGGATGAATTAGTTCACTTACCGTAGTGAGCATGCAAGTGCTTTCTCTAACAGCTCCACAGCAGCCAAAGAATGCTGTGATGAAAACTACA
This sequence comes from Henosepilachna vigintioctopunctata, assembly GCA_030704895.1. NCBI lineage: Eukaryota > Metazoa > Arthropoda > Insecta > Coleoptera > Coccinellidae > Henosepilachna > Henosepilachna vigintioctopunctata. The sequence goes on from JARQZJ010000041.1 coordinate 2,580,472, forward strand.
GCTCCCACAACTATTGTTATTATTGGGGCCACGCCGTATGCTGGTGGTATAGCATCATTCGATATTTTTGACATGAAACTGAACTTGAAGACACATCCTAAAATGATCATAGCCAAACCAGCAAGCTGAAAGATGAAAAAACAATAAATTTAGGTTCTATACAATGGACTGACGAGTGCAATCAACGCAAAATAATGCTTGAGGCTCATTGTCACGCGACGTAATCGTTAAAAATTTTCGCAGAATGAAATCAATGCCAAAATACAAAGGTATGTTTCTATATTACGTTGCGTTGGTACCACTTAACATCGCCACCTCCAAAAATTAAGTCGCCAACCACATCACTCTCAAAAGTAATATTACTCGGTAATATCACAGTATCAACTCATCACTCCATCACGTAAAAGATTATTCGCAGAGGTTGGTTGATATGGTGAATATGTTGCGCTATGAACTGTGATGTTTTCTTCGTGATATCACTTGACAAGCGACAGACATTACATCATGTGATGGTGTTCTATTATCGACTATATGAGAAAATTAAATTTATTTCTCTGTTGCCTTATCTAGTAAACCCATTCTTATGAATACACTAATTTTATACTATAAAAACTTGAATAAATACAGAAAAATACAACGTGCCGATGTTTTATTATCGACTATAAGTGAATGAAATTTATATCTTTTTTGTTTCATTTTGTGAATCCATCTTTATGAAAGCCTTCATTTTATACTATAACAATTAGAATTAATATATAAATATATTACTTGATGGTGTTCAATTATCGAATATGTGAGAATGGAATTTATTTCTTCGTTGTCCCATTTTGTAAATCCATCTCTATGAAGACCCTAATTTTATACTATAAAAATTTGGTTTAATATATAAATATAATACGTGCTGGTGTTTTATTATTGACTCTATGTGAAAATTAAATTTATTTCCCTTTTGTCTTATTACGTGTATCCATCTTTATGAAACCAATAATTTTATACTATAATAATTTGCATTTATATAGAAATATATAGATGCTCAATTATATAGACTATATGTGAAAATGAAATTCATTCATTTTTTGAATCATTCTGTCTATGCCTTTCAATGAAATCCCAAATTTAATACTATGATAATTCAAATTAATGAAGAAAAATATTATGTGCAGGTCTTCTATTATACGAGGGGCGGCTGATAAGTTCTCGATCTAAGGTACTTAACGAAAAGGTATCATCTCGATACTGATAGCACAACTTGCGGCACTAAATGATAGTATAAATAACACCCATTTGTTCAATTTGATTCATTAAAACTTCAAACCTGGAACAAGCAACAATACCATGTCGGCCGAAACTGAAAATTCTCGCAATTTTGTGCACCGCGCAGTGATTAAATTCCTTGTAAGAAAAAGAAAGTCTTCGAAAAGCATTCTTGAAGAAAAGTCATCGGTTCCTCCGAGCCATCATATACAATGGTGAAGGAATGAGCTCGACTTTTGAACAAGGAAGAGAGAGCTGTCAAGACGACCCTCGCCTGGGCCGCTTTGTGACAGTAGTGACCGAAGAAAATGTTCAAAAAGTTGAAATATATGTATTGGCCGATCGAAGAATAAAATTGTGGCAGATAGCTGAGGACTTGCAGATCAGTTAAGGGCGAATCGGAGAAATTATTAGTGCGCGTTGAAAAAATGAAACAAACATGAAAAAAATTAGTGCGCGTTGGATACCGCGAATGCTCACACCACTCGACAAACAACGACGACTCGTGAGTTTTAAGGATTTTTTGGAGTTATGTCAGAATGATTTGGACGAAATTTGTAACCGCATTGTGAAAGTAGAGGAAACCTGGATTCGTCAGTATCCGGAGTCAAAACAAGAGTCTATGCAGTGGATTAAAAAAGGTGAAAGACCACCAAAGTTTAAAGTGGAAAAGACGCCTTCTAAGATTATGGCGACTATTTTCCGGGATAGCGAGGAAATTTTATCAATCGATTACTTGCCTGAAGGAACTACTATGAATGGTCAATACCACGCCAATTTATTGGGTCAGGCACGTGAAGCAGTCGTACAGAAGAGACGTGTTGTTTTTGCAAGACAACGCGCCCGCTCACACCGCTAGAGTTTTGGGGAATGCTTTAAAAGCCACTGGGTTCGCAGAAATGGACCATTCCGGACCTGGCTCCCAGCGACTTTTCCGTTTTTTCTGAACTGGAAATGGAGTTAAGTTTGTGAAGATTTTCGGATGACAATGAGATGAAGTAAGCCGTGGAGAGCCATTTTTGAGACAAATATTCAGCATATTATTTCTATGGTTTGAAGTTCACGAAGTGAATAGTGTATTTCACTTGAGGGTGATTATATTGAAAAATAATATTTAAAAAACTGAATTTTTCTCTCATTAAGTACCCTAGGCCACGAACTTATCAGCCGCCTCTCGTATATACTATCTACTAGCTAGTGTAATATCTACCTAAAATGAACCAGTAAAAAACTGCATGCGAAAAAAGTAATATTACTTTGAAGTAATGCTGTGATGTTAAGACTCCTCACGTAATGCGTGATATAGCATCACACTTCAAAGTGATATCACTCGGGTGATATTACGAGCATTACTTATGGAATGCCTACTTCGTAGCCTATCGTCTGTTAAGCCTGGACAGAGTAACAGCGTAGCACCTCAACGCATAGTACGTCTCGAACAAATGATACGCACTGACATCAATGGAGTGAATGAAAGAATGTTCTGTTTATAAATTACTGTATTCAGAAAGAAATGTGATGAGGATTTTATGAAACATCCCAAATATCAGAAGAAAGTAAAGAGCGAACATAACTTGACGCTTGGGAAGAACTTCCTGTTGAACTTCGACAGTATTAGACGAATGCAAAAAAAGGATGTTGTTCTTTCTGTTATAAGAAGGTATTGTAGTCTTGTGAAAGAATTATATCAGTCGCCTGGAACGGAATTGTTACAGCCCACCTTTATTGGACAGAAATGCCCTTCCTCTGTGTAATATCTCTGCTATTTTGCGTCCAGTCAAATAAAAGAACTATAAGAAATCAGTATTACAAATTAGATGAGGACATTTTGGTGAAATGTTCATAGAGATCATCACTTGACCAATATTAAATCCAATAAATAGTCAATTATTTTCGACGTACACACTCCTACTAGTACAGTAAGAAAGCTGTTACAGCGAACTCCATAAGAAGAAAACTGTTTTGTTGTAGGAAGGAAGGCAGCTGTTTTTTGTAAGATACCTGACAATGAAGGTACTTGTTTTGACACTATATTTGTTGACCTGCCGTAACTTCGAGCATAACAAACAATTGTTACGCAACGGCTGTACAATAGGAAGTTTTGTTCTTTACACGCACCTATCCAAACTAAGACATTGAAACCTGGCTGGTATACTTCAGACATGTTTCCTAGCGACTTTATATGTAGAAGCAGGCAAACCATAGTCATATTTTGAATACTGACGTGTTGAAAAAATCGAATGCTAACTTTCATCTGAGACGCCTTATTCCTTGAATGAATAATATTTGCACTTACGAAGGAACGTATTGAACTATACAAACATAGTGCAACAATAAATTCACTATGTGAAGATAAACGTTCATGTTCATAGGATGATAAGAATGTGATATATTCATTCATCTTGAAGCTTTATGAAAATTACTCTTCTTCGGTGATGCCATGTTCCAATACAAATTTGAATGAACTTTCGTTATTTTGAATGTTTTTGATAAACGAAAACTAGAATCGCTTTTTCAGAGCAATTTCCATTTTCGACTTTAGTTGACTATAATTTGAATTTCAACAAGTGTGAAATTTTTGATGAAATGCAAGGATGTCAGATTGAAATTAAACATTCAATGTTTCAACTCGTACGAGTATTCTTAACATTGAAGCTTCAATGTTGCGAGTATGAAATTTTGGATTAATGATCGAAAATATTCAATATTACTGGTTAATATTGTTAAATAGTAGTGAATATTGCTAGTCTATATAATGAGAAGTGAAACGAACAGCATAAAGTTGAAGTAGTGATGCATAGCAGAATTTATAATCATGTTATTATATAATTGCGGATATTCAATGTTTGACCAAGAATTTCCAATAATATTGAATGTTTACTTCTTTAATTGAATTCTACTTCCACTGATTTCATTCAATGCAATCACGATATTCTATGATTGCAATTTATGGGATCTATGAAAATTCAGTGAATGTTGGGGGTAACTCGATAATCTACCCCACCACTGATATCATTCATTGTAATCACGATATTCTATGATTGCAAATGATGGGATCTGTGAAAATTTAGTGAATAATGTGAGGTAACTCGATAATCTACCCCACCACTGATATCATTCATTGCAATCACGATATTCTATGATTGAAATTCATGGGATCTATGAAAGTTCAGTGAATGTTGTTAGGTAACTCGATAATCTACCCCACCACTGATATCATTCATTGCAATCACGATATTCTATGATTGAAATTCATGGGATCTATGAAAGTTCAGTGAATGTTGTTAGGTAACTCGATAATCTACCCCACCACTGATATCATTCAGTGCAATCACGATATTCTATGATTGAAATTCATGGGATCTATGAAAGTTCAGTGAATGTTGTTAGGTAACTCGATAATCTACCCCACCACTGATATCATTCATTGCAATCACGATATTCTATGATTGAAATTCATGGGATCTATGAAAATTCAGTGAATGTTGTGAGGTAACTCCATAATAATCTACCCCAGAATGTAGTCTATTTATTATTAAATTTTGTTTGATCCACTTAATACATTCATGTTATTCAAAAGTAATAGAGTAGAAAAAGTAGAACTAACTTTCGGTTTCAACTGTTTGTCAGAAATAACATACGTATGTAGATAATTCTATGAGATTTAGAATAATCCTGATTTTGGAAGCCCTACACACATCAATAATATACTCAGATACGACGGCGTCGTCTAGAATATCCTAGATCTTGTAGGGCTAGTGACCTATATTCATGAATGATAACAATCATTCTTTTCATGTGAAAATAAAATTCAACGTTCTTATATTATTTATTAAAGTGAAGACATCCTTACTCCATCAACTCTCCGCGAATATGTTCAAATTTAACAAATTTTAGATTGAAGAGATTTTCATCTCTGCAATCAGATTGTCCTCGTCATTTTTACGAATATAACCGCTTCCAAGCAATGATCTAAGTGAGTATTTATAGATAGTTAATCCAGAGCAACTATGTGATTTTTATTTGCCAATAATAATCAAATCATGCAGATTATTCGCCAGTAATCAAATCAGCCAGATTATCAAACTAGAAAACATGCCTAAGAGACCGGGCGTTTATGTTTGGAAACAAATACTTAAAAGAAACAGCGAAAAATATTTCACAATAGTAAAATGAAAACAGTAATCAAATAAATAATCGAATATTACCATCAATTGGCCAATGGAAATTTTAAACAATATTTTATTATCAATGTACTTTTAATTGAACTTGTTTTCAAATTATGCTCATTTTCATTATTCGTTATGAAAGAAAATCTTTATTCCCAAGCCATCACAGGAAAATTACATTCTTATGAATAATATTTGTTCCTCTAGTTGAATTACAGAAAGGGGAAAGATACCCTTTCTAATTTCTCTATTTCATTGATGTGTACAATTTCCATTTTGACGTGTTTTATGCGGCTATGAACGATAGAAGAGTTCATCATTGTCTACCATATATTTAGTATGAATTATTACTTAATCCAAAGAAATCAATAGTACAGTTATTTACCGAGGCGTAATGTACACTCTATTGGAAACCAGTTCGATATAGAATTACGTGTTTGCTTTGGGTTTCCATGGTATTAACATTCACGATTGATGACGTTATTGTTGCTTCCATATTTGTTATGCTTAGAGCAAAATGACATTTTATTTCGAGGAAACGATGAATTTGTTTTTGACTGAAAAAAGAGGAAATTGATCAATTATTCAAATGTGCGATGCGAAAATATTTTGAAAGTAATAATCAACACAAAAATGTAATCATATAGTTCCTGCGTCATTCGAAATGTCAAAGTTGCTACCACTTTTAGATATAAACAGTGGCGTCAAAACGCTTGAAATATTTCAGATGGATGGATCCGACTAACTCGAATGCAAATAATAATAATCATAATAAAGTCTTTATTTCTTCTTGTTGGAAGGTATGGTGGATCTAAGTGAAACACGGTGATCGTCTCTTTATGAAATCATTTATTCAACTGCCGTAATATACCTAATGTGTTATTCAGCCGAAGAATCAAATAATACTAAATATGAAGAATATATTATCAACAGTCTCAAGTTCCGAAATTCAAGTGTCTCGGTGGTACATGCCAAAACTGCTGATGACAGATATATCATATACAATAACGTAAAATAGGGAGAGCGTGAGAAGTATCACCGAGTCATTTCTAGGAATGTTGAACATAAACAATTATAACGAGTATAGTTTTTGATACTTTTTGGTATATGAATATAATATTTTTTCCTTTTTTAATAGAAGAAAAAGCCGAAGTTCAGGGGCACATACATTGTACGCAGCATACCTGGTCTTTCACTTAACCTTACTTTATATATACAAAAAAATAAATGATTTTCTTCAGTAGTGACAACTTAATTAATACATTATCATTGTACCAAATGTAAGAAGAGGATGTAGGCAAGTTTCCATTAACGTTCAAGGACTCTCGACCTTTACATGAAATTTCCATAATCTTTTTCTTAAAGGTCCTAGTGATCTCGACTAGACATCCTACGGAATACTGTTGTATAGCTTGACAATATTTTGAGAAAAACTACGCTCAAACAGAGAAGTTCTGTGAGCCGGAGGAGTCAGCCTAACCCCATTTCTCACATTGATATTATGTACATGCGAACGATATACTATCTTACGATGCAAATACTTAGGACCTTATTTCTTTTTAATTTTGTGGTAGAAACAAGCCATGTGCAGTTTCTTATTATTCATATTTAGCCAATGCGCATCAGATAGTTTATATGAAATGCGTTTATACTTTCGTATTCCATACACATATTACAATCATGAGTTTTGTATCAACTGTATTCTTCTCTTCTGAGTGTTTGTTAAACATGGTCCGTATATCACATCGGCATAGTTGAATAGTGACAAAACTAACCTGTCACATAGAACCTTCTTTACCTGTTCACTTGAAACATGGCGATGGGGGTACAACAATTTCAACATCGAATATGAACGCTGAACACACCGTGATACGTGCTTCTCAAATCTTAAAGACCTATCAAATATCATTCCTAAGTTCTTTACTTGATTTTTCATTGGTAGCTATACACCCGCTATTTCGATTGTAACACCCTCCGGTAGCTCACATTCTATCCGTGCTATAAACAATAACGCAACATTTGTCAGGGTTCAAGTTCAGACAATGTTCACTAGATGCTTCATATAACCTATTCAAATCCTCATTTAACTGTACACAGCACCTCATTAGTAGCTTTCGCAGGACAAATAAATTTGCGTATCATAAACAATAAATAACAAAATATTTCATTCAATTTCAGCTTCGAAACACTGAAAACGTATCGTTCCACCAGCGTATCGTTTGAACTTGCAAATTCAGAAAACATGATGTTTTCACAGCTCCATATACACCCGAAACAATCATGACATGGTAGAATAAATTGTTGATTTCGCGTCAGTTGATAATTTTTTTATTTTGTGTGCCTAAAGTTTAACGCCGGTTCCCAAAAGCCAATGGGTTTGTAATCACTGTACATTACCCAACAATTATTATCCATTTAACTACTTAAATAATAGATCATCACAGACACCCATGCCTTCACCGAGGTTCGAATCCGAATCCTACCGCACCATATTCAGGGGTTTCCCGGACTATGCGACGGAGACCGGCAGTAGGGATGCTCGATGATCGTCGATGTTGAAGCAAAAACATCGATGTTTTTCAATATTAATGAAAAAATGAGACCATGTCGCGGGACACGAGGTAGGAACGTTAGTTCCTTCAAGATTTACTATTCAGTTAATTATAAAAGAAGTTAATATAATCTATTCAATAAATAATAAATAAGTCGTCATAGTCCGACTCCACAGTCCGATGATATGACCTGACAACATTCCAATCACCCATTTCCCGTCGCAACCCACGCTCTGGCCTAGAGGCGCGCCTTCTCGGCTCCCCTACTCTATCCGTCTTCCGTCACCCACAATCCGATGACATGACCTGACCACATTCCTATCACTCATTACGTTAACGGAATCGATCGTCGCTGCTACTTCTTGAAAAATCCAGTGTCTGATCTCAAAGATTCATCTCAAGTTTGGAATAATATCAACCGTTTGACTTACCCGAAATATTGAGACATCCACGCTATCCGAAAGTGTTTTTGAAAGCTGACTCTAGCCTTGTTCAACAAAGAAATAGATTGAAAGGTTTTTTTTTATAAAAAAATAGGAATATGTAATAATTTTTTCAATTTCTGATTAAATTTCGAACCATTTCAATGTATTTCATTTATTTTTCCATCATTAATGCAAGAATTCATCGATGTTATTTATCCAACATCGATGTTCGGTTTTCAATGAATATCGAACATCGATGTTGGGCTTTCGATTATGATATCGAGGTTAACATCGATGTTTTTCTAATATCGGCCATCCCTAACCGGCAGCCTCTGGTAGTAATTATTTTCAAAGCAACAAATATAAAATGAGAGTAACGTAAACGAAGATCACACTGTCTCCGTCTGATACGTCATATATATTATTATCGTGGAGTCGTGACTCATTTCCATGTAGGTGAACTTCAGGGTCAAGTGGACTACACTAACAGTCTTTAATCTGAATAAACAATTCTAAATAAAATTAAGAAATAGCCATACACCAGACGTAGATCGATTGATTTCACGAAAATAATTTGAATTGTTGCATTTATTCTTATATTCGTGAGATATGAATTTAAAAAAAAACATTCACATGGTTTACGAATTCCGTTTTACGCTTATAAACTGAATTTATACAGAAATTGCTTTTATCTGACTAAATAAAAGACTTTTGATTTAACCTTTAACGCTCAACACATTTATCTTTATTAGAAATTTTCCACACGATAATTAGATGGAGATGAATCAGGCTAATGCATTATTTCCACGTTTATAATGAAGCATAATCAAGGAATATCACTATTTCGATTAGACAGGGAAATTTGTCAATAAACTAGTTCGTCCATTCTGATTTCATTTGTAGATCCGACTTAAACAATTTCATTTCTTAAAATAATACCAAATCATGGCGTTTGACGTTGACAGTAGTGATTTGATATGACTTTTATTGTGATATTTCAATGTGTTGAGGTAAATAAACTCCATCCTTTCGTAGATGTATTTCACAATTATTAATGAGTAACATTAGAAAATATTTTGTTATGGAAGATAATTTATCGGAGAAGCTATTATAGAAACGAATGAAAAACCAATCATTATAGCCAGAAAATAAAGCAGATACTAGAAATTACTAGAAATGCTAAAAAAAGATTAGCGCGAATCAAAGCAGAAGCAAAACATAATAAGATTCTGGAATTTATAGGTTAGCGACATCGACAAGAATGGTGGTAGATAAAGTGAAATATTTCATCTAGTCGACACACGTACGAAAATGAACCATCCAAACTTAGGAATAAATATCGCAGATATTTTAATACAACTTATTTAGATATAAATATTATAAATAAGTTGTTAGTGTCGGATCTTTTATTCATATATTGCTGTTTTCTGTTGATATATACTATTTCTAGAAAAAGCCTTCTTATCTAACGCCTCTCTTACCTCAACATCACAATCTCATCTGATGTATCATTCAGGACATCAGGTGTATTGTTTCTGCGCAATCGCATTTGGTTTTTTTAATATAGTCACTTTTGTTTGAGGTAATAGTTTTACACAGATTTCTTTCCCTTTGACCAAGATTACTTAACATTCATTTCATTCGAGTGGATAAACTACATGTGTTCTCGTTTTGTCTCGAGACTGTCTCTCAATTTGAAAAAAAAAATATGTTCCCAATGTTGGTATTATTCTGATAGAAATCTTCAAATCACGTAGAATCTTCAAGATCGTTATTATTTGAGGTGTACGTTGTTTCATAAACGTCAAAGAACCAAACAACACAAGCGAACACTTTTTAATCTCCTCAATGGTGCCCAAGTGGAAACTAATTGTAGTTTGTGTCTCCAGCGTGAAGCCAATATCTACAATTTCAAGAGTTTCGGACGATATGAGTTTTTCTTAAAAATTTCTTACTATTCCTTGAAGTTTTTTCATTTGTATTTTTGGTGGCATAAGAGATGTACTCTATTATTCAAACCTAGAACCATTAGTTTCATGTGTTGAGAGAGATAGGAATAGTAGCTAATCTACCTCCCTGGTTTTGCGTACCAGTTAATAGTGACCAGACCTTATTATTATACTTCTTGCAAGCGTATCAAGGGAATATACTGTTATCTGTTATCGATCTCTTGCTCAAGTGTGCAGAATATCATCCACATGGATATAGAATATTATCTATATCTTCAACTGTATGTATGTATGTATGTATGTATATATATATATATATATATATATATATATATATATATATATATATATATATATATATACAAGTCTGGCCAGAGACTTTCTCTGCTACTGTAACAGCGTAAAGTAGCGTCTGCACCCACATTGGGCGGCTGAAGTTAAACTCGCCAACCCGCCTGGCAAGCGTGGCGTTTTATTGTCAATTACCCCCTATGGATATGTCAAATACCCCAGGTAGGTAGATCTGGTGGAACTAGTTCAGAATCCCACACTGATGGCGATACAAACTCATAATTCTTCAGGTCTATGCCCCAAAGCGGTCCTTCACTGACGATCAAATCGAGATGTTCTACGAAGAAAATCCCGGAAATGGACTTGGCATGGGCTTGCAACATCAAAAAGGAACTTGACCACATACTTCTGAACGGAAGACGAAGCCTTCGCGATTGTGGTGTGCTAAACTAGTTTGACGCAGGAAGTGATCACCGCATAGTAAGATGTGCAGTCTGCTTTAATGTCAAGCTGGAGTTGAGAAAGCTTTTCAAGTGCCGAGAGAAACCAGTCAACTTCGGAAACCTGAGATTGAGATCCGACGAATTCGACAAAGAAATCCCCAACCAACTGGCTCTCGGACCGACAGAGACAGAAGATGCGCTGCTAAATCAGCGCTAGAAACAAACTCTATTCTGTTGAGAGGAAATTCTTTACATTTTTCTTTGAATGCTTTCGCTTCGTAACTGAGGAATTCATTCGGGATAGTATTCATTAAATTAACAATGTTATACGGAAAATAACGTTCATATAACGTATAAATAACGACATAAATAAATTAATATTTAATAATAATAAGTAATCATAATAATAAATAGATATAATACTAGAAATACTTATAGTTTTTATATTCAAAGTTATAAGCTTTCTGAATACAAAAAAAGCATATACTTTGACGGATTTAAGGCTCTCAATAATTTACAAAGTATATTGAAAACTAGTACTAGTATTAAGATATTTAAGAATGATCTAAGAAAGTATATTTTGAATAATGATATAGGTATGTAATTAAAAATTGACAGTTCAAAATATGTACATTTCTTGTATAGCTTTAGCTAAATATATTCCTGAATTCTGAAAAATTGTCACCGATGATTTGCCGACAAACTACAATAATAATTTTGGCTTCTAACAATGCACGTTCAATAAGGAACCGATGCAGACCTACACAAATTCAAAGCACTTCATTCTATTGATTCAATAATTTTTATGTCTTACGATGTGAACGTGTGTAGGTTTTCTATAAATATCATAAAGTATGGAACAGTATGAACAATATTCGGCCGAAACTACAGCGTAAAATCATCAGATATTGAAATCGATAACTTTCATTCCAATGTATTGTGGGAAAGCGGCTTAAGAAGTTTCCGCTTTTTTTATGTTCACAATAAGTCACTTATGACTGATGTATTAATGTGTTCACATGTTGGTGAATATCAGTAGCGGTATGGCATACGTTACAGCTTCAGGAAGGCAAAAACATATTTTGATTTTATATGAATCAGTGGTATTCACACAATATGGTCAGATTTGTCGACTATTTTACTAGCCTACTCAAATGGACTCAAAAGCAACAAATACCAACAAGAATCTGGAAAATATACAGAAGATATTGAATTTGTAAACTGGAGTAAACTTTTCAGTCCAAATTTTAGGCATCCAAATGAAGTTTAGTTAATGAATATGATAGTGATTGATATGAATTGTTCCATATTTCAGCTGATGTTAAATAATATGTCAAGGAATTTATTTAGAAGGATAGGTATTTGTATATTAAATAAAAACATTTCAAATGATTTTCACGTGAAGTAAATATTATTATCTGGAATGTATAACGTAAACTATTGAGATCTTAGTCGTAGTCTGTTTCCATAGTGAATAGAATCCAAGGATTTTTCGTAATTCAAGCAAAATATTTTCATTATATTGTAGTATAATTAGAAACTCTTGGCGAAATTTCACGAAGAATTTCGTGAAATATACTCGAAATATGTTTCCGACTACCAACCCATTCTCAAGAGATTAATATTTTTTCACAACTATATGAAGTTGTCCGAAACTTCTGACGTTTTTCATTATACGATACATTTGAAATATGTTCCCTAAGTGTAGTTCCAGAAACCGATTCACACAATTGAATTACATTGCGGTTGAAACAAATCAATTTGAGATGCTAATAGAAATTAGCCTTTGAATCCGATGAGTAAAGCTTGCTAGAAAAATGTAACCGACTGGTAGAGAGAAGGTCATAATTCAAGGTTTATAGGTAAAAATTCTGAGAAGCCGACTTTGATTCATTCTCTCACTCGCTTGATCTAATTTTTTGAATAAAGGGATAATAAGAATAATAAGAATAGGAGATCTTATTTTCAAAACTTCGCCTATGTTGGGATTCTGTAATTTGTGAGTAGCTAAAAATTACTGAGAAAGACAATATAATTCGTGGTGCGAAGGGAAATTAGGATTATAGCTTTAAATAAGTAATTTAAATAAAACTAAGTAGTTTTTCGATTTTCACTATAATTCATTCAAAAACATGACAATATCGTTTCGCCAACAAAATTTAATATTAAATTATAACAACAATATTAAATTTATTCCAGTAACAATGCAATCGAAGAAAAGTATTCTATGGTCATCCCCCACATTCAGAAGAAATATGTTCTATAGTCACTCCCCTGTAAAAGAAGAACAGTGTTCTATGGTCATTCTCACCCCACGCACTTCAGAATAAATATACGCAGTCCACAATGTAATAGCTCATATGTTTATCATCAACATCTGATGAAGCCACTGTGTTGGCGAAACGATATTGTTATGTTTTTGAATTAATTATAGTGAAAATCGAAAAACTACTTAGTTCTATTTAAATTGTGTATTTAGATTTTCATCAAGTATCGACCCAATTGATTAATGACTTTGAATAAGTGATTTGTTCCCCATACTACATAACCAACTTAAATAAATAGATTTTTATGTATTGGATTATTCTGATTTTCGGATTATACTTATTGCCCACATCGATTTACTTGATGGTACTTTTCTCTGTGTTCCATTTGAACATTCCAGAAAGGTATATTCCAAGGTCTATAAACCAAATTATTATATTGCACAACTAAAGTAGTACCAGTAAAATCTAATATTTCTCCCATAACTTTTTATTTTTAAAATTATAACTTCTGCTCATTAATCATTAAAAAAATCAATATATAAATTTAAAAATGTAAAAACATGGGAGGAGGGGGTAAGAGGTTTGCTTATTTTGTGGACAAGGGGGATAGGGGGTAAATAATTGTAATAAATCTGTTTACGTAATACTCGAATGACCCCACACCTCTATTTCGTTCAATGAAGATCCAGTATACTTAAATAATTGTAATACTGCTGAATGAACAGCTTTTAGCGTTAGATGTTTTCCTGGCATACCCAGCCGAAAAAAATACATTTGTATGAAATTGTCCACTAAACCGGGGTTGATAATTGTTGATACAAAAAAAAATTTTTAGGATGAAACCGATGGAAAGAGAATATAACGAAAAAGAAAAAAATATCATTTACTGGTCATCTGAGGTTAGAAAATGGTAGGCGGCGAGTTTTCAAGGGTAAAAACAATTCATCTCGATTTCCAGCCAAACTACCTACAAGTCCTATGATAAAAAGATCTACAACTTTTTTATTTATTTTTTTTTCACATAACCTCAAAATTCATATGAAAAATTCAAATAATCAAGGTTTTGGTTTTTAATTTCATCTTTCACGAAAAAAATTTTAATGGCCCCTTAGATATACGTATATTTACCCACTGAGTTGAAAACAAATTGAAGTAAAACAGAAAATTCACTTTATCGATTAAATTGGCTTTTCTTCAGAGGAATAGGCGGATAGCGGATATAGTAATACTTATCGTTAAGATCTATAAGAAAATTAATTAATATTCCTGAAACAACCGCAAATAATCAATATACGGAAATTATAATCTAGTTCGTAACATTTTTTTTTGGAAAGCCTTATCTTCAGATGCGATTGTTAAACAAAGTTTTAACAATTTATTCAATGTTTTCATTAAAATTACTGTTGGTACTATGTTGGATTTTTATCGATACAGTAGATGATATTGCTGTCGTCCATTTATTCCATAACACAATTGCAATTTTTGCGTATTTTTATTCATCCTATGAATGCAGTTGGAACTGTCATAATAAATAAAAGTTCACCTATATAAGTAGACTTTTGTTAATTGTGTTAATATTAACATAATTTGAAGAATGTTGTAGCATATCATCAACTGATTCTGAATACACTCTCAAATTAGTCTATTCATCTTTGAGATGTAGGAAATTTCAAATTAACTTATGTCTGAATTACATTCAAATATGTGAAAGCAGCGGCGTTACATTTTCAGGATTTATGACGTAAGATGTATTCATGTGCTTTTCATTAATTTCTACGAATTGAGATGTACATTAATATATGCATTACATATGCATACGACTTACTGTATATTTCTGTCTTACAATCAATAAAATGGTATATGAGGGTTGAAGTCGTCTTTCATTCATTGGACGTGGCGTAACTGATCAGTACCTTATAGTACGAAACAGCTAACTATTAACTTAAATTATCGAATTGAAGTTATAGTATTCTTTTTTCTTTTAATATCGAATATTTACAAGAGCGATAATATAGCATGAGAAGAACAGAATTATTTTTGATGTATATACTGTATTTTTTCTTATATATATATATATATATATATATATATATATATATATATATATATATATATATATATATATATATATATATCATTATATACTTTATGCCTTTTACACTCAATATGTGAAACATAGCTTATACATTCCGTATGCATCTCAACATATTGAATAATCATCATATACCATAAGTAAAATTCGGAAACACCTGTACAATCATCGATAAAAATATGTATGCTTGGATGCCATAAAATTCAGGACAGCTTTTCCTTATCAACAGTAAACAGCGGACGTGCTCGTTATATTTTCTATTGTATGAAGCAAACACTTTATAAATTACGTAGGTACTTACCATTCTCGCACAAAAATGAATAGTGTTATTGTTGAAAATGATGGAATTATAATTAATAAGCTAATAGCGGAGAAAGCAAGTTATATACAATAATTTGCTTCTTGCACTATTTATCTAATTTTAAGGTGGCTCACCTAAACTGAACAGAAGGACTTAACATACAACGATTTGCTTTGAATTTTCGAAAGAAATGGGTCATATGAAAAATATTATGAAGTCAAATTTAAGAGTGTGTGAAATATGAAAATTAATATTTTCCAATTCCAAGACAATAATGTCCAGAAAACCCAAAAATGCATAAAAAAGGCAGTCCAAAAGACTTATAATTCCGAGTGTGAATAGTCCAACTGAATCACTATGCTAATATACTCGTATATTAATGTATATATAATACATAATATATACATTATATATAATGTATATAGGTTTCTTGGCATTTTTTGGACTCCAGGCTTAGATAAGCTGCACATGTTGAATACATATCCACTAAATTAAGTGGAAACATATATGTTTTGAGGCAACTATCAGGTTCTTTATCAGCAACTGTCCTGAAAATGGTGTACTTTGCCTCGTGTGAGTCTCATATGCGATATGGTGTTCTTGCGTGGGGTCACTGTAGTGGACCCCAGTTTAGCTTTATATGAATAATGTTGCACCATGAATTCAAAATTAAGTCCAATATCAGCCGAACATGTTATGGTCAACTTGCTAGATGAATATATTGAAAAATTATAGTAAAGAGTGCCTTTATCTTTAAATTTGTGGATGACATAGTTTTGGCTACACCAAGAACAGTTGAAAATGAACTGCCGAATTGTTTCAATACTCATATTGAAAATATCCATTTCACCATCGGAAGTGAAGATTACAATTGGCCTGTACTTTTCCTTGATTGTAAATTACACAGACACAATCAAACTGTCCGACTAGATTGGTATAAAAAACCGAAAACCTATCCAGATAAGCTTAAAGTATTATTCCAGTCATCCTCTGAACCTGAAAATCAAATTTATCAAAGAAATTAAAAGAAGATATACAAGAAATGTCACGGCAATATTCAAAGAGTTAATATTCTATATTAATATTCAATTAGTGAAAAACCAAGAATTTTTTCTTCTTACAGATTGTATTGACATTATTTTAATTACAGATTTCATCACTTAAATTCAGTATGCTGTTGAAAGTAAGCTTGTCTTCATGTTGAGCAGGAAGATTTTTCTATATTTTGATATGTTTTTTTTGATTAAGTTATCTATAATGAAAGATTAAAAACCACAATATAATGCTGTTTCTCCGACAACTCGAGCAAATACCTGCCGAGCAACAACTTGCATACTT
This sequence comes from Henosepilachna vigintioctopunctata, assembly GCA_030704895.1. Taxonomy (NCBI): domain Eukaryota; kingdom Metazoa; phylum Arthropoda; class Insecta; order Coleoptera; family Coccinellidae; genus Henosepilachna; species Henosepilachna vigintioctopunctata. The sequence goes on from JARQZJ010000041.1 coordinate 2,597,553, forward strand.
CAAGAATGCAAATTACCTTAAAAGTTTTAAAATTCACGAGAGGGTTTGTATCGACTATCGTATGAATCTCTAAAGTGACATACTCTTCTTATCGATGTGGTAATTTAAATTATTTAAACATTCACAACAATCCTTTCCTATAGATAAGCCTATTTAAATGGTACGGTTTTTTATGTACTTATCTATTTTCCTTTTTAAAATGGCAAATTTATTCCGTATAAATCGAAAAATAAACAGAAAGCAGTAAATTGTTAAATCAGGGACTAACCAACCAAAATTAATATGAATATACGTTCATTTGTTTTTATATAATACTCAGGCTAACAAGATTTTTAGAGCATAACGATGCATAGATACCAATTATCGAAATCTCGAAGCAGGCGTTTCTTTGTAAATTATATAACGTTGAACATCTCGAAATGAGGAAGACACGGCAATTCAAACCAAATATTAAATTTGCTTTGAGAAATATAAACATGTATTTAATTTTATTTAATTTAATCGTTAAATAGTAGAATTCAATAACTTCAAAAACATTCTTCACTAAAACCAAAGATCGCACTGCAGTGTTGTGTAATTGCAATGTCATTTACAAAATACCATGTCTCCAACGTGACAAATGCTATATAGCATTTATAGCATTTATTATATCAAACCAAACAAAATTTAAAACAAAGAGTCACACAAAACAAAAAAGATAGTCGTATTGGAAAACGATCTTGTGCATTAGCATGTCACTTCCAAGACTCGGATCACAATTTTGATTACGAAAATTTTATAACTTTGGATAGGGAAAGCAAACACAAAAAGAGATTATTTTTGGAATTGGCACATATACACAACACAGACAATACGATTAACTCAAGATCAGATATTGAAAAATTAAGCCCTCTAGGGTGTTGAAATTTTTGACCCAGGGATACCAACTTGGGGGGGTTTCCCCTTAAATTTATGGGGACAAAATGTTTGGTGGGGCTTTTTGGGGGCTTTAAATTTTCAGGGGTAATCTTAGGGGTATTTTTAAAGTAATCCAAAATATTTCATATCATAATTTGAATAACTAAAATTAATTTTGATTTATATCTTGAATAAAAAAATCCATTTCATGACGACAATATTCAATACTGTTTCTTAATGTAGGTTGATTAATGAATTTTATAATTAGAAAATGAATAATTCAATTTTTGTGTAAACTAATACCCTATAAACTATTCCGAATATTCTCATTTCCAAAAATTGAATGAAAAATTTAATAATAATAAAATAACATTTGAATAATATTAAATAACAATACATATTTGATAATAATAAATATTTAATAATATTTTAATTTTAATAATAAAAAACACTTAAGTACCTTATATTTGCAAAATAAAACCTTAATATATATATTTTTTTTGAATTTGAATTTTAGAAACAATTCTAGGGGATTTTCAACTTGACTACAGGGGAAAAGATTCCACGAGTTGTTAACTCTGTTTTGACCATTCAGTTTATCAACATGTAGTGAATAAGTGGCAACAAAATAAGAGACGTTTACTATAAAAAATGTTAGTTAGGTTATCTTCACTGCATAAACTCTAATTCTAAGTAATTTTATTTTATACATATTGAAATTTATCAATGTAGTTATTACTTTGCAGCTTGCTTTGTCTCCTGAAGAAGACGCAAATAAGTGTCGAAATAAAAAAAATTTTAATGAATAAATGAGTTTTCAAACACTTTTCAAGACGGATCATTCCCGTTACCTAAATTCTGCGAAGTATCGCACGGTCGAGAAATTACCTTTATATATATATATATATATATATATATATATATATATATATATATATATATATATATATATATATATATATATATATATATATATATATATATATATATATATATATATATATATATATATAAGGAAATGAAATTTCTGTGCTTATGACACTGAATGAAATATTTAAGAAAATGAAGACTAGAACATTCATTTGAAAAATTCAAATTAACCAAGAGAATGTTATAGTAGAGCTAGATATGTGAACTTGTACGAGGTGATGATATTTATCAAATGGACATTGCAATTTAGTAGATACCTACAGGTATAGAAGATGTGTGAAATTTCGATGCTTGGTGTGTCTGTAATCTGAGAGGTGTTTTCTACTGATTCCCATAGATGGAATTGTGGAGTATTCATTACTCTACGGTCTTCCACTTTATTTCCACTAATCTGGTATTTGTTTGAATAAGGCGTTTAGTTGTGATCAGAGTTGATTTATGTATGGTATTTGCTGTATTTTACATCTGTCGTTCTGTATGATCTGTAGAGGCGTCATAGAGTTGTATATAAGAAACTTCAATTTATGTTTCGGGCATCCGTTATGAAGAACTATATCATTAAATATTCTCGAAGCTTTTTGCAGGAACTTCTCATCACTTATATTTATTTATTCATTTAACATACACTGTTTTACAGCACAGGTCCTAATTACAAAACAGCAAACCCAACAGATACAAAAACAAAATTGGTAGTACAAAAGTTTCCATTTTGTACTTTAAATTTTGAAGTTCAATTTTAAATGAAAGAGTTTGTAATATCAATCACAACTGACAAGATGAAATATAATAATTATAGGAATGAAAATACTCAAATGCTGATCAAACTTATACATGCATATAAATTTGAGCACACACAATATACATTCACATATTAACACATAAATATATAAGTGAATATGAATTCTGTTCGTGAATACACATAAATGATTGTTTTAGCAGAGATTATGCATATCAAGGAAACTAGCCTTAATATCAGTAACAGAACAGTTGAGAATATCCACCTTAGCTCCCAAAATATTATATTGTTCACAAAGAGAAAGGGACGTCATTTTTTTCATCAAATTCATGTTCTGATACTGAAATAGGTAAACCGTCGTGGCTTTCAATGAATCCTGCATGTTTGAAACAGTTGTGAATGTTACTTTGTGACATTTTATTCCAGGCATCACTATCCATCAGAATTGCATCTTGCACCGTTATTTTTGTAGAAGAGTTGTTTTCATTAGCATCAAGACGATTTATCATTTTGTGCACAAGGTTCATTCTAAAATTCGGTTTGAGTGATCGTATTCGGTGGAAAGACAGCAAGTATTATAGACTTTAAATCAGTAACATTTGGATGCGCCAGTGATGAATTATCAACCAGCAATAAAATCTTTTTCCTCCTCTTCGCCAAATCACGATCTCAATCTCGAAGCCATTTTTCAAAAAGTTCCGACGTCATCCAAGCTCTACGTTTGTTAGCGTAATCGACAGGTAATAATTTGGCACTTGTAAAACATCTTGGTTTTGTGACTTTCCAATAATGAGTCATTTCTTTTTTTCTGTGCCACTCATATTAGCTGCTACTATGACAGTTATTCTATTTTTCGACAACTTGCCTCCACTACAATTCTCACCTTAAATTTTAAGTATTGTCTGGCATAAATTTATAAAACAGTCCAGTTTCATCAGCATTAAATATCTCATCATCAGAGAATTCTCTTCGTAGATTCGGCCACACAGATGTCAACCAGTTTTTTGTTGAATTTTGATCAACAGACGAAGATTCACCGACAATTTTTCCCGCCACAATGTTATGTCGAACTTATCGACTGATCCAGGCTGCAGAACAATTGAAGTCAAGAATACCAAAACACGCGGCAAAAACATATGCCTTTTCCTGTAGCATAGGCCCGCTGACAGGTATTCCTTTGCTTCTCATGATTTTAAACCACTGAATTAATGCTTGATCAACATTTTCCTGTCACGATTTTCGAAACCTCTTTGGTTTCAAAACATTTGAATTGAACGATTGCTTAATGCGGTTCTTGTTTTTGAAAATTATTGAGATTGTCGAATGAAACGCCAAATTACTTTGCGAGAGATTGATTTGATTCTCCATTTTCTAATCTGCATATTATTGCATCTTTCTCCTCAATCGTAAATGCTTCACGGCGTTGAGATGACATTTTTCCACAGTTGTACAATGCAAAACGAAAAACAATACGCGACCTTCAAGCGTTAATTACTCACTGAGATTCAAAACAGAAACGAGCCACGTTCGGACGTCGTCGGGAATCAACGAACATTACCGGAGTGTAAAGAATCATGTCGATCATTATAACCGGAAATAATTTAGTAAAAAACGGCCATAATAAGCGACATGTCACTTATTAAATACTTATGTAAGGAGAGTTATTATATCTGACTTTTTGTAAAGAATTTTATATGAAAACCAAACTTCGTTAGTGTAATTACGCATAATAATCGGATGGTCAATATAGGCGGAGTCATCATAAACGTATTCTACTGTATATGTGTTATTCTGTTCTTCGTAGCAATAATAGTGTTGTATTTTGGTTCTTAGGATGATTTGAGCAATAGTTAAGGACTCTTCCTAATGATATCTTCCTATACCAGTCCAAAATAATATCACATAATAAAACAATTGTTAAACTGATTTACAAATATATTGAAAATAATACTGCATGACGTACGTTTCGATGAGATTCACCTTTTTCAACTGCTACGTGCAGACTAATGACAATTTCTCGAATACATACAATATATAAACTTAAATACAGAGAAAACAGGTAGATCACAGGTGGAAGGGATGAATTCATACTGAACTACTATATAGTAAATTAAGTAATTTTGAAAAGATTGAGAAGGGGGCTTGAGGTATGATCGATATTTTATTATTATGTTTAACAATTGTTTTATTATGTTTATCGATTTACATCAAGTATCGGCCTCATCAATTATTAATAATATCACCATTGTCAAGTGTGATCAACTTTGCGTCTAGAAATGGCACACTCTGATCTCTTTCTGTCTCTATCGTAAATTGCACATGGTCATTGGCAGAGTTGAAGATGTTCAACATCAATTCTTCATAGTTACTTGGAATTGCGCCAATATATTCATATATTAAAGGTAGAGTATATGGAAGCTTAGGAATGATTTTCTTCAAGAGCCATGATTTAACACCATTTTAAGCCATGATCCTGATCTAACGCCATTTTTGCTACAATGTTACTAATGGGAGATCCCAAGGGGATGCCAAAAGTTCGTTTATAATGAATATCGTTAAAAGTGAAGTGTTATTGAATACGAATATGATTATGGTTGAATACTTATATATAAATACATGGTACTTATGTTGGACCAACAAACCAATGGCTGAAACAACGCATTACACAACATAAGAGCGATTGCCGTTTAGGTAAAAATGCGTGTGCTTTCACATCTTTACAATACATATTCCGTATTACTATGGTGATGCACATAGTAATACGGGACATGTATTTGACTTCAAATACGTGACAATTATTGACCAGCAAAACAATTATAAAGCAAGACTTTTTCTAGAAATGTGTCATATAATGAAAAATTGTGTTAAGTAAAAAACTGATACGGGCCAAGTCAGTAACATCTATTGCTGAAGCATAAACAGCATGTAGAATAACCACATGCTATCATCACTTGTCGTGCGGTACCCACCGTGTACCTTTATTGGTCTTTTAGCGTCCACAAACAAAAGTCTGTGGATCAATATCTGTAAGTTCTGTGATGTGCTCCTTTTATATTTAAAATTCATTTTATTTTAGTGCACTCCCGATGAAGTCACTAATTTACAAAGAAGAAATATTTGGTTAATGAGAAGGTAAAAGTTTTAATTTCCCCACAGACCGCTTCCTGAAATAATCTCAATATTTAGTACTCTCACAACTTTGTCAAAACTAATTAGTTTGAAAAAAATTAAGTTTTTAACATTGAACATTTGAACGCAATTTGAACGGCAATTGAAACGATCAGTAAGTGGACTAAGACATGGAGAATTAAACTGAATGAAAATAAATCGGTACATGTTAACTTCACAAATAAAAAATGTAATCGTATACCAATTCATATCAACAATAAACAAGTACCACACTTAAACACAGCAAAATATCTGGGGATAACACTAGATGCAAAGGTCCGTTGGAAGGCTTACGTTAAAACAAAAAGGACAGAACTAGAATTAAAATACAGGAAAATGTATTGGCTAATAGGACGTAGGTCCCAATTATCAGTTCACAAAAAGCTTCTACTATATAAACAAATTCTTAAACCTGTGTGGTCGTACGGAATACAATTATGGGGTTGTACCAAACAAATAAATCGCAATATTATCCAAAGATTTCAAAACAAAATACTGAGAAATATTACAGACGCCCCTTGGTATGTACGTAATAGTGACTTACATAGGGACCTAAAGGTAGAAACTATTGAGCAAACTATTACCCAATATGCCAATAAACATGAAGAAAGGCTTCATGAACATGTCAATATCGAAGCAATTCAATTGCTAGACAACACTAACATTAAAAAGAACAAAACCGTTTGAGTTAGTGAAATGAAAGTGACTGCGAAAAACAGTGCTCGTATTACATGTTAAGTTTTAGTGTAACTCTAATATAGGAATAGAATACAAGAAACGCTGATGAGTATACTCTAGTTTAAGCTAGATAGTAGTCAATTAGGTTAAAATAAAATTGCTCATTGGTCCACTGTGACCAGATTGTAATATTAAAAATGCTTAGATTAAGTATTTGATAAAAAAAAACATTGAACATAGCCTGTTACTGTAATAACATTAAAAATTATATATATATATATATATATATATATATATATATATATATATATATATATATTTATATATATATATATATATATATATATATATATATATAAATATATATATATATATATATATATATATATATATATATATATATATATATATATATATATATTATACTTTGTCAAAACAAAAGTTTTGACAAAGTTGTAATATAACAACGAAACGTCAACAAAATAAACTTTTTCATATCAAAAAAGCCTGTTATTGCTAAAAACGTTCAAAATAATATATATATATATATATATATATATATATATATATATATATATATATATATATATATATATATATATATATATATATATATATATATATATATATAATACTCAGGCATCAGAGATTTACATCTCTTCGATATTCATGTAATATTACGCAATGTTTCGTTATTAACATTATTTTATTTCACTAAGTACATCAATTATGATCAATAAAGATACTGGATATTATATTCATCAATAAATTCGAAGTTGCTTTGTAAAAGTGAGAAACTACTTTTATGAAATGAAGAAAAAAATTTCTGATCAATACTGCTGTTAAACACGACAAAAATGATATTTTGAAAGGACAAAAATGATATTTTGAAAGGACAACAACATTGATGGATACCTAAAATTCTAACAAGTAATTCTCAAATCAGATTAACATACGTAAATAAAAATGCGTCATATTATATAGCTGCATACATATTTGAAGGGGAGTTACGAGGCATGAATTACTGTATTTCTTCTAATCGTTCTTTTTTCGTGGAACGAAGTTATGTCATATATATTTGCTTTTGAAATATTCATATGGCGTGAAAATATGTACACGGCAAGTCATACTGGAATACACGTTTAAAATACTACAATGCCTATTAACTATTCACTTCAGGGCCTGGTGGTGGATCAATAATACGATTGCAAGAGACCATTAAGCAAAGAACATGTCAAGGGAACATTTTGTAATTCAGTGTTCATTATTCTATTCATTGTTCACTAAAGCCTAGAAATTAGAGTAAACTACAAATCGAATATTTGAAATGATTTCTTATTTTTTCAGGAGAATCTAAAAAGTTATGGAATATTCAACTTCACTATAATGTGGATCTAAATAAGTACCAATTTACTACCGTTAAAAATGTATTCTTTTTTGAACTGGTTCACCGTAACGCATGACGTCTCGTTGAATATGAATGAAACTAAAATTGGTCCTTCGATGAATCATGACAGTGAATGAAATTCACAGAATGAAATTCTTCGACAATAAAAATGGAAGCACGTGTTTACTTAAACTGGTCTATTTCTTCAAAGTATCGATGACGAAATACGGTCAAGGCGGAGCCAATTTCGTTTTACTGGGTTCGTTTACAACTGCAGTAAATACTTTGGACAGATTCATTCTGAAAAATATATAATACTTCGTTAAAACGTTTCGTCAAGTGAATAGATAACAAAGCGAGTCAAAGATTTTCATTCCTGCTACCCCTTTTCTCGATTGTAAGAATGAAATGTTCACAACCATATATTGAGTACCACTCCATATATAAAAATAAGCAAACAATTTTTCAGGTAACAAAACGACTGACATCAAATCTTCAGTGATTCGACACACTTATAAAACTACAAAAAGCTACGTCTGAGCTCACAAGTACGTCCGAAACAATCGAATATATTTTGCTGTACAAATTATAATAGTACTAAGATAGTAGCAGTTTATTCAATTCTAAAGGCAAAACAAGTTATCTAGATCAGGGTTGTCCAGACTAGGTGGGACCCAGGGCCAATAAAAATGCTGTAAGACTAAATACATTGGGGGCCGCAAAATATATATAATATAAAATACAAGTATCATAGGTATCATTATTTTTTATTACTTTTTCATTAATTTATCTTTTACAAGTCTGTCAACATAACATCAATATCAATATTAGCTAGACGTAGCGCATGTTTAAGTGAAATATCTGTCAAAGAAGACCTGTATTACGATTTTATGAATTTCATTGTTGAATATGCACTTTCACAAAGATAAGTACTGTCCATCACCGAGATAATTTTTTGGCAGAAATTCGTTGCTTCGTGAAACGTTCTTCAAGGATTTTATAAAATTCAATTCCTGTTTCTGCTCTGCCCTGTAAAAAGGTCTGATTACAGATCACACAATTCCAGTTGATAATCAATCTTCACACTCTCAACTGCGATAGTTAATGGATGAGTGAAGAGTGCTATATAACTCTCAAATGTTTTAAAATCTGCGAAACGCTGCTCAAATTCGATGATTATTCGTCCATGTAATTGAGGTGGTCCAAAAATTACATTCTTCAAAATTTTTCATTTCTGAAAAATGTTCTTTATACCTTGAAGAAAAGAAAATCGATTTGTTGTAGAGACGTTTTAAATAATGTCACTTTGCTTCTAAATCCATCACATGTCCGTAAAAGTCGGCTGTATTATGATTTTTGCCTTGCAACTTTCAATTCGTTCCAGTGTTGGGTCACATCAGTTGAAAACGCAAAATCAGCCAGTAGCTGAGGATCTTGCAGTTTATTTGTAGTTCGGAAGTGTCAGATCGTATTTAATTTCTTAGAAATAAAGGTATTTCTTTTCTTGAAGTGAAAAAGCGTTGCAAGCACTGTCCAGTACTTAACCATCTGATTTTTGAATGTTATAATAAATCTCCATAGGTTGAATAAATTTCACTTAAAATTCCCTACATTTTCTATGTGTTAATGCCCTGTTTCCACCTCTAATTAAATTGGTTAACAACTTTCATGGCATTCATTTGACACAAAGATTTTCCACATAAGGCTTCTCGATGTATGAAGCAGTGAAACAACGAGCAATCAATGCCATTTTGTTTTAAGAGTCCCGAGAATCCTATCTCAATCTTCTGCCCCATCAGTCACAATACAAAAACACTTACGAAATCCTCCGTTCTCTTCTATAGTTTTGTTAATTGCTTCAAATATATCACTGTTTTCAGTTCGATTACGCCGCACATTTGAATTTCGTCGAGAGAAAAATTATTTGCTCATTAATGTATTTTAAGAAAGAAGACGAAATGATTCTGTGGTTCGCATTGATTCAAGTCAAGGTTTGGACAGCTCTGATCTAGACCATCATGTCCATATACAAATTGAAGAAACAATTAACCACAAATATCGAAATAACCCATTGAATGTATGATCATGAAATTAGGCATTTTATTTTTACACAACAATTCTTAATTTCACATTCAATGAACAACTATTATCACAAAATGCGTAATTTAGAACTGCTCAAATTTGATCACACAAAGGAGAGGAACTAGATAAAGTAACCCTACTAATAAAAGTTTATTAAGGATGAATCATGAATCATCATGAGTGAACACTTTACGAAATAAAAAGAATGGGGAAATATGTTGCGTTTATATTCGTAACAGTGTCTTTAAAATTTAATTTTCCCATCTATGTAGAACTTATTTTTCGTTATCATACACAAATATTGGACAGTATCCATGAAAAACAGCATCGGTATTTTAATTAAATATTTCCTTTTCATAACATCAAAGTTTACGTTTACTTTTTGATCGAACAACTTCGTGCCAAACACACAATAATATCTTCGAAAATAACTAACGAAAAACACAAAATTAATATCCAATTCGGCGATGGAACTGATATGTCTAGAATAAACATAAGGTAATGAATATTGTGTATAATTAATATTGTTTGTTTCAATTCCGAAAAGGTTATCGTGTAGTATTGGCAATACATTCATTGAGAATATATTTCAATTATCGCATGCATTCGGTTGCATGATTAAAATTGAATTAAGTTATTCAAGAAGGAGATACAAGTTTGAAGCCTACGTGAAAATATTCCTCATACCTCATTCCTCAAAGGCCCTTCACTCGGTGAAATGTCGCGGACAAATGGGAAAAATTATTCGGCTAAGAAGCCTATATGAGACTTTCAGCAATATTAGGTACATTGAAAGAATACGAACCAATTTCTGGAGAATAACAAACACCGCGAAAACAATCCTACACAAAAACGATACAACGAAATGCTTTCTATACTTTCTATACTAGAACTAAGTTCGAAATAACAGATATTAGAGAAAATGCTTAATGCAGAAATTGTTATTGCTCATTGATGATATTGTCATTACAGACATAATTTGATGGCAACAATCTTGAAAAAATTTGAAACGATGAATGGTTTCTTTAATTAGACAGAGATTATGTCCTAAAACCCTAATTTTTTTTATAAACATTTCGTTAAATTATCCTTGAAAATTATTGTGATAACTTTGAATCTGATTTTGATATAAAACAGGCTGTAGACTGTTCGTTAGCCATTGGAAAATTTTTCATGAACAAAAGTATTGTTCTTTTGTTTACTATCAATCTTCGACTGCAACAATAAAATGAATCAAAGTTTGATTGAAATTTTTATTTAATCATATTTCACCAATAAAGTTAATCAACTATTTTGTTTTATTCAGTGGACCTACAGTTTAACGCCGGTTCCGAACAGCCATTGAGCTTATAATCAATGTACATTATCCTGCATATATCATTATTTAAACTTCTCAAATCATAGATAAACACCAACACCCATGCCTTCACCGGGGAGCGAACCCGAAACCTACCGCACCATAGACGGGTGTTCTGCCGACTACACGGAGATCAGCCACTCTTTTAGACTGCCAGACATTGAGATATTCATATAATTCAAAAATTAGATAATTCGTATCAATTACCTAAAACACGAATAATAAAAAGTGCGATTTAAATTTTTTCAGTATAATCAAGATGAGCCTTTTACTTAGTGCATAATTATGATGTAATTGCAAAAGGATCATTTATGGTTTCATTTAAATGAGTTTTTTGTCTCTAGCGTTTAGTAATGTTAGCGCTGGCAGGTAACTATGTACTTGATGATATCATACGTCCTGTTTGCCAACACTGTACTGATATGGATGAAATCTAAGGGGAATTATAGTAATCATTAGAGTGGTCCTTGGACCAAATTTGCATGATTAAACTGTATAACATGTACATCATAACCGGCATTAGACTGTAGGTCCACTGAATTATATGAAAATCATTTTTCAGATTATGCATGAGTATAATTGATGTCTTCAGTTAGACAAACAAAGATTGAATTAAAACAATCCCCAATTCGATATATCGTTACTTTGATAAATCCAAATCACCTTTTCACCTATGATTGAATATAAAACCATAAAGCTAGACTATGCAAAAATTTGGATCAGTGTGAAAAATATCCGGATTTGAACACTGAGTAAAGTGTAATGGATGTTGATTTATGGGATTAATTATCTTGGATAGTCGTATGTAGGAACCTGCTTTCAATTATTTGCAGTTCAATATCAAAATTCGCATAACATATACATATAATATATTTATATATATATATATATATATATATATATATATATATATAAGAGCTACAAGGCGAGATCCTTTGTATACAAATTCTGTACAAGTCGAGATCCGTTTGGTAAGGTGAGATCCGATTTCGGATCTCACCTTGTTTAACGTGTATATCGTCTTGGGTGTGGATAATTTGGCTCAATTAACCGATTTCCAGATTTTCGGTCGGATCTCGTCTTTCAGCCAAATATCACATTATATACAACTTTAGTTCACCAACCTTCCTATAGGGGGCCGATCTGCCATTGTATAAAAGTTTGATAAATAACGCAAAGTAGAGATCCAAAGGTTTGGCAACATGCACGTCTTGGACCGCTTGTCGTTATCTGTAATATGACACTATCGCGTTGTACTGTATCTCGGCGTTACGTTTGGATTCGGTGTTTAGGTATGAAAACAAATGGATTTTGATGGTTTATCGAAAGTAATATATTATAATGTAAATATTATCGATTCATGAAGAAGAATATCTACTCGTTAGGGTTTCAGAACTTATTCATTTAGAATACATTCATTTGGACAGAATTAAAGTTCATTTTTATTTGAATTACTTTTGGATTTAAACCATTTCTACGACTCCGAAAAATATGAACGAGGGGTCATTGGATTCGGAAGAGTATGTACATTACCAATTTCATTAGATTATTTCAGAAAAGAATCAAAAGGAAATAAAAATTATTCTCGAAACAACTCATTTCACGAAACTGTTGGAACCAAATTCATTATTTTTCCATTGAGATGAGAATAAGTTAGTAATAGTTAATACAACTAGTTAATACAAATATATTCAATAAAAATATTACGTCATCTTCTATAAGATAATAAAAATCCGGTAAGTAATAAGTGTAAATAATCTACTAATAGAATCTAATAATAGTATATACTCTTCCGAATCCATTGTCACCTCGTTGATGAATGAAAAAATAATTAATGGTGTAGAGACTCTAAAACGCTTTCGGCTCTTTGGTGCTGGTGGGTTCTATTCCCATCATGATCTTGGGCTGTTTGGAAACGGCGTTAAACTGCAAGTGCAACTTTCGCACAAGCACAGAGTGCCTCTGAAATGATAACTAACATTCTTCAAAATTAAGTGAAATGGTTTACATTGATTTTGCATAAGTTTCCTAACTATTTTTTGTACATGAGCATGAGTATTACAAGTACGAAAATAATGAATGAAACTTCTACGCTTTTTTTTCTTTTTGGAGCTGTTTTTGAAAGGTTTCCGAAAAAATTCTTGTTGGAAAAATTCTTCTGATCACTTCGTTATAAATGATTTTCTTGGGTTGAAATCTGGATTGAATTTCTGATATTCAACCTGAGTAAATTATTCATGACAAGTGATAAATAACAATTTTCACATATCCAAAATCTCTTTTGAAAACCTTCAATCATAGATACAGAAAAGGGAAAAATTTCAATTTCCTTCATGTTCGAGTAGGAGAAAACTGTTAATCTACTGATGCAGAATCGATAGAAAAATCGCGATAAAAATTTTTGACTACGGAATATTGTCCGCTCATCTATTCATAAGATGCCTGAAAATTTTCAAGTTTAATTTTTCTATGTTGAAGTAGTTTAACTGCTTGATATGCAATTATAGTAGGTGTAGAGCTAGCCAACCTTGCGCAATCCATAGATCCTATATTCGTCTGTATTTTCAACTCAAAGGGAAAAAATTGGAAGAAAGTCCTAAAGTTTATAGAGGCCCGGAAATATGTCTTTTTAGGTTTCATGTGGAACAGTCCAAACTCCATATGTGGGGAACATTGATAAATATATTGTTGTTTGGATAAGATATTCCTTTATTGTATACATTGATTGTATAGCCATTATAGACTAAATACTTTAAATTGGCGAGTATGAGTATTACGTTAAAATATGAAATGCGTAGACGAGCTGTATCGAAATGCTAAAAATGTAGTGTTCTGTTTATGTTGCAGAACAAGAAGATCTAATGAATTTCAAATTGAAGTAATTTATGTCTTGACATGTTAGAAGGTTAAAATGTTTTCATGAATAAAGGTTGAATTGGAATGCCTTTTCGATTATAACATAGATTCCTTATTCGACAACAAATTATACCGCCATATCGTGGTTTTCACATTTTTATGAGGTGTGTTATAGTAAAAAAATCTCTTCAATATTTTACTTTTACTATATTGATAATGATAAGCACATGTGAGTGATCGCAAACGTATCCCCCAATACTGCAGTGTGTAGTTATTGAATTGAAGAGAATGAACCTCAAACAAAATAGAAGCCACCAACAGAATACATATAAGATAAGTGTATCAGAGAATATGACTTTGAAATATAAACCAAGCATACAATATAAAATATAACATGAAACTTTACCGAAACAGTAGAATCCGGTGAAAAAATCGATATTTGTCAACGATACATAATGCAAATATTTCTGGGTAGCATTTATAAACAAGGTGATTCAGTGAAGTATTCAGATCAATACAACTTAAATCTTTAATAGATTATCATACAGTGTAAGTCGAAATGTGAATATTTTTGTATTCATTTTTCAGAGAATCTTGCTCATGGAAATTCTTGATGTTATACACGAGAGAAATTTAAATTTATTAATTAAATTTATTCAAATTAAATTTAGAGCGATCATTTCAAATATACATATTCAGAGCGTATTTAGAATAATTGGGCAATTCGAATATTCACGCTGAAACTGATTCATATTCCGCGAAACAATTACATATATAAGGAATTAGGTACTTATATAATTTTCCACAATTTATTTCTATGAGTGCAATAGTTGACATTGACCTCAGAAATAATGCAAAACAACGGGTCAAGTATTTCTTATTTGAACAGACAGAAGACACTCATTTGAAATATAGTTTTTTGTCGAATAGATGACAAAAATTTTAACTATAAGGAGCATAAAATCCTGACAAATAACGATAGCTGAAAGAAATAAATTTCGATTGTCTTTCATTTCCTGTTGTCTCTGATGTGGGAAGAAAAACATTTCGTGAAATGGCTAGATATTATAGAATGCAAGATTTCCATATTCACGAAACAATTTCCAGGTATCTGATGAACTGATCTTTTCTTAAAATGAAGTGTGAGCAGACATATATCATTAGATTAGTCAGAATCTAAATGTTTACTCTACTAAAATGCAACACCATAATACGGTAGGTCAATCGATATTTGTGAATCCATATCAAGTAATGCTAATATTTCAGAATAGTATTCATATATCAGATATCAGTTTAATTATCAGATCTGATAATACAACTTTCAGCTGACTAAGATTCTCTTACAGTGCGAGTCGAAAGATCAATATTCTTGTATTCATTCTTCAGAGCATTTTATTGCTCATGAAATGAAATAGCGTGAATTTCTGTAATTCTCAATGTTATACAGAGGATATGATGTTAGTATCAAACTTTTTTGTCCTTATTTCAAAAATACTTTCATAACGTATTTCAAAAAATTTTACATTTCGAATATTCACGCTCAAATGAAAATTGATCTGTCACAAAACACCTACAGATATGAGGAATTATATCATATTCGACAATATAATATGATATAATTATTCATTCATATTTTCATTGATTTGTCTTATTTTGTTTAGGTGGATCTACATTTTTATTGATCTGTCTGTTTAGGTGGATATATGTTCTTATTGATCTACTGACCAGCTGGATGTATATTTCTATTGATCTGGCAATGAATGACGATAAAATAAGTGCAATAGTTGACCTCAAAAATAATACAGAACAACGTGTGAATTATTTCTTATATTGAAAACGTCTTCAAGACATACAGGTCTCTGATAGCCAATGTTTGAAATGTGGTTTTCTGTAGAAAGGATGATGAAAATTTCACCTATATGGTGCAAAAACTTCTGATAAGTAACAAAGCACGAAAGAAATATAGTTACCAATTTCAAATGTTTTTCATTTCCTGGCGCCCATGATGTGGCAAGAAACAAACGTTTCGTAAAATGGCTATAGATTAAAGAATGCGTTATTTTCAATAACTATTAAGTTTCGTGTACTTGCTGAAATTGTGTAAACAAATGTCTTTGAATGACGATAAGGTACTATGATAAATAGGTTCATGCATAATTTCACCGCTCAAATTTTGGAATTTCAAATACACTGAAATGATATCTAGATATTCTCCCTGGAATTAATTTTCCGCTCAGATCGCTAAGATCGATTTCGAACAATTAAAAGATTTTTCTTAGGATTATTGTTTTTAATCGGTACAAGCAGAATGTTATAAATATAAAGACAAACTGTCGCAGCAAGTCCAAACAATTCTATCACACACAAATTAGCACTGTAGAGGAGTATGACACACTTCGTATTTTATATTTATTCATTTATAATCATGACCATAATCATAAATTCACATTATTATATATTTGAATATAAACTTAAATTCGAACACTTGAACTTATAATTTACACTTTATTGACTACATAGCATGACGCGTTTCGTCGTTACAAAGGACAAAATAATGATTATTCTATTAGTATCTGAAGAAGTCGTTTGTGACGACGAAACTTGTCATGCTATGTAGTCAATAAAGTAAATCATAAGCTCAAGTGTTGGAATTTGAGTTTATATTCAATTATGATGGATTTACATCAGGTAAACGCCAATACTATTGAATATTATTATATATAATGTCCACTAGATTATTGTAGTGAACAATATAATTATAATTATAATTATGTAATTTTTTTAAATTCATGAAATGTGTTCAAATCTTGAGTGATTCCATTCAACAATCTGGAAAATAAATAATTGGAACAATTCTTTAATATCAAAAATTTATTAATGAGCAATATATTATATGTACATATATCATTATGAATTACTTATGTATCAATTACTATTGCTGATATAGATGAAGGCGTCAATTTGAGCCGAATACCTACCTGTTGTGAAACAAATGAGTTTTTGTTGAGCTTCTATCCGATAATTTTTTTTGTTCGTCTTTTAAAATTCAACGCATTTTCAGAATGTTCATTTTCACTTCTATTCCAAACCTCTCGATCGATTAAGTTCATTCAAATGCTTCATCCGCTCACATATTATTGATGTTTGTTTCGTTTCCTTATGTTGATTAACTACCGCTGACTGTTCCGAGGCTATGTTCATGTGTTGTATTCCTCGGAGTTTACTAAACATACGATATCTTTTCAGGTTGATCATTTACCAAATCTCGTAATTAAATATTGAACCTCTCAAGAATTTTTCCTTATTCTTCCAGCGTAATTTCTATTTCTATATTCATGAGTAGCCTGATAAATTATTGATACCTTCCCATGAATACGTATATCAAATGTTTGTATAAAAGCTACTTTTTTTTAGCATAGAATTAACATTCACTATGATTATATCAATGTTATTTCCAACATTATTTCCTTTTATGAATTAATTTCACTACCACTAGTCGTAATTTCTTCAGTTTATATTATTTTGTTTCAAATTTGCATTATGATATATTATATAGTATGGCCAAATAAATTTCATTCATAAAAAAAATGATAATACTTGATGGGATAAAAATTATAAAACTAATAATACTTTCTTCACATACATTACAAAATGCATGAATGCACGAATTTTAGCATATGACTTCAAAATATGAACCAAGCATACAATATAAAATATAATATGAAACTTTCCCGAAACAGTAAAATCCGGTTTAACAATCGATACTTGTCAACGATACATAATGCAAATATTTCTGGGTAACATTTATAAACCAGGTGATTCAGTGAAGTATTCAGATCAATGCAACTTAAATATTTAGTATCACAGAATACGACTTCAAAATATGAACCAAGCATACAATATTATACACCAAGTATAGAAACTTTCCCGAAACAGTATAATCCTGTTTAACAATCGATATTTGTCAACGATACATAATGCAAATATTTCTGAGCAGCAAATGATTTGAATGATTATTTAAATGTTTATAAACATAAACCAGGTGATTCAGTAAAGTATTCAGATCAATACAACTTAAATCTTCAATAGATTCTCATACAGTGTAAGTCGAAATGTCAATATTTTTGATTTTCATTTTTCAGACAATGTTGTTGCTCATGGAAGGTCTTGATGTTATACACGAGAAATGATGTTAAATCGAAATTTAGAGCCCCCATTTCGAAAATATATTCAGAACATATTTAGAATAATTGTGTTATTCGAATATTCACACTGAAATTGATTGATATTTCGCGAAACAATTACATATATAAGGAATTAGGTATATAATTTTCCACAATTTATTTCTATAAGTGCAATAGTTGACATTGACCTCAGAAATAATGCAGAACAACGGGTCAAGTATTTCTTATTTGACACTTATTTGAAATATAGTTTTCTGTAGAATAGATGACAAAAATTTTAACCATAAGGTGCATGAAATCCTGACAAGTATCGAAAGCTAAAAGAAATATATTTTTTGTTAAGCCTGTTTATATTATACTTAAATTTCGATTGTCTTTCATTTCCTGTTGTCCCTGATGTGGGAACAAACAAACGTTTCGTGAAATGTCCAGAGATTATAGAATGCAAGATTTCCATATTTACGAAAAAATTTGTGTGTATAATATAAACTGCTCTTTTCTTAGGATGAAGGCTGAGCAGACATAATATCATTATATTAGTCAGAATCTAAATGTTTACTCTACTAAAATGAAACAGCATAATACGGTAGGTCAATCGATATTTGTGAATCCATATCAAGTAATGCAAATATTTCGGAATAGTATTTATATATCATGTGATATCAGTTAAATGATCCGATCTGATAATACAACTTTCAGCTGACCAAGATTCTCTTACACTTCGAGTTGAAAGATCAATATTCATTTTAAACTGACTTTTATTGCTCATGAAATGAAAGAGCTTAAATTTCTGAAATTCTCAATGTTATGCAGGGTATATGCTAATAGTATCAAACTTTTGTGTCCTTATTTCAAAAATACATTCATAACATATTTCGAAAAATTTTACATTCTTAATATTCACGCTCAAATGAAATTCGATTCATCTGCCACAAAACTCCTACATATATGAGGAATTATATCATATTCGACAATATAATATAATATATTTATTTATTAATATTTTCATTGATCTCCTGGCGCCCCTGATGTGTCAAAAAACAAACGTTTCGTGAAATGACTATAGATTAAAGAATGCGTTGTTTTCAATAACTATTCAGTTTCGTGTACTTGCTGAAATTGTATAAACAAATGTCTTCAAATGACGATAAGGTACCATGATGAATAGGTTCATGCATAATTTCAACGCTCAAATTGTAGAATTTCAAATACCCTGAAATGATATCTAAATATTCTCCCTGGAATTAGTTTTTCACTCAGATCGATAGGATCGATTTCGAACCATTGAAATAATCACGCAGTTTATTTTTTTTTCTAAGAAAGAAATAACATTCTGCGGTACACGCGCAGAATGTTATTAATATAAAGAGAAACTGTCGCTGTCCAAACAATTCTATCATACACAAATTAGCACTGTAGAGGAATATGAGACACTTCGTATTTTATATTTATTCAACTATAATCATGACTCTAATCATAATTTCACATTATTAAATATTTGAATATGAACCTCAATTCAAACACTTGAACTTATGATTTATACTTTATTGACTACATAGCATGATGCGTTTCGTCTTTACAAACGACTTCTTCAGATCTGAAAAGCAAACGAAATGTAATCAGATCTTATAAAGTGCACCAGTCACATGAAGGAAACGTACGTCTCCTTAGAAAAACTGAACTAAACGCTCACTTAATATTTATTACCAATTCTTGCGAAATATTTTGATTGCGTTTTATGTATATGGATCCTGAAAAAAATTCCTAAAGTATAATAGGTGGGTAGGTTATTAATCACGAACAAAAAATGAAAAAAATTATTTTCTGGTTGTTCTAACCTGAGAAGTTATTCTATATAATATAATATATACTGTTTGTAATATTCATAACAAATAACATTTGTTCATTCATTCAAATTATCTATATTATAACAGTCATCAGATCATTTCAACTATTATAGCAGAAAAGAACTTCATTTTCATCATAATAAATTATTCATTTGCTTTTCAGCATTATGAAATATTTATTTGCAGTCAACTATAATTTCGTAAAACGAATGCATTCTCAAGTGAACAGTTGATTTAGAAGAGAGATACGTGTTGAAATTCCATGTCAAAACTATGAATGAATTAGACACATTTCAAGAATTTCACATTATTATATATAATGTCCACTACATTATTCCAGCGGACAATATACTTATAATTATGCAATTTTTTGAAATTCCTGAAATGTGTTCAAATCTCGAGTGATTCGATTCAACAATCTGGAAAATAATTGGAACAATTCTTTAATATCAAACATTTATTAATAAGCATTATATATAGGTACCTATATATATTATGAATTACTTCTGATCAATTACAATGGCGTATACAGATGAAGGCTTCAATTTGAGACGAATACCCATTTTGTAACAAATGAGAGTGTTTTTGTTGAACTTCTACGCGATAATTTTTTTGTCCCTCTTTTAAAATTCAACCCATTTTCAGAAATTTCATTCTCACTTCTATTCCAAACCTCTGGATGGATTAAGTTCATTCTAATGCTTCATCTGCTCACATATTGTTGATTTTTGTTTCGTTGCCTTATCTCCAACTTGATTATTTACCGATGACTGTACGGTTTTATGTTTTTTCGCCGACTTTATGTTTATATGTTCTATTCCTCCAAGTTAACTAAACATACGATATCTTTTCAGATTGATCATTTACCAAATCTCGTAATTGAATATTGAACTGGTCAAGAATTTTTCCTCGTTCTTTCAACCTAATTCCTGTTTATATATTCATGAGTAGCCTGATAAAATATTGATACCTTCTCATAAATAGGTATATAAAATGTGGTTTCCACTTTCATTTCAGCTGTTATAATAGAATGGTACTATTGAAGCGAATAATTCATACATATTGATGAATTATATTATCCACTTCAAATGAAAGCTTCAGTGTAAAGGAAACTCCTCCGAAATTTGTTAGTGAATGAACATTTTCATCTTGTTCAATTTCTTCAGTAAAAATATCATCATTTATATGTTAATCTATCATGTGTATTTCTATACTTCTGTATTTATGTAAATCTGAATTATTTTCATTGGAGCAATTCCCCTCATTATTCTGTTTCTAAACCTTCATCAGGATAGTACATAATCTTCACAATGATCTCGCTCGAAAATTTTATTTCATAACCAAATTTTTTCTTCCTTTATTATTTCAAGCTGATTATGAAATTTCAGATAATATTCGAAAAAAAATTATACAAGAGGTATGCCTTCTACTGAAAACTCAAAGCAATTCTATGAGTAAGAAATAAGGTATTCCACAGAGTGTTTCTCATTTTAAAGTATTCTGTGCCTATAAGAGCCCCGTTTAAAACAAATTCTTAAGCTACAGGATAGAATTGGACATTTCCGGATAACGTTAATAGTACCAAATTTGAGGCTTATATGCCTCACATTGTTATCTGTAATTTCTTGAAAAATTTTGAGCTAAGCTACATTTATTTTAGCGTAGAATTCACATTCAAGAAGATTTTATTAGTGTAATTTCCAACATTAATGTAATTTCCAACATTAATTTCTTGTATGAACTAATACCACTACCACTTGTCATATTTTGTTATATTTTCTCAGTTTTTATTAATTTTTCTCAAATTTGCATTATGATACCTTTTGTATTGTGAAGTTACTCTCACGTACAAGTTTTGAACTTCAGTGAGTTAATCAGTTTATTTGAAGTTATTTATTGTAAGAAATAATGTAATCCATATAATATGGCCAAATAAACTTCCTTCATATAAAAAAAAATTAAACACTAATAATACTTTTTTCACACACATTACAAAATGCATGAATGCACGAATTGTAGCATTTTCCTTTCATCAATAAAATATTGAAAGTCATACAAAAGCCATGTATCTAAACAAATCAATATGTTATCGAAAGAACTAAGTTACCTTCAAAAGTCGAACAAAATTTTTCTTTCAACGACACATAACGAAAAATAGCACAATGCTCAACATGATATATGAGAAACTTCAATGAATGAATATTCTCAATTTGCATATCCTGCAGAAATATTCGAGATATTTCTCAGTTTTTTTCGATTTATAAACGAAATTCTGCATAAAGTGACAAGTTAGCTGTATTTCATTTTGTATGATATATGCCATCAAGAAAAGAACTTGTGAAAAAAACAAGTATCACAACGCACATCTTCTACCGAAAAAATTTGTGAAATCCACGTTGTGCACGATGCACAACGCGAAGTGTCAAATACTTAAATAACTAAATCATTCACGTTTTGATTTTCCATCAGAAATAATCACAGTAATTATATATCATCTTGTTTTGAGTTGTAAACGAAATTCTGTATAAAGTGGCAACATCGCTGGATTTCGTCTTGTACAGCGTATCTATACAAATAGTATATCGGATCTCGTCTTACTTACATTTATCATGGATCTCTACTTACCTTTATACTTGGTGTATGAAAAAAATTTTAATTTATCTTACCCCTCGGTTCATATTATTGATCAGTACGCATCTTTAGACTATTTTGTGAAAACAATTCAAAGCTAAAGTGATTTCTACTAGTGGATCTCAGGTTGTCTATCATATGTACGGATCTCACCTTGTACTGAATACATGTATATATATATATATATATATATATATATATATATATATATATATATATATATATATATATATATATATATATATTCATCTTTAGTACAAAGCTGAACCACTAATACCAATCCGATAATACAATCCTGAACCAGGCGAACAATCCTGAACCAGTATACTGGTTCAGGATTGTTTATCATCATAAAAAGCTTGTTCGGTGTGTTAGAAATACGTAATATTGATTTTTGAATTGGTTCAGGTTTGACTGAAACTCCAAAATTTAGTTGCGGTGTCTACCACTTGTGGCGCTGATTACCGTTTGTAGACGAGCGTATGTACACGCTTGCTGCCAATTTCTATAGAACAAATCTGAACCATTACATCCGGCAACGTTGTACATTCTTTACAGTCATTAATATTCGAGCAATTCTCTTTAATTCAATTTAATCCTAACCCGCAGCTTGTTTCCAAACGCATACTGGATTCTTTTATTTTTTTATCGAAGAAGATAAGTGTCTTGTAATGTGATATCATAGTTTGATTTTTCAAAAGTTTTGATTCTGAATAATAAAGAGATATTTGATAAATGATAGGCGAAATTGATTGTATAATACAGACTTCAGTGATTTTAGAACTTGTTTCATTTAAAATTCAGAATTCAGAATGAAATCACACAAATTTATAGATTCATTCATCGATTTTTTGATAACTACATGAATTGATTCCCTTTTTTGGTATGTCAGGTAGCATCTCAGATAGTATACATCTCATTACCAAAAAATTAATTTGTGCTGCGTCCTGAAGATGTGTGATACATATTCAACAATTTTTCATTTACTAGTGTGTATGGATTCTGAAATATATTTCATTCATACTTTTCCAATTGACTAAAAGTTGAAATAATGCGCCGATATCAAATTCACTGATTTGTTTTCAATGTTTTTTTGATGTTTTCAATGTTCTCATTTTCGAATACACAGGATCAGAAGTCAATAGTAATAAAGTTCTAGAAAACCGCAAGCAAAAATATTTGGATGAGTAATAGAACATTATCGCCACTTCATATTCTTTTTGCCAAGCTGAAGCAGTAAAAAGTCTAAGGTCGGCACTGAGTTTTGTTGAGGTCTGGATTAATATCCTTTTCCTCTTCATCTTCTTTTTTGCTTCTTTTCTACGATGGCATTTGTGATTTTTCTTCACATATTATGTTTTAGTGCTTTTTTTAGCACTTCCTTTTCTTGCTCTCTTGAAAACTTTTCTCTTCTATCATTCTCTTCCATTGGGATAGAGATGTTCTTCCACCTGATGTTCTGGGCGTAATCTCTGTTGTTCTTCTTATAAGATTATTCTTATGAGCTTCCATATTTTCAAGCATCTTCTTTCTTCTCTCTTTTATCATGTCCGTGAGTTTCTTGATTTTCAGTTCTCCATGCAGATTCTGGTTGGGTAAATATCTTGGTGCTCCTACGGCTGTGCGTACTATTCTATTCAGAGAACCTTGGAGTCTCTCAATTCGTGCGTTGTCCATTTCCTAAACTTCGCCTCTATAAAGGAGCCCTGGTAAAATGATCGTTTTTATTATCTTAATTTTGTTTTAGTCTGACATCCTGCTATTTTTGTTCAAAACGGGGTACAGGTAGGCATGCTTTCTTGACATTCTCAGAAATGTGTGTTCTGTATGTTAAGTTTTCGTCCAGTACTTCGTATTTTTATCCCACTGGATGAAACGACCGTTGAAGATTATTTTCGGTGGTTTCTCTCTCCTCTTTTTCTGATTAAAGTAAACCCCAATAGTCTTGTTTGGGTTCACTTTGATTTTTCATTTTTCGAATTATTTTTTTCATCATTTGCAGATCTTCCTGTAGTCCTTTTTGAACACCATCTTTTTTTCCACTTGATATGTAGAGTGAAGTGTCGTCAGCGAACTGGGCTATTTTGCATCTGTTTGGGGTAGTTATGTATGTCTGCCGTGTATATGTTGTAGAGAAATGGGTCAAATACTGATTCTTGAGGCACTCCTGCTCTGACATTCTTTTCGCTCGATAGTTTTTCTACTATCTTCACTCTGAAGTTTCTTCCACGTAGGTATGTCTGGAATATGTTCACTAACTTTCTCGGAAATTGTTCTTCTTTTAGTTTGTAATCAATCCATGATGCCATACTTTGTCGAAAGCTTTTTCTATATCCAAAAATATGGCACCAGTTGATGTTGATATATTGAGTTTGTCCTTGATGTCTTCTGTCATTCTAGCCAGTTGATGTAGTGTCGAGTGTTCCGTTCTGAATCCGAATTGGTGTTCGGGAAGGATACAGTTTTGGTCGGCAAAAGTTTTCAGTCTTCTATTCAGAATTATTTCTATGACTTTGCTTATTGCAGGCAATCAACTGACCTGGTTGATTCCAGGACAGCAGTTAGAGGGCGTTTTCCATTCCTGGTTTTGCATTCTTGTGTAACATTATTGTTACTGAACGCTTCCATGTTTTCGGAAATTGTTCAATACGGAAGCCTCCAAGTGCAATTTCAATAATTTCTTGGATTGCTTCTTCTGGTAAGTATTTCAATGCCTGGTTTTCAATTCCATCCGGCCCTAGCGCTTTCCTGGCTTTCAGGTTGTTCAGTATGGTTTTGAGCTCTTGTTCGGTTACTTCTTCTATTTCTTCTTCTTCTGCGCTTTCATTTGGTGTTTCTATTCTTGTACTTATTCTGTTTATATTCATATTGAAGATGACTTCGACATCTCGGCTTTCCGGGTTGTTAGTGAACTGAGATTCCAGGTGAGTTGCGAAGACTTCCGCTTTGTCAACGTCTGTATATTCAACTCCGTCTACGTGGAGGACCCTTGGTACCTCTCTTTTTGTCTTCCTATTCATTAGTTGTTTAGCCATTTGCCAGAGTGAGGTATTTTCGCTTTCCAGTGACTCCAGCCTTCTGTCCTATGCTCCCTTAATTGTTCTTTTACTTCTTGAATCAGCTTGTTCAGAAGTTTCTTATCTTCTGGATGTAATGTTCTTCGGTATATTTTGAGTGCGCTTCTGTTCTTGATCGGTAGTATTTTCAGTTGGGGTGGTATTGGTTCCCTTCTTGTGACTTCTTTTGTTGTTGTTGACTCCTCCTGGCGGCTTCTTCTAGTGGTTCTGCGTTGTTTATGTATTGTTTCTTGGTTCTGAATAGTTCTTTGCACCTTATCCAGTTTGCACGAGTTTTCATTTGGGGCTTGGCTTCCGCTTCGGTTTCAAGTTCCAAGATCACCGGGGAATGGTCCGACGATAAGTCCATAATTGTTTCTAATTGGTACGTCCAGTAAACATTTTTGATGACCGTGATGTCTAGTAGATCGTTTGTACTTGATCTAGCGCATAGATAGATATGTGCGATGGGTGCAGCAATTATGAAATGGCTGTCGTTTATTCGTTGGCCATCTTTAGTAGCTCTTTCTCTTATGCATTTGCCGTTCTGCTGGTCCATACAGTGTGCTTTGCATTTAGGTCCCTGCTGCAATTTTCGCTGAATTGTACCGAAACAGTTTCTTGATATCTACTTCGCATATTGCGTTGGACGGTGAATTGTGTACGGCGTAGCATATGAAGTCTCTTTTTCTTGTACGCATTTTTATTCCTGTATGTTCTATCGTTTGGAGTGTGGTTGTTTCTATTTCTTCATGAGTAATTCCATGTTTGACGAGGATGGCGGTTCATCCTCCTCTTCCTGTTAATCTATCTGTTCTATATATTTTGAAATTTTGAATCTTGAATGACTGTTGTTGAATCTTGTTCAACAACAGTCTTGAAATTGTCGACTGTCAGACAGTTCTTGAAATTGTTGACAGTCTTGAATCTGTTGTTCCAGAAATAGAATCAGTTCTCCCCTTTAGGAAAGAACTGAGTTCCCATTCCAGAATCCGATTCTTATGTTGTGCGATAAAATTGTTTAAGCTTTATTCCTAAACAATTTAATCAATTTTTCTTGCTCATTGACGAAGTCCAGTTTTTGCTTTGTCGTGGCATTGGTGTTGCTCAATGCAATGAGCATTCTTCCCAGGATTGTAGCAAGTTCGTCGTCTGCTTTGATTGCCTTTGGTTTTTCGGAGGTATTTTCCTGGTTTGGTTGTATCGCTGTCTCTTCGGTCTTCTTTTGCCAGAAGTTGATCGTGGGTTGTGGAGCCGGCTTGAGCTTCCCAATGGTTGTTGGTTTAACGTTAGGGTTGTTCGGATTTTTAGCGCAGTTCACATTTGTTTATAAATGTTCGCCGCCGCAATTTGTGCACCTAGGCGTGGTCGTCCTTGCTTTCGTGCATTCGTGTTGTGGTTTTCACCGCATTTCATACATTTTGGGTCAACGTGACAGTTCCTCAGTAAGAAGTAAGGCGGTCAAACTATTTGTAATTGCATCTGAAAAGTTTCTGCAAAGATGGCAATTTTTTTGCAAGTATCCCAGAATTCATACTGCAAAGCGCAAATATGGCTAATCGTTGACATGTATTCAAAAAGCAGGCTATGTCTGAAGCTTTGTTTAAAAAAAATACAACTATATCGATGGTGACGTAATGAAACTCCCCGACACGTGTTTGTCGATCACTGCGTGATCCAAACTTTTTTAAAACAGATCCTGAGGAATTCCGATTCATAAACTTGAGAAATACATAAGTGTCCAAGTTTTCAAATAATTACACAATTGATAGTTGAAAATTTCATATAAATTTCCGAATATTGCATTTTTAAACTCTTTGGTTGTCGAAATTTTTGTTGAAAAAATTGAAAATTCTCCATATTATTGAAATATTTTTCTCCGTTGATTGGTTTCCGATTCAAGGAATATGAGGGCAAATTTGGTACCTTGAAATAATGTTAATTTTTTCTCGATGTAATTATTCATGTAGATAATTCTAGAGAAAAAAATTCAGTGAATGAAACGCCAAACTCGTGAAGCATAGTTCTGACCATGAAACTGTAACAGAGAATATGCAACTGCACTTGCCAATTGTAAAGTTCTTACTACTTTTGAATTTTCTAATATCGGATGGCATGTATGAATAAAATGTGGCAACACTGGCTGGCTCAGGGTTGTATGTACGGATAATGATATTTATATACGCTGGTTCAGATTTGTGAGAAATGTAACATGGTTCAGGACAGTCGAAATAATGTTTTGTATACACTTTTTTCCTAATATAATTTTAAGAGTATATAAGTGAATTATAAGTTTTCAACATGTTCTTGATACAATATACGTCGTAACAAAAGAGCTCAATACCTGGGTTATGGGTGGTTCAGAATTGTCATAAACTCCACATGGTTCAGCTTTGTAATAAAGATCTATATATATATATATATATATATATATATATATATATATATATATATATATATATATATATATATATTAAAAAGCCTGTTAATGCTAAAAACTTTCAAAATAAATACCTCAAACAGGCAATAAATCAATTTCAAGAAATATATATATATATATATATATATATATATATATATATATATATATATATATATATATATATATATACATATATATCTATATATAGTTCTTAAGGAGGTGACACCTAAAAACGAGACCCTTTGCTTATTATATGAGGTTTCGAATATAGTCCATTGAAATGTTACATTGAACCTTGCATTTATCAGAGGACGCAATTTTATTGTTGGGACATGTGGGGGGGGGGGGTTGCTAGAAGCTTAACTCTGAGTTTGTGGGGTTGCAACCCTTGTCCCGCGGCGGCCATTGGAAAAAGGGGTGTAAACGCCTTTTTATCCATATCTCTTAAACTATACATCTCACTAAAAAGTTGTAGAGACATAATTTGTAGCAAATTGCTTTGTCTACAATTTTGTCTATCTAACTTTTTCCGATAAAATTGAAAATAAAAAAGTTATTAACAAAAATATGTGAAATTTTTTCCAAAAATTTCCTTTTTTGTGTTATAACTTTTTTTTTTTCAATTTTATCGGAAAATTACCTCGAACCAATATTGTAGGCAATTCAATAACAAACAATTTGACCTATAATTTTTTTTATTTACATGCATTTGCGAGGGTTTTGGAGCGCTCCAAAGCCGACTACTCGCAACAATCTGGTCACAATGGAACGTCAGATTTACTTATACATTATTCTTTTATTTTAGATATCGTTCTTAATATTATTTGCAACATTATTATATTATTATTCAATTCTAACTGACCTGTATATTTTTACATATTTACATGAAAATAGCGAAGAATGCCAATTCCAAATGTCAGAAATCGATTAAAGGTGACTACATTCCTGAAAAGCGTACTATAGAACGATTGAAGGCGAAGTTTACAGATGACATTTTATTTTTTAATGAAAATGGACACGATACCATTGTCTGCTTTAAAGGGTTCATATACAAAGTCATATCAAAGAAAACATCTCATAAAAAAAGATCGTAATGAGGAGAGATCACAAAAAGTTCGAGATGCAGCTGCAATTATTTTGGAAGACATCCGTTCACATCCTTACGAAACGAACAAGTATCCACCTTCTGATAATTTTTTAAAGGACGTTAATACTCTTATTCCTGAAACATTATCAACTTTGCTATCAGGAATTATATGCCAATCAAAACGTAAGTCGTTGGTTGCGGCACAAAGAAAGTGTTCATCCATTGCTCACTCCATCATTGCAGCAATTCGACCTGCTTCATTTATTTCTCCCCTGCTACTTGGGGTTGATACTGAAATAAATCCTGAACCACAGCCTGGACCATCCAAAAAAAGTCGAAAAGAATAACTGGAAAGTAATTGTTGAAATATATTAAGTTCTTGGAGATTATCTCACTCTACAGTTCCGCGTGGATTAGGCCTACTGGGGATACCACATAAAAAAAACGCACCACTCTACCTCATAGGGAATATTATTCAATTTGGTTTCATTTTCCTCGTTCAGTGAATTGATAAGACCCTTATCAATACAATATATGCGTGTGTGCGGGTGCAATAAGACTTACACCTTCAAGTTGCCGACTTGTACAAAATCCAGTCTACACTAAACATTAATTCCCACTTTTGCTTCCTATTCTTAATTGAGCAGCTTGCCAGTGGGGATGCTGTTAAATAGCAGGTACGATCAGATTGCGAGCTCAATTAAGGAAAAACGAACGTTTCCATTATAAACACGTCACAGATTGAAACAGG
Organism: Henosepilachna vigintioctopunctata; assembly: GCA_030704895.1. Taxonomy (NCBI): domain Eukaryota; kingdom Metazoa; phylum Arthropoda; class Insecta; order Coleoptera; family Coccinellidae; genus Henosepilachna; species Henosepilachna vigintioctopunctata. Next base: position 2,627,622 of record JARQZJ010000041.1, read on the forward strand.
AAAAATGTCGTAACTGATGTTTTGAATCACCATTACGCATCCATTACAGCTAATTTACTCATCGATACAAGGTCGAATAATTGGAAAATGACTTGGGAATTTACAGGTTAATTAACAACAAAAATGTTATCAATTTTGTCTGATCCGAACAAAGTTTGATGTGGTGGATATACACATAACAATATTTGTTCTTGAGTTAAATAAGTAAGATGTGGTAAAATTATGGGCGGAATGTTTAATTCGGATTAGATTTCGAATGTTGTGAAATATAGGATCAAACGGTTGCATGTTTTGAATGGAATTATTTAACAATTTGCAAGATTGATATGTGATATAAGTATTTCGCTACCTTGTATTATCCTATCTGCTTATTGTTCGAAATTATTCAACAGCAATAATTTCGAAACAATCAGTTTCTATCTAAAAATATCCATTAAAATTATCCATTAAAAATCTAATAGTAACCTTAGGTACATATAGAGCCAATTGGCAAAGTTATATCCTAATTTTTTTTCTAATTGCATTACTCCTGACTTTATTTTAATACTTTATCACTACAAAAATAGAGATCACAATCCCGATTTCAATATGTAATCGTTTTCAATATATATTATTCAATGTACCTACATATCGTATACTCAATACAATAAAACTCGTGTCGATCTTGAAGTATATACTTAATTATTTCTTGATTGTACTGTTAGCTTTAAAACGAATAATTGCATTATACACCTAGGAAGACTTTTAATGAGTGATACGTTAAATTATGAAACAAATGTGCCAATAGTACACATATTAAATCCACTAATAATAAAGATAATCTACTAAGATTATGTATTCAGTTCAAGGACAATTAGACACAAGTAACACAAGTAACTTAACGTCCATAGTAATGTCCGCAGTAACAGTCCACGTTAACTTTGCACATTACATTAATATGCTGTTAGGTTCCGAAAACATACAATAACTACCACAACTATCAAGAATATATTTTGAAACAATACTCTCGCAAAAAAGTATGTTTATATGTGCTTCCAGCTTGTGAATGTTTCTTCAGTGCTCCTCGAAATTATCTAAGTATATGAAGGATAAATTTCCTATATCAAGGATATAATTTTCACAAGAAATTTCCGTTCAGAAAAGAAATTTTCTGGCAACGCCCAAAAATAACATTTTATAGCACGTATAGTTTACTAAATTTCCCACCCAATAATGACTCATTATTATTCATAACCGCATTAATGATTTTAATTTGGAGGGAAACCTTGGTTGCATGACAAACTATTAACACTTCTTGTAACACAGCACTAACGAAATTGATAATTTTAATTGAATGAATTTATATAACGATATAAAATACTTTGATGTTCAAACTAAAGAACTCGTTTCGAGTTTCATCTTGAATGTAACACCTGTTGCTCAGAATGTGCAGAATATCTTCCACAAATAAACAGTCAGTGGTTTAGCGTGAATTCAATTTCTTGAGTATGTTAAAAGCAATAAATCAAATAATTATATCAAAACTACTTACCGCAAACACAAGGTTGGCTATAAAGACCAAATATTTAACAATTCCTGTGGCGCAACCCATTTTTTCGTTGTATAAACAAGAGGGCCTTGAAGACGACTAACTGGCACTAAGACAAAATGCAAAGTTTCACTTTCGAAAGTATTCGAACGCTAAATTCGACAGAATAAATGAAAACTGAAACCTTATTTCGATTATCAAACGAATTACAAAGCAGCAAAAGCAAGATGAATCTAGCCTACGCGCTTCTTACTTCTTAGTTCTAATTTTAAACTGGTTTTGCTTTTGATTCGCTATACCGAAAGAGTACTGTAACAAGTGATCATCATACGGGCGGTTAACCGATGGTTACGTCACGCACAAATAGGTAAATCCTTAGACTGGTTCTATACATGATATTGAAATTCTTTGTAGGGAAATCTAGTCCAACTCAAGACTGGTGTATGTATAATGTGTATTGTAGGAAAAATGGTAGGAATGATTGAATGCAGTTAGTGTTTGAGCGTAGGCGTTCATTTTTTGTACAATTTATGCCAATTACGTTTGGATTATTTAGTACTTTCTGTGATGCATTGTTTCCGTTTACTTTAATTTATGACAACTACCTCATATACACATTCTCCACCTGGTTTTTGAAATTATATTTCGCTTGAAGTATTAATGTGAAAGTATTTCCATCAACCATATATTCTTTACGTAACTGTTATGGATTATTAAAAACATTTATTTGATTTGTTAAACGCATAATTCTTTGTTATTGAACACCTATGATAGCTGTAGGTATATAATTGTTGAGGATAAATAAGTTCATTGTAGGTATAGATTTGTCCTTCACTTTGTGATGAAGCATCGTAGAATAATAAAAAGCACTTCTTCATCAATATTATAAAAATTGCAGAATCAATAATTTTGTTGATATTTTCTATCAAAAATAATTGATTCTATTGACAGATTCAGACAAACATACGAAAGTCTCGGGAATCTGCGTATGGAGAAATCTTTTTAGGGAATTACGCATTAAATTTCGTTCCGAACTCATTCACGTTCGAGGAAGATCACGTGAGTATTACCAGTCGCCTAATTCCGTTATTTGAAGAGATAGGGCTTTGGTGCGTTGGGCAATAACATCGAAACTAGATTAATCGGATACGTGCAAAGGATGATTTCCAAAATGAGACGAAATAGCTTTTAGTATTTCCAACAGGATTTCAATTTTGTATAACTGATGCCACTCCCTGCTTCTTAAATATATTCAATGCAATATATACCTACTCCGAAGCTCACTCATTTGGCCTTTCTGAAATTTTCGTCTCAGGTATTACTAAAGGACACAAGTCTTACATAAACGTATTTCTAATATAGTTCGATATTTTTGGGTGTGACCCTCCTATAACCTATGTTTCCATTTTTTCAATGTCTTTTTTTTTATTCACTGTAAGTATAACATTGAATAAACCGATTTCATACTGTTTATTTTCAAAATTCCTGTCTGATGTAACTTCCATATTTACACGTTTTGGCGTTTTCCTATTTTTCCACAAAATGTTTCAAGTTATTCCTTCGAATTTGCTGATAATAAGCTACCTCAATCACATCTTCACATCATTTCTTTTTTCTCCCCTATGGATGTTTCACTTGAAATAGAACAGAACACTTGAACTTCAAAATCTTTTTCAATATATTTTCCTCATAATTAAGAACTATTCCAGCTAATAAAATAATTATTATATAATTAGTTACAATGTTGACATCTAATTTTTATGGTGGATGCGCTGAAGTAGAATTTAAATGATCAGTCTGTTTTTAGATTCGAAGTACAACTAGAATTGTTTTAAACACATAACTTCGCAAAATAATCGATCGCTCAGGATTTTAATGCTATTTTATCAAATTATATATGTTCGAATAAAAGCATCTTGAATTTTAAACTGTATTTTTTACATCTTAGTCTTTAGTCAGAATGTTGATCTGTTTTTTGTACAGGAACTCTACTTCCACTAATTTTTACTTTACTACAAAGCAATAACCGGCGTACAATTTGAGTCTTAAAATTGAAACTGTATAAAACAAGTTCTTTTATATCGATAGAGTTACCTGGTAACTCTAGATAGAGTTAATTAAAGTCGATTTCTTAGTTAAAAGGTAGTATAACTACTTATCTGAATTCAATGAGTACAAATGGAAACTTGAAGATATAATATCATTTCATAATTCATTCTTGATTGATAGAGTTTAAATACAAAAAACTCAGAGAAGAAATAAAAACACAATTTCATATTTCGATGCATGTATTGGAAATATACGCAATAAGTAGTATTTACATTTAATTTATTTTGAAGATGAATGCGAATTTTTCATAATATAAAAAGTATAAAAAATATATGAGGAAGTACTGTACGTGAATACTTCGTTAGTAACTGCCTTCTAGCTTCCGGTGGTACTAACTGAAAATTGTAAGAATTCAGAGTTGATATGTGGTTTGATCTGGGGATGTAACTAGAGATGCCACCATACTTTATGATAACGTATCCTGCTTTATTTTTGGTGATTATACTTTATACTTTTACATACAAATGAAGTATGCAAAAATACTTCATTTTCAACATTTACTGTATACGTAAAACAAATACTCATTATGGGTACTTAACGATTTATAATTACTGAACGAAATGTTAGATGTCAGTTGTGACATTTGTCACGGTATGTCACTCACTATCGACGATATTCTACAAAAATGGTCCGTTGGTTCTGTTTGTAATTGAAGAATGCCTTTCAAAATCAATATTAATGCTTGAAATGACTCCATTAAATGATAGCGACCCACTAATGACTCCTGAAAAAGATAAAATAATCAAAGTATTACAAAACTATAAACCTGAGTGGTAAAAGCAATACAATTGGATTCAACAAGTGATCTTCAAAATAGAATTAATACAAAATTTATCATTATTCCGGCGGTGTTGCCAAATTTACTCGAGTGTTATACTCTCCTACGCGGTTCTTCCTAAACTTTCAAGCATTATTTAAACTCTTTTTGTATATTGCGAACAAACAGGAAATATTATTAGTATTTATAACATATAGAATATTATATTGGGTATTGTGAGCACATATTTCTGTAACAGAAAAATGTAAAACATTCATTATTGCAAGAAAACAACGATGTTTTCGATGAAGCCCCACTGCGTAAAAAATACTTCTATTAGTCAGAAGGATTTATTCACATGAAAAGATGACTTCCAAATTTGTTGAATTATTTAGGAGAATAGGAACCTTGAAAGAAACTCTGTAGGAATTACTCAAATTGAATTATTTACCTAAGTATAAATAAATATTATATTTCTGATTAGCGCAACCAACAAACTACTTTGTGAAAGTATTGAGATTTCTTCGTTTATTTTTTGATTCAGTTTTCTCGTGTCCGGCTTCATTATTTTTTTTTGTGTAGTCATTCAATAAGATATTCGAAAAAATATAGTGAGATTGCACAAAATTGCTTTTTGGTGTATATTATTCAAAAAGGCGCGTTCGAGAGAAATGTCATTAATAATTTTCTCAAATATAGCACACATGTGAAATAAGACATTTTTAATTGAATCTGTAGGTATATTCTGTCCTCTCCGTTGCAAATAATTGAAATATTATAAGTAAAATCATAGCTTACAGATATTCTGTTTTGAGGAAAGTTTGGATTTTGAAAGAATGTGTTATTGTTAGTTTGATTTGTGAATAGCGATCTGTTTATTCGATGGTTATGGGTTATATATACTTTAGAAAATATACTTATTAGAAACTCACCTATCCCAAGCTTGAAACTTACTGAGTCACCTACGGAATACCTATACTCTAAACTTTATTTCACAAAAAAATTATTTGTGAGTAATCTGTACTCAAAACACAACACAAATTCGATTCGATCAAATCGGTATACACAAAACACTTCATTTTTATAATTTGATGTTATAATATCCACAAACTATCAACACTAGCACCTAAATAATACTATAGAAAACTGATGAATAGAGGATTAGAACTGAAAGCGTAAAATATTCACCTTCAAACTAAGAAAGCCTTAAACAACACAAAATTGATTTCTTTTCTGGAATTTGTAAACAAACTGAACACTCTGTTTTATAGTTTGAAGTTGAGATATCAACACATGTATGACACTGTACACAAATGAAAAATTCAGAATTTATACCAAAAGCTCAAATTATTTAACTTCAAACTGCGAATGTTTTGGGAAGCGTCCTATTAGTATACCAGCTCAACTTATGGCGGGATTGTTAGACCACTTAAAATTCTATGACGGATATTCATTTCATGGCCTGCACTAAAGTAGGCCGTGGACAGGCACAGCCTAAGTCTAGTTACAAGCCATGAACTAGGAAATCTGGCAACATCGAAGCAAGACCAAGACGAAGCAAGATGTTGTAATGCCGTTGTAAAGGTTTCTGCTCATTGCTGCTGAATAAATCGCTATTTAACGAGAGAAATAAGAATCAAATTCAAAAATATGTTGTGAAAAGTGCTATTGCTTGAAGTTGTGAAGAACAAGCAAAAGAAACTTCTCGCAAATTTCGTATAAAAACAGAAATATCTTTTGTGTTTTAAGTTGTGATCTTTTTGGTTATACCAGGAGAGGTAGAAATGATACCTAAATTTTTCCATCTCATAATTGTGTAAAAACAAGAATCCGCGTTTAGTTGTTGTGCTATTCTGTGGTGTATATAGTGTAGAAAGTGTTACTATGTTTTTTTCAGCAACAGACTAAGGAATACCTTCGAAAATTGTAGGTAAATAGCTACCGATTATTGATGTTTTGACTGAGTAGTTCAGACATTAACAAAAGCATTATTTAGTAGAATTGTCCTTTTTTTGCGATCATTAGAGTAACTTATCTTTTGTTAGATTTAGTAGTTATTTACATTTAATCTCTGCTAATTAGCACAAAAATCAACATGCCAAGTCATTGCTGTGTGCCTGGATGCAAGTCAAACTACAAATCTTACCTCGAGTCCGGCGAATCACCAGTTTCTGTATTTCGTTTTCCATAGGATGAAAATCTAATGAATCAATGGCTAAAAAATATTCTAGGGCATCATGCACCCCCACAAAATATTCTGTAGTTTGAGCCAAACGTTTTCCAGAGGGTGCACTTATTAGAGAAGACTTATTAGTATTCATCGTTTGCCAGATGTATCAACGAAGGCAATATCTACTCAAGTTAAACTCAATTTAAATGCAGTGCCACGACCACCTTTACTACAGGCCATGAAATGAATATCTGACATATGTCATAAGATTGCCAATATTCCCGCCATTTCTTGTAGTGGTATACTGAAGCAAACAGGACGCTTCCAAAACTTTCGCAGTTTGAAGTTAAATAATTTGAGTTTTTGGTATAAATTCTATATTTATCAATAGTGTACAGTGTATTACAATTGTTGATGTTAATAATTTGTTGAAATCTCAACATCAAACACTAAAAAACGAAGTGTTTAGTTTTTTTACAAATTTCAGTGAAACGAAATCAATTTTGTGTTGTTCAAGACTTTCGTAGTTTGAAGTTAATATTTTACGATTTCAGTTCTAATCCTCTATTCATTAATTTTCTATAGTGTTATTTACGTGCTAGTGTTGATAGTTTGTGGATAACATAAATTATAAAAACGAAGTGTTTTGTGTGTACCGATTTAATCGAATCGAATTTGTGTTGTGTTTTGAGTACGAATTACTTACAAATAATTTGTTTGTGAAATGTAATGTAGAGGATAGGTATTCCGTAGATGATTCAGTAAGTTTCAAGCTTGGTATAGGTGAGTTTATTTATAGTAATAAGTATATTTTCTAACCTATTTATTACCGATAACCATCGAATAAACAGATCGCTATTCACAAATCTAACTAACAAACACATTCTTTCAAAATCAAAACTTTCCTCAAAACAGAATTTTTGGAAGCTATGATTTTATTTATTATTGATAATATTTTAATTATTCGCAACGGGGAGGACTGAATATACCTACAGAAAATGTCTTATTTCACATGTGTTCCATATTTGAAAAAATTATTAAAGGTATTTCTCTTGAACGTGCCTTTTTGTATAATATACACCAGAAAGCCATTTTGTGTAATCTCACTATTTTAAGAGTGTCATTGGATGAGTCCTTAAAGATTTTTGTTGTTGCTGTTTATGTGATGAAGACAATAAAAATATTCTGAACATGCTGTGTTCCATTTTTTCGAATATCTTATTGAATGATTAGACAAAAAAAATAATGAAGCCGGACACGAGAAAACTGAATCAAAAAATAAACGAAGAAAGTTCAATACTTTCATAAAGTAGTTTGTTGGTTGCTCACTAAGGTAAATAATTCAATTTGAGTAATTCCTACAGCGTTTTTTTCAAGGTTCCTATTCTCTCAAATAATTTAATAAATTTGGTTAGGCAACTTTTCATGTAAATAAATCCCACTGACTAATAGAGGTATTTTTCACGCAGTGGGGCTTTATCGAAAACATCGTTGTTTTCTTGCAATAATAAATGTTTTACAGGTTTCTGTTACAGAAATATGTGCTCACAATACCCAAATAATATTCTATATATTATACATACTAATAATATTCATTGTTTGTTCACAATATACAAAAATAGTTGAGATAATGCTTGAAAGCTTGGAACATACGACTAGGATAGTATACAACTAAGCACAATTTGGCAACACCGAGGGACTACGCTCTTCATGGCCTGTAGTAAAGGGGGTCGTGGCAGTGCCAAGTATTTTTCCAAATTTACCCCTACCTATTAAAAACAGTCCACGCTCAAAGAAAAGATCCAGCTGAAAGAACCATAGCATTGAAGGAACGTTGTGAGAAATTGAATGGAGCTTTTGAAAACTCAGATTCAATCTGTTATTTTGTTGATTTAACAATTATAAATCCAATTATAAAAAAAGATTTTAATATGTAGATCCTGGAATATACAAAATTTTCAAAATAACAGCATTTTTTTACACTCTAGATTTACCATCAAATGTAACTGAATGTTCACAAATAAACAGTATACAAATAATTTATCAGATTTTAGTAGATTCAGATATGCAGGTGAATGTTTTTATCAATGAAAATAAACTCCTATGATTTGAAATGGATATTACAATTGAAATCAACTAGATGGTCTCAACTGGAAAATTTGCTTGCTCGTTACAAATATCATATCAGAATCACTCAACCATCCAAATTACTGTACACATCTCAATAAAGGTTTAAAGGAATTGACAGATGCATTAATCTTACTCTCACCTGAGAATGATGGTTCAAATAATGAAATTTATAGCATATTGTCAATTCTAATTGAATCCTCGCTTAATATTTCACAATTATTTTTAACAACATGAATTTGTCAACATGTTTCGAGCGTGAGCTCATTTTCAAGACTACTAGAGTCTTGAGAATGAGCTCACACTCGAAACACGTTGACAAATTCATGTTGTTAAATATAATAGTGAAACATTAAGCCAAGAGTTTGATTAAATTTAATGTTTAATTTGGTGTTGGTTCCAGTGTTTGTTTCTTGCTTTTTATATATAAACCAACATCAACATACTCAGAAGCATAAGATGAAAACTGAAATGGAGAAAACACTGGTGCATTACAAAATTCCCTTACATCATACACTAAATCGAGATATCAAGGATCTAGTGATGATGAGAATATCACATCAGCGTAATTAGCATTGACTTTTCACAATATGAAGCATAATTTATCTTATAATAGCATGGATTGCCAAATTGAATTAGACAAAATTGTATTTGTAGATTTCAAAATTACTAGTATAATACGCTTGTCAAGAACTAAGAAGAAGTGTTAGGCCCATATTCTGTAGAAAGTGTATGAATGATTTACATGATGTATTTTTCTGTATGCAGACAGATGCATCAAATAAAAAGAATATTAAGTTAAATTCAATGGACGATGAATCTACTCTGTGATAGTTCATATTTAAATGAGAGGTAATAATAAAAACTTGTCTAAAAATCACTGACTGAACAATTCTTTATTCGACTAGTTTCGCATTTTACAGCATTATCAAGACAAGTTTTTATTATTACCTCTCATTTGAATATTAAGTTATTTCCTCTCGTTGTGCGATATTTTTCTATAAATGAAGGGATCCAAAATAAAGTGACAGATTTTTACAAAAATTCTGATGAATCTGCTGATGGCATGTTAGAAGCTATGAAGAAGTCTATGGATTCCCACAACCTGTCATTCAATGAAGTATCAGGTCTTAGTGCAGACAATTACAATGCTAATTTTGTCATTTATCACTCATTGTACACAAATATTAAAGAAGAAGTTCATAAACAAAACCTAGTAAAAGGCAACTGTCATTAAAAGTAAGTGATCAACAGGATAGGGAAGTTGTGGAAATTTATCTATACTTTACAAGCCACATGCTTAAAATATTCAACAAAACGATAAAACGTCTGGAAGGAAATGATGAATCTATACTAAATGTCTATAATATTACGAATAATTTGGGAAACCAATTAGAACGAAGAAAAATTGATAAGTACTTTGGTTATGAATCAAAAATGAGATTACAAGAAATTCATCAACCGAAATATTCAAGACCGTTATCAGTAATGTTTCACTTTTTATTGATATGAACTTAAATTATATAAAAGAAAGGTTTGATTTTAGCGAAGATAACTCGTTTTCAATACTTCCTAACATGTCTTTGAAAAATGAGGTAAAATTTTAACATTTTGAAAAGGTTATTCCAAAGGCCAAATTACAAGACAGATTAAATATTCAGATGGACGATGTGTATTCCGAATCTATAAGACTTGATGAGATCCAAAGAAAATTGACTGATGGTGATAAAGAATTTTCCGCGAAACGTACAGTAGAAAAAATATACACTTGAAAATTCATCTGATTTATATATATATATATATATATATATATATATATATATATATATATATATATATATATATATATATATATATATATATATATATATATATATATATATATATATCTGATATATATGAAGGTTCCACTGCAATAATGATGAATGTCCTTTGTGTATTGTTTTAAAATAATTGAGTTTTAATTTTATAAACGGTGAAATGAAAACTCTTACCTGAAGATAAGGAAATAATCATTATTAAAATTAAAAAACATGTATCATCCTAACATTCAGATTTACCGATAGGCCAAGTAGGCCAGTGCCTACGGCGGCAGATTTAGAGGGGCGGCAAATTTAGCAAATTTTTTTTTTTACAGATTTTTCTTATAATTATAGGTGTACACAATCTATACTGTAATAAAATCGTAAACCTAAAATAGTCTTTACATTAAAGATATTCGAAAAAAAATTAGCTAGGATGGCTTAAGATGAGTAACTGAGTAGAATTAGATTTTTTTAAAATTTCTTGTTTGTCTGTCTGTCTGTCTGTCTGTGGCATCATAGCACCCGAACGAATGAACCGATTTCAATTTAGTTTTTCTTGTATTATAGGGGTTTTACGGGCGAGTGTTCTTAGACATGTTTGATGAAAATCGATTGAGCCGTTTAAAAGTTACAGAGGTTTTACGCTTTAAAGTCGGGGGTTTTTTGTTTTCCCTGTCAAATAAACTTGTTAGATCAACTTTAAACTCTTCAGTACATAGCGGGTTGGAAAAATAATCTAGTAACTGACAGAAATATCATTAAGTTCACAATCATACTAATAACGGGATTAAACTAACGTATTGAATTTCAAAAGTCAGTAGGGGCGGCAAAAATTGAATGGCCTACTAGCAGCAAATTTGTAAATCCGCCACTGGTAACATTTATTTTGTAGATAATCATACTTTGAATACTATAAACAATAAAAAAATTATATAATATCAAGTAAGTCTTCAGAAATGAGGACTATAATGATTAATGTCCACACTGCGTTAACAGTCAATCTGTCAATAATGATAGGTGTCCCAATGGTTGGTTTAATTAGCTGTTGCATCTTTAATATTTGCAGCATGAGGAAGTTGATCGTAATAACGTTTCGTTTCAGGCCTTCAGAACTTCTTCAGAACAATAAAATAATTATTCTAAGAATTATATTTAATGCAGGCAAACTAAAATTAAGTAAAAGAAGAAACTTACGTTGAAAACCTACATTTTTTTTTTTTTTTTTATATAACAGCCGTTTACATATGTTTCAAGGTTATTGCCTATCATCAGAACGGCGTAGTTCAAGTTAAAGATGAAAGTACTTGAAGAGATATATAAAAAATTAATATATAAAACACGAAACACAGTTTCGTACACGTTTTATACACCCAAAACATTTGGGAAGAGTCAACACAACGTTGCAGACGACAATGAAATACCGTCCGGCTATTATGAGACTTTTATAGTTTCTGGAACTACCCAGATAATCTTAACAATAAAATAATTATTCTAAGAATTATATTTAATGCAGGCAAACTAAAATTAAGTAAAAGAAGAAACTTACGTTGAAAACCTACACATTTTTTTTTTTATATAACAGCCGTTTACATATGTTTCAAGGTTATTGCCTATCATCAGAACGGCGTAGTTCAAGTTAAAGATGAAAGTACTTGAAGAGATATATAAAAAATTAATATATATACGTTTTATACACCCAAAACATTTTAAGTCAACACAACGTTGCAGACGACAATGAAATACCGTCCGGCTATTATGAGAAACTACCCAGATAATCTTAACAAGTTTTTCGTAATAAAATTACATTCTAAGAATTTATATTTAATGCAGGCAAACTAAAACGTTAACAAAAAGAAGAAACTTACGTTGAAAACCTACATCTGTAGGTTATAAAACGTGTACGAAACTGTGTTTCGTGTTTTATATATTAATTTTTTATATATCTCTTCAAGTACTTTCATCTTTAACTTGAACTACGCCGTTCTGATGATAGGCAATAACCTTGAAACATATGTAAACGGCTGTTATAAAAAAAAATGTGTAGGTTTTCAACGTAAGTTTCTTCTTTTACTTAATTTTAGTTTGCCTGCATTAAATATAATTCTTAGAATAATTATTTTATTGTTAAGATTATCTGGGTAGTTCCAGAAACTATAAAAGTCTCATAATAGCCGGACGGTATTTCATTGTCGTCTGCAACGTTGTGTTGACTCTTCCCAAATGTTTTGGGTGTATAAAACGTGTACGAAACTGTGTTTCGTGTTTTATATATTAATTTTTTATATATCTCTTCAAGTACTTTCATCTTTAACTTGAACTACGCCGTTCTGATGATAGGCAATAACCTTGAAACATATGTAAACGGCTGTTATATAAAAAAAAAAAAAAATGTGTAGGTTTTCAACGTAAGTTTCTTCTTTTACTTAATTTTAGTTTGCCTGCATTAAATATAATTCTTAGAATAATTATTTTATTGTTAAGATTATCTGGGTAGTTCCAGAAACTATAAAAGTCTCATAATAGCCGGACGGTATTTCATTGTCGTCTGCAACGTTGTGTTGACTCTTCCCAAATGTTTTGGGTGTATAAAACGTGTACGAAACTGTGTTTCGTGTTTTATATATTAATTTTTTATATATCTCTTCAAGTACTTTCATCTTTAACTTGAACTACGCCGTTCTGATGATAGGCAATAACCTTGAAACATATGTAAACGGCTGTTATATATAAAAAAAAAAAAAAATGTGTAGGTTTTCAACGTAAGTTTCTTCTTTTACTTAATTTTAGTTTGCCTGCATTAAATATAATTCTTAGAATAATTATTTTATTGTTAAGATTATCTGGGTAGTTCCAGAAACTATAAAAGTCTCATAATAGCCGGACGGTATTTCATTGTCGTCTGCAACGTTGTGTTGACTCTTCCCAAATGTTTTGGGTGTATAAAACGTGTACGAAACTGTGTTTCGTGTTTTATATATTAATTTTTTATATATCTCTTCAAGTACTTTCATCTTTAACTTGAACTACGCCGTTCTGATGATAGGCAATAACCTTGAAACATATGTAAACGGCTGTTATATAAAAAAAATGTGTAGGTTTTCAACGTAAGTTTCTTCTTTTACTTAATTTTAGTTTGCCTGCATTAAATATAATTCTTAGAATAATTATTTTATTGTTAAGATTATCTGGGTAGTTCCAGAAACTATAAAAGTCTCATAATAGCCGGACGGTATTTCATTGTCGTCTGCAACGTTGTGTTGACTCTTCCCAAATGTTTTGGGTGTATAAAACGTGTACGAAACTGTGTTTCGTGTTTTATATATTAATTTTTTATATATCTCTTCAAGTACTTTCATCTTTAACTTGAACTACGCCGTTCTGATGATAGGCAATAACCTTGAAACATATGTAAACGGCTGTTATATAAAAAAAAATGTGTAGGTTTTCAACGTAAGTTTCTTCTTTTACTTAATTTTAGTTTGCCTGCATTAAATATAATTCTTAGAATAATTATTTTATTGTTAAGATTATCTGGGTAGTTCCAGAAACTATAAAAGTCTCATAATAGCCGGACGGTATTTCATTGTCGTCTGCAACGTTGTGTTGACTCTTCCCAAATGTTTTGGGTGTATAAAACGTGTACGAAACTGTGTTTCGTGTTTTATATATTAATTTTTTATATATCTCTTCAAGTACTTTCATCTTTAACTTGAACTACGCCGTTCTGATGATAGGCAATAACCTTGAAACATATGTAAACGGCTGTTATATAAAAAAAATGTGTAGGTTTTCAACGTAAGTTTCTTCTTTTACTTAATTTTAGTTTGCCTGCATTAAATATAATTCTTAGAATAATTATTTTATTGTTAAGATTATCTGGGTAGTTCCAGAAACTATAAAAGTCTCATAATAGCCGGACGGTATTTCATTGTCGTCTGCAACGTTGTGTTGACTCTTCCCAAATGTTTTGGGTGTATAAAACGTGTACGAAACTGTGTTTCGTGTTTTATATATTAATTTTTTATATATCTCTTCAAGTACTTTCATCTTTAACTTGAACTACGCCGTTCTGATGATAGGCAATAACCTTGAAACATATGTAAACGGCTGTTATATAAAAAAAAAAAATGTGTAGGTTTTCAACGTAAGTTTCTTCTTTTACTTAATTTTAGTTTGCCTGCATTAAATATAATTCTTAGAATAATTATTTTATTGTTAAGATTATCTGGGTAGTTCCAGAAACTATAAAAGTCTCATAATAGCCGGACGGTATTTCATTGTCGTCTGCAACGTTGTGTTGACTCTTCCCAAATGTTTTGGGTGTATAAAACGTGTACGAAACTGTGTTTCGTGTTTTATATATTAATTTTTTATATATCTCTTCAAGTACTTTCATCTTTAACTTGAACTACGCCGTTCTGATGATAGGCAATAACCTTGAAACATATGTAAACGGCTGTTATATAAAAAAAAAAAAATGTGTAGGTTTTCAACGTAAGTTTCTTCTTTTACTTAATTTTAGTTTGCCTGCATTAAATATAATTCTTAGAATAATTATTTTATTGTTAAGATTATCTGGGTAGTTCCAGAAACTATAAAAGTCTCATAATAGCCGGACGGTATTTCATTGTCGTCTGCAACGTTGTGTTGACTCTTCCCAAATGTTTTGGGTGTATAAAACGTGTACGAAACTGTGTTTCGTGTTTTATATATTAATTTTTTATATATCTCTTCAAGTACTTTCATCTTTAACTTGAACTACGCCGTTCTGATGATAGGCAATAACCTTGAAACATATGTAAACGGCTGTTATATAAAAAAAATGTGTAGGTTTTCAACGTAAGTTTCTTCTTTTACTTAATTGTAATATACATCGTTTGTAGTTATGTTAGGTATGGGTAGATTTTTTGAGAAATCCATTGCTATTGCTATTGTTGTGGCATCTTGCCCAGCACTTAAAAGAGCTTTTTTTTTGTCATTAAATACTTCAGCTCTCTTTTTGTGAGCTAAGTTTTCAATTTCGAGCTTTCGAAGTTGAGACAGTAACTGAGATTTTTCATGACCGTCAGGAAGAGAAGAAAGGAAGTCGAACATGTATCCATCCTGGAATAACCAAATGAAATGTTGAATAATAAAATAATTATTCTAAGAATTATATTTAATGCAGGCAAACTAAAATTAAGTAAAAGAAGAAACTCACGTTGAAAACCTACACATTTTTTTTTTTTATATAACAGCCGTTTACATATGTTTCAAGGTTATTGCCTATCGTCAGAACGGCGTAGTTCAAGTTAAAGATGAAAGTACTTGAAGAGATATATACAAAATTAATATATAAAACACGAAACACAGTTTCGTACACGTTTTATACACCCAAAACATTTGGGAAGAGTCAACACAACGTTGCAGACGACAATGAAATACCGTCCGGCTATTATGAGACTTTTATAGCTTCTGGAACTACCCAGATAATCTTAACAATAAAATAATTATTCTAAGAATTATATTTAATGCAGGCAAACTAAAATTAAGTAAAAGAAGAAACTTACGTTGAAAACCTACACATTTTTTTTTTTTTTATATAACAGCCGTTTACATATGTTTCAAGGTTATTGCCTATCGTCAGAACGGCGTAGTTCAAGTTAAAGATGAAAGTACTTGAAGAGATATATAAAAAATTAATATAAAAAACACGAAACACAGTTTCGTACACGTTTTATACACCCAAAACATTTGGGAAGAGTCAACACAACGTTGCAGACGACAATGAAATACCGTCCGGCTATTATGAGACTTTTATAGCTTCTGGAACTACCCAGATAATCTTAACAATAAAATAATTATTCTAAGAATTATATTTAATGCAGGCAAACTAAAATTAAGTAAAGAAGAAACTTACGTTGAAAACCTACACATTTTTTTTTTTTTTATATAACAGCCGTTTACATATGTTTCAAGGTTATTGCCTATCGTCAGAACGGCGTAGTTCAAGTTAAAGATGAAAGTACTTGAAGAGATATATAAAAAATTATTATATAAAACACGAAACACAGTTTCGTACACGTTTTATACACCCAAAACATTTGGGAAGAGTCAACACAACGTTGCAGACGACAATGAAATACCGTCCGGCTATTATGAGACTTTTATAGTTTCTGGAACTACCCAGATAATCTTAACAATAAAATAATTATTCTAAGAATTATATTTAATGCAGGCAAACTAAAATTAAGTAAAAGAAGAAACTTACGTTGAAAACCTACACATTTTTTTTTTTTTTTATATAACAGCCGTTTACATATGTTTCAAGGTTATTGCCTATCGTCAGAACGGCGTAGTTCAAGTTAAAGATGAAAGTACTTGAAGAGATATATAAAAAATTAATATATAAAACACGAAACACAGTTTCGTACACGTTTTATACACCCAAAACATTTGGGAAGAGTCAACACAACGTTGCAGACGACAATGAAATACCGTCCGGCTATTATGAGACTTTTATAGCTTCTGGAACTACCCAGATAATCTTAACAATAAAATAATTATTCTAAGAATTATATTTAATGCAGGCAAACTAAAATTAAGTAAAAGAAGAAACTTACGTTGAAAACCTACACATTTTTTTTTATATAACAGCCGTTTACATATGTTTCAAGGTTATTGCCTATCGTCAGAACGGCGTAGTTCAAGTTAAAGATGAAAGTACTTGAAGAGATATATAAAAAATTAATATATAAAACACGAAACACAGTTTCGTACACGTTTTATACACCCAAAACATTTGGGAAGAGTCAACACAACGTTGCAGACGACAATGAAATACCGTCCGGCTATTATGAGACTTTTATAGCTTCTGGAACTACCCAGATAATCTTAACAATAAAATAATTATTCTAAGAATTATATTTAATGCAGGCAAACTAAAATTAAGTAAAAGAAGAAACTTACGTTGAAAACCTACACATTTTTTTTTATATAACAGCCGTTTACATATGTTTCAAGGTTATTGCCTATCGTCAGAACGGCGTAGTTCAAGTTAAAGATGAAAGTACTTGAAGAGATATATAAAAAATTAATATATAAAACACGAAACACAGTTTCGTACACGTTTTATACACCTACAGATGTAGGTTTTCAACGTAAGTTTCTTCTTTTACTTAATTTTAGTTTGCCTGCATTAAATATAATTCTTAGAATAATTATTTTATTGTTAAGATTATCTGGGTAGTTCCAGAAGCTATAAAAGTCTCATAATAGCCGGACGGTATTTCATTGTCGTCTGCAACGTTGTGTTGACTCTTCCCAAATGTTTTGGGTGTATAAAACGTGTACGAAACTGTGTTTCGTGTTTTATATATTAATTTTTTATATATCTCTTCAAGTACTTTCATCTTTAACTTGAACTACGCCGTTCTGACGATAGGCAATAACCTTGAAACATATGTAAACGGCTGTTATATAAAAAAAAAAAAAATGTGTAGGTTTTCAACGTAAGTTTCTTCTTTTACTTAATTTTAGTTTGCCTGCATTAAATATAATTCTTAGAATAATTATTTTATTGTTAAGATTATCTGGGTAGTTCCAGAAGCTATAAAAGTCTCATAATAGCCGGACGGTATTTCATTGTCGTCTGCAACGTTGTGTTGACTCTTCCCAAATGTTTTGGGTGTATAAAACGTGTACGAAACTGTGTTTCGTGTTTTATATATTAATTTTTTATATATCTCTTCAAGTACTTTCATCTTTAACTTGAACTACGCCGTTCTGACGATAGGCAATAACCTTGAAACATATGTAAACGGCTGTTATATAAAAAAAAAATGTGTAGGTTTTCAACGTAAGTTTCTTCTTTTACTTAATTTTAGTTTGCCTGCATTAAATATAATTCTTAGAATAATTATTTTATTGTTAAGATTATCTGGGTAGTTCCAGAAGCTATAAAAGTCTCATAATAGCCGGACGGTATTTCATTGTCGTCTGCAACGTTGTGTTGACTCTTCCCAAATGTTTTGGGTGTATAAAACGTGTACGAAACTGTGTTTCGTGTTTTATATATTAATTTTTTATATATCTCTTCAAGTACTTTCATCTTTAACTTGAACTACGCCGTTCTGACGATAGGCAATAACCTTGAAACATATGTAAACGGCTGTTATATAAAAAAAAAAAATGTGTAGGTTTTCAACGTAAGTTTCTTCTTTTACTTGATTTTAGTTTGCCTGCATTAAATATAATTCTTAGAATAATTATTTTATTGTTAAGATTATCTGGGTAGTTCCAGAAGCTATAAAAGTCTCATAATAGCCGGACGGTATTTCATTGTCGTCTGCAACGTTGTGTTGACTCTTCCCAAATGTTTTGGAAATGAAATGTTGAAGTTCTTATTGAAAAAGTTGCGATATGTTTCGTATGATACTTTGTTATTTGGATGACCTTCGTTAAACATTTTGTGAATCTAAGACAAGTTTAACTCATCTGACAGATATATTTTTTGACTCTCATGTAAATTGTAGTGGCATTTTTTATCATAAATTTCTTTTAGAGTATTACTCTGCTTATACATCAAATCCGTAGTTTGATCAGAAAGCTTTGATTTAACATGTTTGCCTCGCTCATCTTTTTGAACAACGCCATGCTCAGTCAGTGATTTCTGAAGAAACTGAAGTCTTCTTCCAGTGATGCCGTGTAGGGATATAAAGGCTTTTCTACACACCGGTACCACGTAAGTATCATCCGCAAACATACCAATCTTGTAGGAATATGACTTATTATGTAACTTCGCATTTTCTTCACCTACTCGTGGACGGCGACGTTGTACATTTGATACGGTTATAAGCCCGCATAAATAATTATCTTGATCATACCTGTTAGAAAAACTATTAAACTGCCTTATAATTCTGGTCCTCTGATCTTGATTTATCATTTCGAAACATTTAAAACGCTCTCATTTGCAGTTATCGCCAATTTCATGTCCCTGCAGTCGAAGTTTCTTAAAAACATCACTCATTCTGCTGTCTTTTTTTTTCATATTTATCACAGTTTCGTTGTTTTCAACCATTATTACAAGAAATAAATTACTTTAATTCGTTTAATATAACCTTACACGACGACGAATGTGCAGGGAATGACAAAACAATTCGCGGGAACGCCGCTGGTTTGGCAGTAAGACAGTAAGATGGCGCTCATTGCGAGGCGATGGACATTTATCATTACAGCCGTGAAAACCTGTGACGCTTAGCGTTTTAGCCGTGTAGCTTAATATTAAAAACATATTTATCGCGAGACTGCGAGCGACATTGCTGAGTTTCATAGTTTCAGTAGTTATTTATTTCAGTCGACCGAATGACATTAGTTTTATAAAAATATAAAAACTAAGGTTTTTATATTTTTGGACTTTCATCATTAAGGTAGTTATATATTGCTTCATATCTGATGGCTTACCAAATATAAAAAAAAATATTTCTTACCTACTCTCCTTTCACCTTTCACTGAAAGAGTATTTTCAGTAATGAATCTAAATTGACGAAAAGAGAGAAATAGAGCATGAATAAATTCAATTAAGAACGAATTGTTTATTTATTTTAATTTTAATGTTGATTGTCAAACAAGCTTTGCAGCATTTGAAGATAACATTTGCAAAATTTTAATATATAGAAAAATTGTAAGCATATGCTAAAAGCACACAAAAATATGTTTTTGAAGCAATAAAAACATAAAATTCAAAAAATATTTTTTTTCTTCATAATAGGACTTAAGTTTTGTAACGACGGTGAGTTTATCGAAACCGACGTTGGAGCCGGAGTTTTCAAATTATATTTTATTTTAATCTATTTAGATCCTAAATTAAACAATAGGGAACAAAGAAAATCATTATTCAGTCAAATTTTTCTCATTTTAATTATAAAATAATTTTTTTACATGAGGATGAAAATAAAAAGACAAGTTAGAAACAATAAACAAGAAATTGAATTATATCAATTAAATTTCAGAGTATATTATTCTCAATAAACAAAAGTTTTTGAACAAATGAATCGAAACGCATTGCCTCCAAAAGTAGTGTATTATACTTCACAAACAGAAGCTTTGAACCTTGGTCTCCATCCAATATAACTCGGGTCGTAGATGAGGCCAGTTCCACCAAAAAGCTCTTTGCTTGCTACAGAGTCTGGTGGACCAGACAAACACTGTGGGGCAATTGATTTAAGGGGCTGAAATTTTGTATTTCCATTTACTTCGCATCACAACAAGGGATAGTCACTAATATTAATACTTTTTTTTAAAGGCTGGGGTTTAGTTCATTCTAAGAAACAAGTCTTAGGTTCCTTTGATAAAATTTTTCAACGGAAACGAATTTCGAGAGTCTGAAAAGAACTCCATCAATAGTTTGAAAAAACAAAATTTCAAATGACTCCTTTTTTTTACGAATAAATTGTCCACCTTTAGGAATTAATTAAAAATATTTACTCTCATATTGGAAATTTCGAGATATCTAATACCCTAGAGAATTTATTAAACTTCAAATTGGTATAGGTTCGAAGGACATTTATTGATTATTTTAAAAATGTTATCGAAGAAATCCAGACTGTATCAAAAATCGATCAAAAATTCAGAAATAAATCCGTTACTATGCAACTTTTCATACATCAATAGTTCTCGCGTTTTCCGCGACAAGAAGAAGTGCTGATACAGAGCCGTGATTAATAAAAAATATGTAATCTAGCATGGATGCCAGAGTTTTTATGTTATGATGATCGAGTAAGGACACCACTGACACTCGAGAAAGATAGAGAAGGCTGTAATATCTTCTCCTTGCATTTATATTTGATGATTCTAAATTAATAAGTCAGGCAATAGAAGTAATTTAGTATGGCAAATCCGAGTTACAGCAACTATGATCGCATTCTTGTGCCCGAGGCCCTAAATAATAACAAAGGATATCTTGCCGTCAGGTATTCTGGCCTGTTCCCGTTTCCGCTCCCTTCACATCACCTCTTCAGCCATACAATAAGCTTAGCTCGCGTACGCGTTTAGTGTGTTTCTACATCTATTGACGTAAAAACGTTGCTTCGTCAAGTCGTATTTTTATAGATACATATACAAATATAGTATTTTCGTAAATTCTCAGTGCCTGTTAAAAGTACACTGCATTGAAAAACATTAGAAATGTCGTTAGAGGTGGTTAAATTGAAAGGAAAAAACCTAACGAACAATTTTGCTTATTTTGCGGTAATTAAAGTGATTTACTGAAAAAACCAAGGTCAAGGACGCTGCTTAATATTAAAAAAACAGTAAATTAGTGAGAAGTTCAGCACTGTATTAGTGAGGAAAAAATACGTAGAGAAATTGCGTTGCATAAACAAGAAGAAGTGCCTGCTTCAATTTTCAAAGCAAACGTGGAGGAGCTTACTCCAAAACCTCGTTCATCATCAAGGACACTGGCAGCGTTGCAAGAATCGTTGAAGTGCATATTTTGTAAGAAGGTAACGAGAAACAAAAATAAGCAGCTACATTTATGTTCTGAAATTGCAGCAGCGAAAAAATTTTTAGTACTGCACGGAGAAAAGAAGACCATGTTTCCACTGAATTTAGTACTTGTCAACGGCCTGAAAATTTATTTGCTATTGAAGTCAGGTATCACAAACATTGTAAGATTACCGAGAAGTTCTGAGATGCCAGCCGGTCGACCTTCAAATCAGATCCCGAAAGAAATACTTATGGATGCATTTGACAAGCTGATAGATGAAATTAAAGACCAGTTACCAACACATTCTATATTGAAGGTGCAATGATCGAAAATCGTGTAGTGAAATCACCAATTATTGATAAATTTGGTAAAAACATATCATTTTCTTACCCAGCTGAACGATCGAAATTATCATTAGCGTTTATGGGAAATATAGAATTGACGGAAATAATAGAATATGTTCGAAACATCAATTCAAAAAACAACATCATTAATACTGCGAGAGCATTACGTCAAGAATTATTAAAAACAGAATTCGAGTATTCGATGATCCAACTAAATGTTCCAAGATGCAAGGTTCTTCAATTTGTGAGGAACTTGAATTACAATCAAACTATTTAGAAGCTGATTCAATAATGTTCGTCCACATATTTCATGCAATAAGGATTCAATCTGCTCGTATTATCATAATCAGCGATGACACAGATGTATTCGTCTTGGATGTTCATTTCTGGAAATACTTAACGAATATTGGTAGTCTCGGTCTATGGTTTGACGGTTCTCACACAAAGAAATGTTTTCTAGGATGCCATTTGACTGCTGAATCACTGGGTGAAAATATATGCAATAATTTGCCAGCATTACATGCTGTAAGTGGCTGCGACACTACTAGTAGATTTGGTAGTAAAATGCAATGGTTAAAAGCTGCGTCTGAAGATTTTGTACAAACTGCTTTTATGCCTTTGGGAAACCTACACCACAATAATGACCAATGCAGCAGTTAGAAGCAGTTTGCACATATGTATTTTCGCAAAAAAATGTATCTGCCGATGAACTAAGATTTATGCTGATATCTCACAATATAGGTTTCAATTTCAATTTGATGAGAGTGATATGCACTTCAGATGCTTTGCATTTGCATTTATTAAGGGCTACAGTACAAACATTTATATGGAAAAATGCACATCGAACACAATTACCACCCATTGATTATGGTTCATTTGGTTACAAAAAGCTCAACGGTGACTTACGTCCACAACAAATTTCGAACCCGTCTTTACCAGAGTCATTAATTCCACCATGTAAATGTACTGGGGATTGTTGCACAATGTCAATTGTAAAAAATCAAAATTATTTTGTATTTCATTATGTATCAATAATAAATGTAAAAATAAAAATGAGTAATTTTTTACCTATTTCAAATACGTTTATGCTTGAACTCGCTGGTTTTTCATAAGTAACTTTCATTGTTTTATGAACGAAAAACATTTATTACTTTCATTTTTGTTTTTTTATTATCATTTAAGAATCAGTCCTGACTTTCACCATTAGAAAAAACTATGAATTATTACAAAAATAATAATTAAAATGTTATGTTAAAGTGTTATGTATTCAATACATTACCTTTACGAATAAGAGAAGATGGGTTGAAAAAATATGGACCAAAACATCGACTGGCAAGATTTTGGTTATCATTTTCTGACCCTTTTTCCACTAAAATCCGTTGGCAGAATTCGGTACTCACATTATGGATACTCACTTACCTCTAGCGCCCGATCTAATTCTAAAAAACACCGCCGTAAATACTCTTTGAAATAAGCGCGGTGTAAGACAAAGAAATTGGCGGGGTGGTTGAGAAAAGAAATCTAGACTAGACCGTAATCGCGTCGCACTCTGGCACCCAAATTAATTTTTTTTATACAATTATTGAATTATGAATGTAACGTTTTTTCAAGTCCAGGAAACGGTGCATTGTAGACACAAACACATTGAAATTTGGGGATTGCATAAAACCTCTAGACTAGAGGCTCTAGAGTTCGGATAGACCGTTGCGTCATGTCGCCAATATTGTACTTTCATGAAATAACGGAAATCGTATATATGTACGTATATATATATATATATATATATATATATATATATATATATATATATATATATATATATATATATATATATATATATATATATATATATATATAGTCGAACCTCAAGGGGAACGAGAAAACTTCGAATTATCGAGTTTTTCGATATAGGGAGGTTCGGTTTATTGAGGCGATTTCTGACTTACTTCGATATATAGAGGTTAATGGTTTATAATAAAAACGTATATACTCAATGTAATTATAGAAATATGAATCTTTTTTATTGAAATATACGGGTGTACAAGAATAATTTACGTTACAGGCTTACTTTGGAAAAAGACGGTTCCAAGAACGATAATCCTTCGAAGAACAAACTTTCTTCAATCAAAACGCTAATTGTTATATCAAATCGACTCAGATATGTCGAGGTTTATTGAAAAAAACTTCGTTATGTAGAAGTGCGGTGTAGGCCTAGGAATCTTTGAAAATTCGTTATATCAAGTTCTTCTTAACTAATCCTTCGATATATAGAGGTGAAAATAATAAAGTAATGGTAGGCAAATTCAAGGGGAAGAGAAAAACTTCGAATTATCAAGGAATTCGCTTTATCGAGGTTCGGTATATCGAGATTCGACTGTTTATATATATATATATTATGTATGAAATGCTAACAATATATCGTGCTAACGTATATCGGTCTCAATAATTTCAAACGTTCAAAGCCTTCCTTAGTATGAATTTCCGATTTTGTTATGCAAGAAGGTGATTTGTTCAATGCATATCATGAAATACAGAGAGTGAGCGAAAATTACTCAAGAATTTTCGTGTTATTTGCACTCATGAAGTGCAGGGTCGGACGCAGTAATATCACATGTCGAAAGAAGAACGTATATTCTAGTTCGATGTTTTTTATTCGTATATTCTCTGGTGTTATTTATGATAGAAGTGTATTATTGCGCCCTCAAATATGACAACATCGATTTAGCGCTTTTTCTCAAGAATTAAATTCTCTTCATACTTTATCATATTTCGTGTCGCCGCAAATCCTTGTACTTCGCAACGTCGACTAGTTTATTACATCCGTTGTTGTAAATAACAATTCGCAGGAATCAGAAAAAAATTGAATTTTGTACATTTGTTATTGAACTCAAGTAAGTGCTATTCTTTTTATTAGAAATATGAGAAATGAGAATTACAATTTTTCGTGATTATTTTAGAGAGATCTTGTAATGAATTCTGTCGTCAAAGAAAATAAACGAATTGTTCTTATTCTTTCACATATTATTCAGTTTCATCAACCGAAAATGTTGACTAATTCAAAAAACCATAACAAAATTACACGTATTGTAATTTTGTTATGGTGTTTATCAGTTTCACATTGTGTTCATTTGGTTGAAAAGAAGTGGTGTAAGCTTTAATATTTCTGTTTACGTTCAGATCTTTTGGAATTCTTTATAATTATGTTTTGAATTTATTGTTATCAAATCATTGTTATTAATTTCAATTCATAAACAGAAACATTAATAAGGTATATCATAGGCTAGTTTTCGCACTGTAAAATCTTGTTCGTACGAACTTGTGCTATAAAGACATTTTTATCCGTTTTTGCTATTATAAATTGAAATTTTGTTCCGATTGTTATTATCATCATCATTTATGTCTACATAAGCTATAAATTTCGGTCCTGTTACAGTAACCGAAAATCTAAATTGGAATATGGAATAAAAAGTACAATCTATCAGGTACTTGCAAGACTGCAAGACTTTGCAAGACTCTTGCAACAAGACCAAGACCAAGACCAAGACTCACTGTGCAAGACCAAGGCCATAACCAAGACCATGTTTGCTCGCGCAAGACCAAGACCAAGACTGCGTAAGCCTCGTCTTGGTTTTGCTTTGGGCAACACTAAATGTATGTATAATACAAGATACACAATATACCTAAAATATCAATATTAGAGTCTCGAATTCAACAATGATTTTTTGAGAATTATCTGGTGTCGCGCTAAGTTGAGCAAGAAAGCGGTGCCATCCTATTCTAGGAGCAGTTCTGGAAATTTCCGACCCCCTATCGTTGTGGATGAAACTTGAGTTTTCAGTAACATAGCAATCATCGCATAAGTACGGTGCATTTCAAGTTTTATTCAATTTGAACTAGTACTTCAAGAATTATAAGTAGTCAGTTTCTCAATTTTGTCACCGATCAACGAAACTCTGAGGATTTTTCAGTTCAGTGGTTTTATCTCACGCAGATTGCATCAGTCAGTATGAGTATAAGAATTGAAATAATCTTGATATCAATCTAATTATATATGAAAATTATTATTGAGCTTGATGTTCGGTTATTGATAATTTGTGGTAATTTTCTCTTAGGTACATTGCCAGTATTTATAGTGAATGCAAGAAAAAAATTTCACATGAGGTTTCAACTGAGGTTTGACGAGAGCAACCTAAATTTTTATGATTTCAACTGATTCAAAAAATGATAATTATTTTGACATAAATATCAAATTGCGGCCACTCTCCTCTCGTATGTAGCTCGTATATAGATCGCGTTAGTTGCGAGGCAAAGTGTGTAAGTAAGGTTGTAAACTATCAACAGGAAAAATGAGATGCCATCACAAATTAGCCAATCTGACAACATCTTATAGTGCTCATATAAATATTAAAACTCTTTTATGTTAAAATGAAATAGATTTACTTGGCGATCATAATGAACAATCTTATTTAATATAATATGTGTTAAATACATTTAGTCCAAGAGCTGACACCAATTATTGGGTAGGTATTTGAGACAAGCTGAACACTTGTCACATACCTTTCCTGATATACCCCAATACGGAATTGGAAACCTGGTTGGTGAGTAGCGAGGCTAAATGAACCCCAAAATTTTTGAAAATATTTTTTCCCCTAAAAATATATTTGAGGCAAAACGCAATTTCAATATGTTGCACTGTATACGAAAACGAATGAATACGAAAAAAAATAAGCCAGACGATTTAATCGGGGTTTTAACATCGCCAGACGCGAGCAAAAATATTTTGCAAAAAATTGTAAAAATGTATTTGAGGCAGCTTGAAATTTTAATGGAGTATTACTTATAACTGAAAGATAAGATTTGTGACAAGTTTTCAGCTTGCCTCGAATATTTACGCAAAAATTGGTACCAGCTCTCCTACTAATTGTGGTTTTATGCAATGGACAAATGAATCTATTTTAATTGAAACATAAAAGATTTTCAATATTGATATGGTTACTATAAAATATTGTTGCGTTAGCTAATTACCTAATAACTTAAAACAGAAGACCCCTCAAGTAGGTACTGAATAAATTTACCGACTTGGTGTTACATAGTTGCGATACTTGGTATTTTTACAACTTTTGATTTTGATGGCATGACTTAACAAGTTTTGTCAAAATATTGGTTACTGTATTACTATAGAAATGACCGAGAATCTCTGTCGTTTTAATGAAAATACAATTTGTGGAGGTGGACTAGAATTGAACAACTATCAAATTAAGTGGATATAACGTAAATGTTGAGAATTAAAAGTTGTCAGCAGATTTACTTGATGTAAAAACTTACACAGAAAGTTTACTCAAATTTAGAGCTGGAAACTGAAATAATCTAATAAAATGATATATATAATAAATAAACTAATATGAATTCCACGGACCTTTTTCGTGTCAGCTTCGAAATGAACAATAACATACACAGCTTCGTTATCTTCTAATCTTCAATATCGAAACAATATCAGCTCAGGAAACAAAATTTATTTTGCGTTTATAAGTGCATTTCATCTCAAATTTCCTGATCATAATTTCTTGTTCGACTTGGAAATTTAATAGTTTTTGCATTTCTTAGGTTTAAGAAAGCGAAATTTGAAATCAATGATTTAATATCGTTTAACATATAAGTTTAATATAATAATAATAATAATAATAATAATAAAAATAATAATAATAATAATAATAATAATAATAATAATAATAATAATAATAATAATAATAATAATAATAATAATAATAATAATAATAATAATAATAATAATAATAATAATAATAATAATAATAATAATAATAATAATAATAATAATAATAATAATAATAATAATAATAATAATAATAATGACACTTGACTAGATACAACGCTATTTTATGATATACTCAATTATATTTTCATCAATTTGAGTGAATTATTGAATGAACGAAAAAAGTTTGAATGAAAAATGAGAAGTTCAAAAGTTTGGCAAACAATATGAGTGTTGATCTCTGATAGCTCAATTATGAATCACTTTCACAAATATTAAAATATGAAACTAATAACACAACTATATTCATTTCAGTCAGTTCAACACCATGTAGAAGTCTGTATTTTTATTCGGTGATTACTTTTTTTTTTCACTGTTCTGAGTTGTATCATCTCTTTAGTATCGTCCTCTCAGTTGTCGATGTTTCGTGATAGATAACAGCCGAATATCGCCCCTAAAAGCTGAAAAAAGAACAATGTGATATGTTAATATTAAGTGAAAAAATGTTTAAATTTCTTATCAAAAGTAAACAACGATGAAATAATCAAGACCATAGTTCGAAATTATTTCTGATGTTTCGCCCTCTAGAAGAATATGATCATCAAATAGTACATACTAGATATCTGGACTGTTATCAATTCCTCATACTTTCATATTGGTTCACATTCTAATATACGATTGTTCAGAATCTTGAAGATTTCGAACAGGCTTACATAGTTAGAATAGGAAAATATTTTATAATAATAGGAACCTTAGATCCATAGATCCTTAGGCTATTTGCGAATTATTGCGAATATCATGGGTTAACCATACTCGCATGAGTGTGATGAACCTCATTTTATCGGGAAAGCAGTTTTATCTTATGTATGCAACTGATGGACAACCAATCAATCCCATGACAAGGAGTAGGCCGATTGAGGCCTTGTCAGTACCGAAACTCACCTGAAAAACCTGTTCATCAGTCGGCAACTGATGGACAACCAATCAACCCCCTGACAAGGAGTAGGCAGATTGAGGTCTTGTCAGGGGGAAATATTCTTTTGATGAAATAGCACTACACATTTGTAAACATGGTCCTTCGAGCCGGATTCAGTCACACAAGAAAAGAACCACATTCCAGGTCTTTCAAGATTGAAACGAATCCTAGCTGAAGTTCACCCATCGACAGAGCCAGATTGTAAACCGGGTCAGATGGAAAAATTTAGTACAACGATTGAAATGAAGCCCTAGCAAGTTCAAAATATTTCAGATCTCAAATAGATGTTCTTTACACAATTAATAATAGAACCGAGTTAGATGGGAGAATTTAGTACATCCGTCGAAATGAAGCCCTTGAGATCCTCGGAGCCTCCCAGCATGTTCAGAATCTTGGAATTTTTGAACAGATTTACAAAGTTAGAATGAAGTAATATTTTAAAGTGATTTATTAGGCAATAAGTATCTAGGTTAACGCAACTATTGCGAATATCACAGGTTAACCATACTCGCATGATGTGATGAACTTCATTTTAGCGAGTAAGCAGTTTTAGTTCATGTATAAATACGTCAATATTTTCTTAATAAAATCAGTTCTACATCAGTAGTCAACTCATTCACCTGACAACGGGTATGCTGATTGAAGCCGTGTCAGCATCGAAACCCTTTCATACCTATTTCCAGGAATGGGGAGAATTGGCCTTCAATTGGTTGTCCATCAGTCGGCAACTAATCACCCCCTGACAAGGAGTAGGCAGATTGAGGCCTTGTGTGAAATCAGACTCCATATTTCTATACATGGTTAAACAACATTAATCAACATCTGACAAGGAGTAGGCAGATTGAGGTCTTGTCAGGGGACCTTTCCTTATGGGGAAATAGCTCTGCAGATTTCTAAACATGGTCCTTCGAGCTACAGTTGAACCACTACAAGAATAGAAACCAAGAGGACTATCAACGTGTATTCAGATGCAGTTATACATGGAAGGATCCAGACTCCAGGTCCTTCAACTGAACCACAAGACTAGCAAACAAGAGGATCATTAGCGTCTATCGAGGGGCAGTCAAACACGGAAGGATCCACAATCCAGGTCCTTCAACGTGACAATACAAGACTATCAACCAATAGGACTATCAGCGTCTATCAAGGGGTAGTCATACACGGAAGGATCCATAGTCCAGATCTTTCACCCAAACTACAAGTTAGCAACCTAGAGGACCATCAGCGTCTATCGAGTGGCAGTCAGACACTGGATCCAGACACTGAATTGTCCGAACATGGAGCCACAGTCCAGGCCCTTCAACGTGACAATACCAAGACTAGCAAACAATCAGCGTCTATCAAAGGGTAGTCATACACGGAAGGATCCACAGTCCAGGTCCTTCAACTAAACTACAAGACTAGCAACCAAGAGGACAACAAGCGTCTATCGAGGGGCAGTCCAACGCGGACGGATCCAGAGTCTAGGTCCTTCATCGTGACAATACAAGACTAGCAACCAATAGGACCATCAGAGTCTATCAAGGGGTAGTCATACACGGAAGGATCCATAGTCCAGGTCCTTCAACTAAACTATCAGTTAGCAACCAAGAGGACCATCAGCGTCTATCGGGGGGAAGTCAAACAAGAAAACAAGAGAGGTTCCATATTCCAGGTCCTTCAACATTGAAACGAATCTAAGCTGAAGTTCACCGATCAAGAGAGCCAGATTGTAAACCGGGTCAAATGGAAAAATTTAGTACAATTATCGAACTGCAGCCCTAGGTGTTAGATCATTGGAGTTTCCCAGCATGTTCAAAATCTTTGAGATTTCGAACACATTTATATAGTTAGAATAGGGAAATATATGATAATAATGTATTAGGCCAAGATAGATTGGGGTCTTGTCAGGGGGAAATTTTCTTGTGGGGAAATAACACTCCACATTTCTAAACATGGTTAAAAGATAAGATAGATCCCGGGAATGCATAGGTGTTCGTGTTTGTCTATAATTTGAGTAGTTTAATGATAAAATATTGTCGGCATTGTAGGATAATGTATAAAGACAAGCTGATTGGCCGTGCGGAACTTGCGTTAACTGTAGGACCACTGAATTATGGAGAAAATACCCACAGTTGCAAAATATTATGAATCGTTAGCAGTTCAGCTGATAAAGGATATTGAAGATAAAACGACTTTCTTCGAATAGGTACCAACTCTCGAGCAATTTTAAACGAACCTAAAATTTTAAGTTGATTTCAGAATATATGTTAAATTATGAAGTAAAACTAACTATAATATCATCGTTTTAAACAATTGTGTAATTATTTTCTATATCGCTTTGTTAATCCTAGCAGTTATCCGCACTTTGGCAATATCGGACTTTTGTCATGATTTATCTCGAATACATGTACGTATTTCGAAGAACTGAATTAGTTCACACAAATGCGCATGTGCAGGTAGGTAATCGTTCCGTTTTTTAGTTTTGTGTCCCTTCTCCCCAAAGGGGAACGCAAAAATCTGGAGTTTTTTCAAAGTTGTGTGAAAATTTTGTCGACTGGACTATTTTTCGAAGAAAAATGTCACTAATTATCGAAATTTTTTTACGAAATTGTGCATCATAATTCTGGCTTTCTCACATTATTGTCGGTAATCTAAGTTTTCACTCAGATGTACTGATAATTGTTCTTCTGTTATTGAGTGAATCTTCATCGATAATTTATGTTGCAATATCGGTAATGTTGTAAAATCGGTAAATTGAAAAATAAATATGCTCTGATGGCTCAAAAGTGGATCAATGAACTTTTTCGTTCTAGAATTCGTATTTCATTGGCAAAATTGAAAGTTGAAATGAAGAAGATTTGTGAAAAGTACGGCTACTTAATTTCATGAAACAAGCCGCTAATATGAGCCAACATTCAGAAAACATAAGACAAATTAATTCAAAATGGGATATATATTGATTGTAATGAACACACAGAAATAACTGACGAATCTTCGAATTATCTTATCATATTACATATTACTGTTTTGAAAGCGATATTGATGGTTTAAGTGAATATGAAAAGAAAGACATATAATTTTTTTTAAATTGAAATACAAAACTAACTTTTTAAAAAACCTGTTATGTAGTTTTTTCAATTCAAAATATTCAACTTTTTTGAAGAAAAAGAAACACGAAAGAACACTGAAAGTGTTTTCTGTGATACAAAATCCCGGTTTAAAAAAAATGTTTTAGTTAGTTATAATAGAACAAATAAATTTGCAAAGCCAAAAGAGACAGCTGAATTAGTTGATAAGAATTCGAGTGTTTCGAAATACTGAAGGACAAAAAGACCATTCACATGCAGTCGAGAAGAACCTTCCGAGAAATGGACAAACAAGCGAAACTAATACATCGTGTTGTAATAAAAAATAGATGTGGACCTGACACCACTGCTAACTTTGTGTTAAATATTTCTAGAAGAAAAGAGTCGAATTCCAACCACCAAACTGTCAACATCTGAGTAAACTAAAAAAGTAACTCTAAATACGTCCAGCTTACTATCATTTGATTATCTTCAACCCAAATTAGGGGTGTCTTATTTGTCTTATTTGAGCATCGTATTGTTTTAAGAGAGGCAGCAGTGTATCGAGTTTACAATATTTGAACGTAATACACCATCTTATACGTTGTTATTAAGGCCCTAGAAACCTTATAGCAAATTGGGCTTCAGTTTTTCAGAAAAAATCTGCAATGAGCCAAGTAGATATGAAGCGTGCAGGAAAATGTGACATTCTGATTCATTAGCAGTAGGTATTTCTGCAGTAAATATCAGTAGTATTTTTTTTCATTGAAAGGTTACCTCAGTTGCACCTATGCCGATAATGACATAGCCCAGAACATTGAATGCAACGCCCAAGGAAGAGAATAATTCATCAAAACAACCTTTTGTGTAAAAATCGTTACTCGAGGTGGAACAAGGTTTGCTTCTAGCACAACAGCTAGGTGGTACTCCTAGATGATCCCAGGTGCTTGCATTATTTAAACCACAGCACTCCATCTGAAACAGAAATTACTTAGTAAACATCTGAGATGTTGAAAGAACCAATTCCAGTAGGGCATAGAAAATTCTTTCAAGACCACTCCCAAAAATCCCAAACTATGAAAATATTTTTGCATTCGTGAAATGGCTGTCTCCTCATGCATGCACTGGTCCATTGGGGACCTCAATATTGGGTTGTAATATATTCGAAATAGTTACCCAGTTTGTTTTCATGATGTTTAGTTGAACCCATGAATCGAACCATTGTATTATATATATATATATATATATATATATATATATATATATATATATATATATATATATATATATATATATATATATATATATATATATATATATATATATATATATATATATATATATATATATATGTAGAGTAAATACTGAATCGAGACGAGAACGAACCAATCACTTATACTGAGACTGAATATTAAGTGGGCTTCGAAAAAACCATCAATCTTGTTGAATGATGATAGGATACAAATGTTTCATAATTATTATGAATCATCAGTCCGTATTCACTCAATCAATCAAGAATCGATGACTTTCAAAACGACCTCAAGTGGTACATCCGAATCAGGAGAACCACACTTATTGAACGTGAGCTCTCTCTATCGGAGAAAAAACTGAAATGTTACACATTCGTAAAAATTTAGAAAACACCGTAAATGAAAGAATAGACATTACAAATTTTAATTCTTTTCTCAATGATTTAATGAACCTTACAAATAACACTCATGAAATGAATACACAACAATCACCAAACTTCACATCTCAAAACTCATTTTTTCCAAATCTTCCTTCAATTTCATACACATAAACCAATAATATACATATTCTGGATAAGTATAAAAACTATATGTAATATATATATATATATATATATATATATATATATATATATATATATATATATATATATATATATATATATATATATATATATATATATATATATATATATATGTATAAATAAATCACACTTATTAGAGTCACCTGGCTTACCATGAGTTTTTCAGAGTTTTATTCATGGTGAAGAAGATTAAAACTTCCGAAGCGAATGCTGAGCCAAAAATATTCCTCTGATAATGAAAATCAATAAGTTAAAATACAAAAAAACTAATTTGATTTTCCTAAAAAAAAAGGTTGACATTTTGATATCTATAGTAGTTCATAAATTCA
Organism: Henosepilachna vigintioctopunctata; assembly: GCA_030704895.1. NCBI lineage: Eukaryota > Metazoa > Arthropoda > Insecta > Coleoptera > Coccinellidae > Henosepilachna > Henosepilachna vigintioctopunctata. The sequence continues at coordinate 2,661,882 of JARQZJ010000041.1, forward strand.
ATTATTCATTAGTTTTGACAAAGTTGTGATATACAACGAAACGTTAACAAAAATAAAGTTTTTCATATTAAAAGAAGCCTGTTGCTAAAAACATTCAATATATATATATATATATATATATATATATATATATATATATATATATATATATATATATATATATATATATATATATATATATATATATATATATACAATATATATATATATATATATATATATATATATATATATATATATATATATATATATATATTTATTTATATTTCAAAATTAATTTATTGCCTGTTTCAGATATTTATATTTTTAGAATTTTCAGCAATAACAGGCTATTTTCAATGTTAAAAGCTCTGTTGACGTTTTTTGAAATTTCTGTTGACGTTTTGTTGTATATTACAGCATTGTTAAAAGTAATAAATTGATAAACTGATGATCAGATTTAACAAAGTTGTGATATACAACGAAACGTCAACAGAAATAAAGCTTTTAACATTGAAAATAGTCTGTTATATATATATATACATATATATATATATATATATATATATATATATATATATATATATATATATATATATATATATATATATATATATATATATATATATATATATATATATATCGATTATGGATCAAAGAAACGATAGTAATTAGCACAAATATAACTTTTATTTGGTAATAAGATGAATGACAGCAAGAACACTTAGTTACAAAATAATATTCATATGTAGTGTTGCCACCTAGTTAAATTTTCAAAAAAAAAAACTATTTTACTTAAATTGCTCAATACTCCCACTAAAATTTAAACTAGGTACAAATATCAAAAAAAATAAACTCCTACTGAAATTAGAGTTGTGAAAAGAAAAACAAAATGTGATCTCTTAAATAGATAAAAGCCTGAGTTGGTAACGCTTTAGTTAACATATCTGCTAATTGACTGTTACTAGGAATATAATTTAGTTTAATTACACCCAACTCAACCTTTTCCCTTATAAAATTAAATTTCACATCTATGTGTTTGGTTTTCTTATGATAAACAGGATTGCTAATTAACTTAATTGCACTCTGATTATCAACATACAATGGAACAGATGTAATATTTTCACCTAAATCTAATAATAATTGCTGTAACCATAATATCTCTTTTGCAGCTTCACAAGCAGCTACAAATTCTGCTTCAGTTGTGGAGAGAGCAGTAGTCTTCTGTTTCTGGCTACACCATGTTATAGGTCCCCCATTCATATTAAAAATATAACCTGTAGTAGACTTACGCGTATCTACATTACCTGCAAAATCTGAATCCGAATAGCCAGTGAGATCACTACTTTCTCCATAACATATACATAAATCTTTAGTATTTATTAGGTATCTAATAACACGTTTAATGGCATTTACATGTTGTTGACTTGGATTGTTTACATATCTACTCAAAACATTTACAGCAAAAGAAATGTCAGGCCTTGAAACAGAGCTCAAAAATAACAAGGACCCTATAGCTTCTCTGTATGGAAAATTAATAATATTTTCATCCATTTTCTTTGAAATAACAACATTTACATCTGCAGGGGTACTGGCAGGATTTGAATCACTCATACAAAACTTCTCTATTAATTTTTCAATGTAATCTCTTTGATAAATACAGATACAATTATTTACTCTCTCTATTTCCATTCCCACAAAATATTTCAATTTTAATTCTTTTATTTTAAATGTTTGTTTCAAAAATTCTATAACTCTTTTAATCATTGAGGAACTGGAAGAGACTACAAGTGCATCATCAACATAAATTATTATGAATACTTTCACCCCATTAAAAATACCTACATAAACACAACTGTCAGCCTGAGATTGCACAAAACCATATTTTATTAAAAACTCAGTGAATCTTCTATTCCAACAACGAGACGCCTGTTTAAGTCCATACAGTGATTTATTAAGTTTTAGGATACAATCATTTTTAAATGAAATTCCTTCTGGTACTTCTATAAAAATATTCTCTTCCAAACACCCGTTCAAAAAAGCAGTCTTTACATCAAACTGTTGAATTTCTAAATTATATTTAGCTGCAATAGAAAGGATAATTCTTATAGAGTCATATCTCGTTGTTGGAGAGAATATTTCTTGATAATCAATATCTTTTATTTGATTAAATCCGCGTGCACATAAACGAGCTTTAAACCGTTTTACCTGATCATTTTCATCCTTTTTTATAGCAAAAACCCACTTTGTAGTAAGCGTACGTTGACCAGACCTCTCTACTGGAGTCCAAGTATTATTCTCTTCATGTGCAAGCAATTCTTCATCAATAGCTTTCAACCAGTCGTTTCTTTGTGGACTTTTCATCGCTTCAGCATACGTTTGTGGCAGTGACAGTTCAATTAGGTTTGCTTCAAAACGTCTATTAATCCTTGGTCTCAAATTTATGTTGCTTTGAATTAAATCATCATCTAATTCTTGAGAAGGTTCATATGTAGGGTCATTACTATTACAACTCAACATGCTATCTTCATTCTCTGATGATGAAGTTTCCACAAGAGTATCCTCTACATTTGTTTCTTGCATTTGATTTTGTTGTCCTAATGTCTTCACTTCATCGTCAATGTATATTTGTGTAATATTCTTCCTTATTTCTGGAACATTATGTTCTTCAAAAATTACATTTCTTGATATTTTAACCTTTTTGGTTTCTGGATTGAACATCCTGTAATTGTTATTATCATACCCAATTAGTATCATTTTCTCACTCTTTTTGTCAAGTTTAGTTCTTAGCTGATTAGGAATATGGACATATCCAAAACTTCCAAACACCTTCACATGGCCTATTTGAGGTTTGATGCCGTTCCATAATTCAAATGGTGTTTTCTTAGGAGTTTGGCTGGAGGAAGTACGGTTTAATAAATATACTGCACAATTCACAGCCTCAGCCCATAATTCCAGTGGCACATCCCTCGCGTACAACATTGAACGTGCACTCTCCACAATGGTACGATTCTCTCTTTCAGCACGCCCATTTTGTTCTGGTGTATAAGGCGCAGTACACTCATGAATTATACCTTCTTTGCTGAGATAGTCATTGAAGGTTTTATTCACATACTCTCTTCCATTATCAGTATGCAATATTCTGACACTATGCATGTACTTATTTTTGATCATAGCATTGTATTTCATGAATATGTCCATCACATCACTTTTATGTTTGACAAAATATACATGCCTGTAACTTGTAATAAAATAATATAAAGTATCTCATACCTTGGATAGATGTATGACTCATAGGTCCACAGACATCACTATATACAAGGTCACCTGGCTGTAGTTCTCCTCGTATAGATTTGTGAAATGGAAATCTGCACTGCTTTCCATATGCACATGTTTCACAAACAAAATCAGTTTTATCCCTGTTATTCAGTTTCAAGCCTTCTACCACATTATCAGCACTCATACTCTTGATTTGTTTTAGGTTAACATGTCCCAGTCTTTCATGCCACATTTTAATGTTATTTTGATCACTTTGAACTAAGTTACAGGTATCTGAGACCACAGCTTTAATTTTCAATTCATATAAATTATTTTCTGTTATTGTTGCACACATTACCAAGTCATTGCCTTTGTAAATGAATGCACCAGAGTCTTTCTTGATAATGATATAGGATTTACGCATTATCACACCTTCTGAGAACAGATTTCGTCGCAAATTCGGAACATACAATACATCACGTAGTTCACTGTTCTCCCACTGTCCATTGACACATCTCTTTATTAACACCTTGCCAATGCCAGCCACTTCCACTGACTGTTTGTTTCCTAATGTTAATGATTTCTGGTTACATTCCAATAGTTCTAGAAAGAACTCCTTTCTATAGGTCATATGTGCAGAGGCACCACTGTCTAAAATCCACACATTGTCTTCAGCTTCATGGAATTTGGTTTCTACATTAAACGCTAACAAGTCTGCACCTTCCTGTTGAGGTTTTCTAGACTTGGATTTCTTTGGAGCACGACATTCTCGAGAAAAATGTCCTCGTTTCCCACAATTATAACATTCAAATCTGTGTTTACTGTTTTTATTTTGATTTGAATTACTAGTATTTCTATTCAGCTCACTTTGTTTTGGGCTATTTTTCCATCCTTTCTTAGCCACAAGAAGAGCGGTTTCTTGTTCTTCTTCACACTGTAAACTAGCTTCTTCATCTAACAAACGAGCAGTGAGATTGACAAGAGTCTGTTGCTCTGGATCCAAAGACATCCACGCTTGACGGAGTGATCTATACTTATGAGGCAGTGTTCCAAGTATTATTGTTATCACAGCCATTTCACTAATACTTTCGCCACTTTCTTTTAACTGCTTGGCCAATGATTCCACTTTAGAAATGTGTTGAGCTACACTGTCATTTGTAGACATTTTATACTGGTAAAACTTTTCATGGATCAACATTTTACATAATTCACTCTTCTGTTCGTATATTGATTCAAGTTTTGTCATTATTTCCTTAGCAGTTTCACAATTTTCTATTAAAGTTATTTGTTTGAAGTCCATCGAAGATGTTATAATAAACATGGCCATGCCATCATTCTTTGTCCATTCAACATTATTTCCAGCCGGTTTAGGCACTGAAATATCAATCCCTTTTGCTTTTAGGGCACACTTTATCTGGAATTTCCATTGCCTAAAGTTATTTCCATCAAATTTTTCTAAGTTTATTGACCGCATTGAATCCATTTTGAGGTTATCTTGTCAATTTCTTCACAATACGATTGTAACTTTTTCTTTGCTATTTTTCTTAAAACTTTCAATTGCAGAATCTACTGGGCCCATAACCTAAAGGATTATGGGTCGTTTATCAAAGAAACGATAGTAATTAGCACAAATATAACTTTTATTTGTTAATAAGATGAATGACAGCAAGAACACTTAGTTACAAAATAATCTTCATATGTAGTGTTGCCACCTAGTTAAATTTTCAAAAAAAAAAAACTAATAAATTGCTCAATAATATATATATATATATATATATATATATATATAGATATATATATATATATATATATATATATATATATATATATATATATATATATATATATATATATATATATATAAAAAACTATTTTATATATAAATTGCTATATATATATATATATATATATATATATATATATATATATATATATATATATATATATATATATATATATATATATATATATATATATATATATTCTAGAAGTCTGCACAAACGTAGGCAGAGAAGTCCATGCAACTCACGATTTCCAAAATAGTATGAGAAAGAGCTGTTTTTTTCAACAGTTCGATGTCCCGCGGAATGCACTGAATATTTACTCTCGCAACATTAGAATAGATAGCTGCATGAAGTTTAATTTGAATCATTTCTTTCGAATACAAATCTCAGAGAAGACTTTTCATGAATTAGGTATCATTATATCATTCGCCATAAGGTACTCACATTTTCCTGTAAGATGTCGATTGCTTCTTTGTATTTGCTCTCTTTCCCATACTTCTGGAATGATTCATCCAGTACCTCTTCTAAATCATTCTTGAAATCCGTATCCTTTATTTTAACCAATGCATATACTCCAATTGCCAATTGAATTATGAATAAAGTCAATAATATAGCTGCGTACTGAAAAAAGAATGCTATTAAGTTGAAAAATATTTTAAAGAAATCTACGAATGTAATTGGAGATTCGAGAACTGAAATACTTGAGGTGTTTCTTACGTATGAGTATGATCGTTTTGGCTGCTATATTCGAAATTTCAAACATGATCAAGGAAAATTTCGGGAATATATATTCAATATATGAATTTCCAAAGTGGTATATCTAGAGGTTTGGTATAATAACATATTATATATATATATATATATATATATAATTGAGAACAAGGTCTTTCAGGCTGAAAAAGGAGTTGAGAGTTTTCGGTATTTACCTGAGATTAACGTTGCTTGTTTATTTGTAACAGCCGTTTACATATGTTTCAAGCTAATTGGCTCTCATCAGAACGGCGTAGTTCAGGTTGAAAAGTTGATTGAAAAGAAAAAACAAAAAACACAGAACAAAACAACACAAAATTCCACGTGAGGAATCTACCTCAGTTTTGGTTTAAAATTGACTATCTTGACCGAGCTATTACAGCTTTGTCTTCAGACTGTATCAATGTCTACCTGCGATGACATGCAACGTCAGGTGCAACTTCCAGAGTGTAAAAAGGATCAACTTTCAAGTGTAAACATCTAATAACTTGAACTACGCCGTTCTGATGAGAGCCAATTAGCTCGAAACATATGTAAACGGCTGGTACAAATAAACAAGCAACGTAAATCTTAGGTAAATACCGAAAACTCTTAACTATATATATATATATATATATATATATATATATATATATATATATATATATATATATATATATATATATATATATATATATATATATTATATATTCGAGCCCAACGAGAGGGTGTCGTTGCTTTCTATTAAATCTTTCTGCAAAATGTTAGCCGAATACTTCAGCGCTCTTCTCAACTGCAATAAAAACTTAAGTTCGACTTTTCGGGTTTTACTCATCCAGACTCACAAGCTCCTGATATGGAAGAGATTACGGCAATTATCAAGCAACTCAAAAACAACAAAGCCGCAGGAGAAGATGGAATCATTGCGGAACTCTGGAAGCTCAACGATACTACTTTGACGCGAAAACTTCATCATTTAATATCAGAAATCTGGAGAACGGAACAGATACCATAGGATTGGAAATGCGCGGTAATACATCCATTGCACAAAAAGGAGGACAAATTGGATATCAATAATTACATGGGAATTTCCTTACTGCCGGTTGCGTACAAAATACTTTCTAAAGCACTCCTGAACAGAGTAGAACACCAAGCGGATCCACTAATTGGGGAATACCAAGTTGGATTCAGAAAAGGCAGATCATGTGCTGAACAGATCTGGACTCTGAAGATGATATTACAGATGAGGAAATGTAGAAATACAGTGATCACATTCATTGACTTCAAGAAAGCATATGAGTCGGTAGACCGCGAAACCCTTTTTGAAGTCATGAGAGAATTTGGAATCGATCGAAAGACCCGAACAATTATTGAACATACACTTACAGGTACAACTTCCTAGGTAAAATTTATGAGCCGAAGTATCAGATCCCTTCGAAATCAAAACCGGTGTGCGGCAGGGGGACGGACTTTCACCATTCCCTTAAAATATTGTTTTAGAAAAGATCATTAGGGAATGGGAACTTCACGTAAAGGGCATACAAGTGGGTATCAAAAAAAATTAGAATGAATGTCACACATCTCGCCTTTGCAGACAATATTGCTATCATCACAGACAACAGAACTGAAGCCATTTTCGCTGTACAAAAACTACATGAAATTGCGCAGAAAACCGGGTTACAAATTTCTTATGATAAAACCAAATACATGGAAAGAAAACCAAAAAATAAATCTTCTCTTACCACAGAACATGGTGAAGTTCTGCAAGTCGACCATTTTGATTATCTCGGGGATATACGAAGTTATACAGTCATCAGGTTTAAAACGAATCGCTAATGAACAGAGAATTACCAAGCTCCAAAGGGCCTACAAACTGACATGGGCTCACTATTACAGAAAGAGCATTTCGAGAGGCGCCAAATTGAGGCATTATAACACAACGATTCTTCCAGAAGCAATCTACGCAGCTGAAACAATGGTTATTGGCGGTCATTCAAGAATTAGAGAAATAGAAAAACAAGAACAAAAATTTCTCACAAAGATTTACGGGCCAATCAATAGAAACGGCATTTGGATGAAAAGACCTCAGAGTGAACTATATCAAAAGACAAATACGATAACGGAAGAAATCAGAAAACGACGAGCAAAGTTCTATGCACATGTTTACAGAACGAAACAGTCCAGAGTACCGAAGAAGTTACTCGATATAATTATGAATATTAAATGCGGAACAGCGTGGCTAAAAGAGGTCCAAAAGGATCTACAACAGATCAGTACAAAAAATTTCGAAGATCGCACTAAGTGTCGCTATAAAATCGCACATGTGAAGTTTGAGCAGAAGTCAAATCGTCAACCTGGAGTACAATGGACAGATGAACGGAAGAAAGAGCATTCAGGGAGGATGAAGCGTTTTTGGGAGGCAAAAACGATGAAGCAACGGTCCTAATAATTGCGTATTCAAGCTCAGTCGCTCTCCTCATGGAGAACAATCGTAATAATAATAATAATATATTATATATATATTTACATGTAGATTCTTTTCAGAATTGGTTTTACTGCTTGTTTGATATGGTTATGTTCATATATTTTTAAATGAATATAAACTTAAATTTAAACACTTGAACTTCTGATTTACACTTTATTGACTACATAGCATGACTCGTTTAGTCGTTACAAACGACTTCTTCAGATGCTTACAGAATAATCTATTTATTCTGTGAGCATCTGAAGAAGTCGTTTGTAACGACGAAACGCGTCATGCTATTTGCTATTATCGCATATATTATCATGAATTTATTTTGCTATGTATATTATCGTATATATTATCATAAATTAATATACTTCAGAAGAATTTGCCGCTCCTGGTTCAAGAAAAGGTAGATTGTTAATGTTTCTCGATTAAATAACGACTTCGTTATTCAATCGAGATTACCGTACCGTTTTAAAAAGTATTTTACTTGAAGTTTTATCTTAGGATAAATATCTTTCTGAATAAGGCAACATTGATTGCTGAAACAAGATAAGAAATCTCTATATTAGTAAAAATATTAGTACACCACCAATTGTCAACAGACTTAATAACCCAAGAAAATCAGTCAAGAAAAAAAAAAAATATATATATATATATATATATATATATATATATATATATATATATATATATATATATATATATATATATATATTAAAGCATTATTACACAACCACTCTTCTAGAAGCAATCTTCACATCTGAAACTATTTACTAGAATGATTTCCTGTCCAATCAATAGAAACGGCATTTGGATGAAAAGACCTCATAATGAATTTCAAAAGACTAATATGATTAAAGGTAATTTCAGTATTTTCAGAATTGAATACTTGTCATCATGCAACTCCAGATGCTTTTCTTCTCAGCTATAAAATAATTAATACATAATGACAAAAACCTCATTTTCACTGTCCGCGCTCCCGCTCACCATGAACAACTTTGTTTACGTGCTTAGATGGGTGTTTCATAATTGCACAAATATATGAGTATATGAAAGAATGTCAGAAGTGAGTGTTTTCACTGTGAAAACTCAGTAGTAATTGAAAACTGTCAACAAGAATATATGAAAATACGTAGGTGTGATTATTTGTAATTTATTATTAACAAATCAAATCTTGAAAATTTCATGTCACTTGGTGGACGACAGTGATACATGATCGCTGGGCTATCATGTCACTGTAACAAACATGTTTACTGTATCAAATATTGTTATCGTCAGTGTCATTCAATGTGAGTTACATCTTATCTCAAGTTTGCAATACATACAAACAGTAATTTACTTGTTTTTTCGCAATACATGGCTTTATCTCTGCAATCAATTCGTCAGAGAGTATGTTTCCCCACTGTCCATCACTGTAAATCTATCTACTGACGTAGTACGTAGAAATAAGGGAATTCCAGTTTTTTAGATGAACGGAAAACGGAGAGCCAACACTAAAATAGAGATTTTCCGAATAGCAAATTTCCGTTTGCTTATTCGTAGCTTATGCTTGTCTTATTGATAGCCTAAGAGCAATATGCGACAAGAATCAAATGAGTCACAAGACCGAAATTCATAGGAAATATGTAGGAGTAAATACAAATTGCTCTGATATATTTTTTCGCAAATTCTCGACATGCTCACAGTTTTTGTATTCGAATAAGTATCGAAGGAATCCTATTCATAACATTCATTAGAGTACCATTCGACATCCCACCAAAAAGCAAAATATTAACTTCAAAATCATAACGCAGAAATCAACCAATATCAAACGATTGACAAATACACCATAAGTAAAACATATGGAAAAACTACGCAGTTTCAAATTTCCTATTTCAGAAAACATGAATATTCATAACGCTTTTCGCTAATTTTAAGTTGAGATAGAGATAAGAATAACTCCAAAAGAAATGGGTGACTGAAGCAGGTCTCATGGGTGACGGTATCAGGATGCCGAAACTACGAATAGAAAAGGAGGTTATCCTGATTGATAACTACCTTCCATCCGAGGAAAAAAAAATGGGGGACTGTAGGTTTCAATATGTACATAGGTGAATAGATTCGGTGATAAATAGGGGACCCATTTCGCCTCAACTGAATAAAGTAGAGTCTCTTCAACCTATCTTATTCGAAATTGTTAGCACAGAACGTGACTAGACCTTATTTGGGTCGAGTTTTCAATGAAACCTTCATCATAATCACAATGAAAAAAAAACACGAAGTTAGCATAGGTATTCATCACTGAAGTTATCTGACTGACAGTAGGTTCAGTGTCATTATTGCACACTACACTTATAAAGAGGAACATATTCAATTCCAAATGATTTCAAGAACATCTTTCGCTTTTCTTCAATTACTAAGTACTATCATATCTCATACTTTTCACCAGAACAGGTGCACTGCACCTATCGGTTATCTTCAATGTGTTCATTGAAACGGATTAATTCATTAATTTACTCTTTCAAAATATGTAAAACTTGGTGTATTTTCAAATAAATTTATAAATTATTTATTAACTGAGATTGAATTCTCGTTTAACTCTTGGTGAAAAATAATTGAACATTAAATCAAATTAAACGCTTGGCTTAAAGTTTCACATACTTAATAGTGTTGGCGTTTACTTGATGTAAATCCATTATAATTGAATATAAACTTAAATTCAAACACTTGAACTTATGATTTACACTTTATAGGCTACATAGCATGACGCGTTTCGTCGTTACAAACGACTTCTTCAGATGCTTACAGAATAACATTATTCTGTAAGCATCTGAAGAAGTCGTTTGTAACGACGAAACGCGTCATGCTATGTAGTCAATAAATTGTAAATCATAAGTTCAAGTGTTTGAATTTAAGTTTATATTCAATTAAAATTTCACGATAATAGTGAAACATTAAGCCAAGTGTTTGGTTGAATATAATAGAATTTGAAATAATTTTTTTTATCAATATAATGAACCGTTGTGGAAGACATAACAACTCTTACAAATGATATCAATTCTGTAAGAGATGTACAAAAACATTTTTAATTAGATTCATATCTGAACTTTTGATGGGGTAGTTTTAAAACAGATGTTAGAGGGTGACAAACTAGTTGAAACGGAGTAGAGATAGATAAACAACGCGACTTGAAAGTAATCTCAATTCTTATTTCATGGAAAAAATCTCATTTTATGGAAAGTATCTTCTTATCACATCGCATATTCATTTGGTGACTATTATTATGTCAATATATTGAAACATATACCGAAAACGACGGTGTGAGATTGAATATTTGTATTCTTGGTACATTCGAAGCGTCACTGGCATATGTTATGCTAATAATAACAGATATGCTCTAGTAAATCTCCAAAAAAGAAGAGTCGACATAGAGGCGACTGGTTCTCTTCGGCCAAAACGTTTTCCTCGGTGGTAGTCAGTCACCATTCTCAGTTTTATTCAAACAACCTCTCATGAAACGAGTAACTGATTTTTTAAAAAATTGCGGGTCAACGAGGCAATTCTTGATTTTATTTTTCTCAGAAAAACATTTTCAAATGCTTTATGACGTGATTTGTGATGAAGTTTAGTGCAACCTTAAACCTAAGTGGCGACTGAAACGTTTCGACGTTTTGAAGAGAAGCTGAATGTAGCATTTAACCATGAAAAACGAATATACTCTATTAGAGTACCAGTGGAATACCTAGATATATCTGAAGTCAGTTAGAGATGTCTAATATGAGTTCATAATAATGTAACAAAATTATTCAGCTAAGTTTATCCAGCTAAGATCTTTGAGAAGTAAAATTGAAGGGGTAGTTTCTTCAACTGTTCACGTTTTTTTTCAATATTTCCTACATTTGGTGCCTAGTTATCTTTAGTGATAATACCAAGGAAGAAAATACCCTTGGTTCAACTCGCCAAGAACTCTGCACACCTCGAAGGAATACAATAGACTTCTGTGTTATGTTGTGTGTTGAAACAAAACATGGTCAAAGTCTTGTTTGAAATCAATCAAAAAAGTCTTCTATTGACTAGTGAACAGAAAACAGAGAACAGTCCGAAAAAAATATTGATATTTCTCAGAAGAATTCGAGTGGTAGTCATACCGATTATCATATTCCAGAGAAAACATTGAAGAAACATTGAAATTTCAACCAAAAAACGACTCACAACGAAAAAACGATTCAATTTCTATAACAAAAATGACATCTAGAAAGAATTTCCTACAGTAAGCAACGAAAATGTTATGAACCTCACTAAAACAAGTTCCTCCTGCTCAAATTGGTGATACTGGTTGAAGAAGCAGTTCTTGTTGAATTCAATGAGTCGCAATAATGTAATAATAATATAATGAAATAAATGAATTGAGAAACATTCCGTACATTAAAAAATTACATTCATTTCAATTGACACAAATAATTTGAACTATGAAGAACGCTCTCAAAACGACTGAATTCAGTTTTGAGTCTGAAATTCCAATCAGCCCTCGAGCAAAAATATTGGTTCGAACAGAAATATTGGTTAAATTTATATTTACAATAATATAGAAGTTTATTTGAAGAGAAAAGAAAGAAATTACCTTAGAAATATTAAACATTTGAGACAATTTCACATGGTGAAGAACATTTGTTTTAAAAAAATATACATATGATACAAAAAATTGATTCATACATTATTGCCTATATTCGAATCATCGAAGTACTCTGTCACTATAGTATGCCTTTGTAAAAAGCAGAGATTCAACTCTCCTCTTAAACAAATGAGCTTTCAGTACTTTCAAATCCGATGGAAAATGGTTGAAAATTTCAATACTCTGATAATAGAGAGAGTGCTCAAATTTAGCTGTTTTATGCATAGGAATAAGTAGTACAACAATGCTGCTTGTTGAGTACTCATGATTACTATTCATTTCAATAAACATATCTTCATTTTCTTCAACATATAACAAACATATAAATACGGTAAGGTGATGTAATTATTAATGAAGATAGATTTACAAGATGTTCGTGGGTGAATATTGAATATCAAACGAAGTATTCGCTTCTGTGTAATAAACACCGTAGAGCTTTCTGTAGAGCTTCTTTCTGTAGAGCAGCCCCACAGTAGAATATAATGATTTAGATGACTATATACAAGACTGTAATACACATTCATAGCAGAGTTTCTGGGTACGATATTCTCAATTCTAGAGATTGCAAAATATGAGTTACTCAATTTTTTCAATCAATGTGTGATGTCTACCTCGAATTTCTGTCCACATATATTAAAAAAAAATTTGTTGATTGGCATTATGACATAGTGTTGTCTCCATATCTAACATCCAAGGTACTAATTCCATTGCCCTTCAGACAAAAATAAATACATACAGTTTCGTTAACGTTCACCATCAGATTGTTCATTCGACATTAATTTTACACAACCCCTCACAAAGCATTCACCTGCCTCCTGAAGTTCTTCAGGAGTCCTGTTAGAAACAACCACCGATGAATAATCGGCATATAGTGTCACTAAAAATCGGGACAACTTCGTAGGTAGATCGTTTATAAACAATATGAATAGAAGAGGTCCGAGTACAGAGCCTTGATGTACCCCAAGAGCAATGTCATGTCTGTGAGAATAACTCTGGCCTATTTTCACTACAATTGTTCTTTCTTCAATATAACTACGTAACCAATTTAGAAAAACACCTCTAAAACCTAAATTGTAGTATTTATTGAGTATAAATTCAAAGGATAGTGAATTAAATGCCAAAGATAAATCAAAAAATAATCCTGCCAAAAACAAGTGTTTATCCAAACACTCGTAGATGGATTCAAAAAACTTAACTGCAGCTGATTGAGTTGAGTGGCTGCTTCTGAATCCATAATGCGAGGAGTCAATTATTTTGAATCTATTGAGACAACTCATCATTCTGGCGAAAACAATTCTCTCTATTACCTTGAAAAACACACTCAAATGTATATTGGGCAATAATTAGTTAATTCACTTACTGGTCCATTCTATACTGAAATTACTATGGATTGCTTAGGAATATTGAGGAACTATGCAGTAGTGATGGAAACTGTAATGGAAGGTAATGGAAAAAAATTCATTAAATCCTTTCACAACTTTGGCTGATATGGAATCAACACCGAAGCCTTTTTTATTTTTCAAGGCTCTTATGGTATCCCCAACTTCAATTTTAGTGACAGGGTAGAAGTGAAAATTGGTGTTCACCATGGTGATAATGTGCGAATCCAAGATAGATTATTGCCATATCGAGATGTTAATTTGGTACTAGACATTGTGAGAAAATGGTCGGCGAATACATCAGCTAACTGATTCGGATCATCAAACAGGTCCCCCCAAAGTTTGAGGTCACACCATATCCAGAAATATCGATAACAATATTCCAAATTGGGTCATTTCTGTTCGGTGAACCTTCAATAGCTGAACTTAAAACGTATATTTCGTATTTTTATAAGCATTGTGTGGATTTTTGGCATTTTCATAGTTTCGTAGAGTACATGACGAACGGGTATTTTTATGTAGTCGATGAAGGTAAGGTAGGTTACGTTTACTTTGAAATATCTCAGTTGTTACCCATATTTTCCATCCGATAGTTCAAGTTGTTGCCATATATATGAATCACTTGTGCAACTACTTACTGCTTTCTAATTGTTGAATTTTTCTCATTTGATATACTGTGTGTTTTCAACTCTTGTTCACTGTCAAAAAGACAGGCGAATAAGTCATCCATTTAATGTTTTATAGTGACTGAAATACGGAGAAAAAATACAAATGTCTAAAGTGTGTTTTACACTGGTTTACACTCATTCACCACACATCAAGTAAGTGCATGGTGAATGTCGATGTTCACCACTATAGGTAAGTCAGAAATAAAAGTATTCAGCAAAAATTTCAGACATACGCAAAATGACTATTTGAATGTTGAGATTTGACAGTGGGAGTAACATTCTCAAATTTCGGTCTTTCACGGTAACATATGCATTCGATTTCTGAAACAATAGAAGATTTCTTCCACTTCTATATTAGAAATTTTCCACCTTTATCTTGAAAAACCGAATTATAGTGTTACAAGTTAAAAAATTAAGTGCTTGAAAACATTGAGCGTAGGGCTACTAGACTATCATTGAAACTTAAAAGACCGAATTACCCTCTAAGGCTTACTTCAGCTCGATTACCAATATTTGAAGCTAGTCGGCTACGAGGTGACTTAATCATTACTTTTCGAATCTTGAACTATAATTTTGAGAATTTAAACATTTATTCATTCTTGATGGCAACAGACTTCGTGGTCACAATTTGAAGCTGAAGAAGGAATCATTTCATACATCTAGGAGGCAGCATTTTTTACCTAATCGTGCATTCAGTGTATGGAACAATTTACTTGTTGAAGTTATGAACTCTCAGTCAGTCAACGTGTTCAAGAGGATGTAGGTGAATTTTTGTTTTCATTTTTAGAAATTGTTTTTGTCATATATTTTCATTGTCAATGTGTACTGATCACTATTTTTTTCCTCTTGTTATTGTTATATATATATTATATATATATATATATATATATATATATATATATATATATATATATATATATATATATATAGTGAAATATAATTATTTATAGTTTTAGCAAAACAAGGTTGTTATGAACGAAATGACCTAAGAATAAAAAAAACATAATTTTGGTTAATATAAATTGTCACCAATATTTGAATGTGTGGTTTGTTGAGAAAAAAAAACGCCGAGAAAATGTTTAGTATACATGAGACTAACTTCAAATTAATTCTAGTATATCTTATAATAAATCCTCTTATAATTTGAATTTTATAATCAAATTTGGTAATCAAGTTCACTCACCGCCCTCAGCATCCAGGCACTGCTTTTTATTGCTCCACAACAGCCCAAGAATGATGTGATGAAAACAAAACCACCAACAATTATAACTAATATTGATGCCACGTTGAGGGCTGATGGTATTGTATCCGTTGATAGTTTGTTCACGTAAGCAAATTTGAGGACACATCCTAAAATGAGCAGAGCTAAACCAGCAACCTGAAAAGTCGTATCAAATTTGTTAATATTATTCAATCTTACATCCATAATGAGAAAAGATCATGTGAAATGAAAATGGTTGAAACTAAGTGTTCATCCACCTGATGAAGACAATGTATACCGAAACAATATTATTGCATATATATATATATATATATATATATATATATATATATATATATATATATATATATATATATATATATATATATATATATATATATATATATATATATATATATATATATATATATATATATTTGAAATTCTTGAATTGTGATCAGTTTATTGATTGAAGTTTATTGGTTCTGTATGAAATGATTTACAGAGACTCCTAAATTCCATACGTTTTCCTTCATTATTTCTTCATAAAGTATTACCATCTTTCTTTTGGTTTGCATATTCATTTTTTGGTATCAGTCGACTCAAGAACTCGCTCCCTCTGGATGGGTTGCTTACTGCTTATTACGCTCTGGTTTTCACGCATTTAAAGTACAATGTAGTCCTATGGGGCGATTCAGCAGCGAGTGCCAGAATTTTAACGCAAAAAGATGTATTCGATTAATCTTCAACCTGAAGCCTCAAGAATCATGCAGGCCGATTTTCATCAAGCACAAGATCCTAACTTTGCCATGTATATGCATTTTACAGTGTCTGCTGTTTGTTGTTAGAGCTTGATACAATCAACTGATTTCACCATCTCCATTCCGACTCATGATGAATCCTCTCCAACATTTCATAGTTATTCAACCATTTCCTAACCACACATGTCCTCGAGTGCGAAATTTAAGAAGAAAATTTGCAGAGTCTTATTACATAATTGATTTTATTCCTTGCAAGAATATTATTCTACTGAAATTGTTTAATTGTGTAATTGTAATTGTTAATCATATTCTTGACGTATCTTATACATATTGTAATGTCATTCAGGATATACACTAATATTATTATTATTATTATAGTATATATGTTCAAACAAAACTGGTTTGACATTCTCAAATTTTTTCCTGGATTATTTCGAATCTACGTGTTGAGAATATGAGAAAGATTCATTCAGAAGAGAACTATTTGAAAATTTTATCCTTGACAACAATGTTCACACTGATGATTTACGCTCAACAATAAGTTTTGCATTTGAATTCAAGAAGCTTCCAGTATTGGATTTGAAGTCCAAATCCTACTCGAACTAGATTGAAACTTCCAACTAGAATCTAGTCAAGTATTAATTTTATACGAAAAGATAAACCCATATACCATTTTCTTTTTTTTTTTAATGATTGATGAATTCCTCCGTTATTATATAGTAAAATAGCACTATAATTCCGTATCACAGAATTATTTTTTTATTTCATAAATTGATCAGTTTTACTTACTGCGAATACAGAGTTAACCACAAATACAAAATTTTTTACTAAAGACGATATGCAACTCATTTTTCAAAACGAAACTTTTAATATAGTTATCAATATTATTAGTGTAATACACGAATTATTGAAGTTTTGGTATGGGTGAATCGAATGCAATCCTAGGTAGATATATATTCTTTTATAACACTGCGAAATCAATATATTTTTTCGGAGATAACACTAAAATGTAAGCTTCGATAAATATCGGCTCGTCTAGACGATGAGTGCTAAATGAGTGCAACACTGACTAATTTCTCATTATAATACAATCTCAATATAATAAAAAAATCACTTTATATATATATATATATATATATATATATATATTATATATATATATATATATATATATATATATATATATATATATATATATATATATATATATATATATATTTGAATTGATTTATTGCCTGTTTAAGATAGTTTATTATGAATATTTTCAGCAATAACAGGCTTTTCATGTGAAAATCTTTATTTTTGTTGACGTTTCGTTGTATATCACAACTGCGTCAAAAGTTTTGACGAAGTTTTTTTTTTTTTATCTGAAAAGTTCTGATATACAAAAAATAAAGTTTTTGATATTACATGAAGCCTGTTATTGCTAAAAACATTAAAAATATTCATCATATATATATATATATATATATATATATATATATATATATATATATATATATATATATATATATATATATATAGGTAAAACAAGCAGAAATTTCGGCACTAGAATCCATGAACATAGAAACAGTTTCACATAAAATAAAAGCAAATCGAATTGTGCAAAACAGTTCATCATAGAAAACCACACTTTCGATACAAATTTCAAAATGTTACATAATATTCAGAAAAGTAGTCAATTAGATTTTTGGGAAATAGTGGCGTTTAATCGGAATAAAAAGTCTGGAAATTTGATTAATGAACAGATACAATTGAACAATTCACCCCTGTTAAACCTTTTCAGGTAATGAAATTATAATTTAGAATGGAATATCTTGCGTAAAATCCAGAGTCATATATTTCTAAAATTCCCTCGTTATTTATACCTATTTGGTGAAATTTGTTGTATTCTGTTAGCATCTGTAGAAGTCGTTTGTAACGACGAAACGCGTCATGCTTCATTTCCAATTAAAGTGCAAATCAAAAATTCAAGTGTTTGAATTTTATTGATATCTATTACAAACCGATATCACTTAAAGGTAGACATTTTTTTTCAGCGGAAATTACAATTTTTTCATCAGAATCTCTATCAGGTTGCATGACACATACACAGATAAGTATAAAATATAGCTCACGTTGTCATTTCTCACTAGTTCATCAAATAATATTCATCGTCCTTCATTATGATATCATGGAAATTCCAAATATGATACACAATGATATCCAAAAATATATTTACAAGATTGCGATTTAAATTTAGAGTAAATAGATTTTCCAGTTGATACACGATTATGAGATTTCACAGATAAGTTCAATAGTACCTTTAATGAAATTTATTACATTGAGATTTCAGTTGCGTGTGCACTTTATATGAAAAAAAAGGTGTCAGATGCTAAAGGTTTTTGCAAATATTGTGAATTTTATGTAGAAAAAATATAACTTACACCTTTACACCTTGTGGAAGATTTATTGATAGATTACCTTGATCCATCAGATTTCGTTAATAGGCTTCCTCACGGGCGTGCTTATGTCAAGGGAATCATTGAGATCTTAAATAATATGAAGAATAGCAATGGGGTTATTTTATTTAGAGTTCTGACCAATATTGGAAAAATAACAACTAAACTAATGGAACTACCTGAAGTAATACCTAACATGAATACAAATTAATGCAAAGTAAAGTGTACAGATTGTTGATAGCTGCTTTTGAAAACGAAATCTGAAGTTCCAACAAAATTGAAATCTAACGCGGGTTAGAAGACAAAGTGACATGAATGTCCGTTGACATATATTAGCCCTCTAAAAGCTCAAAAAATTATATATCACACAGAACCGATTTTAGTTTAGGAAGCATTCTCTCTGCACTACGGACACTTACAAGAGAAATGGAGCACCAAGCCAACTGTAAAAGAGCAGCAATTATGAAGGTTGAGCGATCGCGCTATATGAGAGATTTCCGCAAAATGGCCAGGATTATGCTATGCGAGAATACCATCAAAAACTTGAGCTTCATTCATCAGAATCAATCAGAATAAAACTAAACGGCAGGACTGACTGCAGTAACTGTACGTGATTAGAGCAGTACAGAAGAAACTGAGACCATACAAACGCCATGAATGTTCTTTCTTCTATTCATGTTCTGTCTTTTTAGGTTTCTGGGGTCACTTTGATTATTATGCAAGTTCAAAAATAAGATCATGTTAATAACAATTTTCAAAGGATATCATACTCAAGATCATCCGTAAATAAATTATATGTTTTCAAGTCTTTGTTGGTTTCAATTTACATGAATCAGATCAAGTTTCAATATCATAGTTCGACAAGTAGATTTTTGAGTTTCGCAATTTTCTGATGAAAGAATGAAGTATTTCAAAAACTCAGATACAAAGAAAAAGAGTCTTTACGCTGATATGTATAAACCCTTTCTTTCTGAACTATTCCACTAGGATGAGTTATCACAACTTGTGCAATGTACACTGTGCATATATTCTCCTTGCCATTTTGTGTCTTTCAGTATTATACATCATCTGTTCTCCTAACTGTAAGTAGGTTTTCCAGCTGTTTTCCAGTATAACTCTCATGGCTGTTGGTTTCAAAACAATTTTTAGAGTTGTACTTTTTGAAAGTTCCACTCATCTCGGGATATATCTCCATAATTATCTCCTTCGTCATCTCGCTCTAAAAACTTTGGAATTCAACTGCAATATCAAAGCCATGCCCTTGCTATTGTGAAAATCATCTTCGATTTTTTTAATGCCTCACTAATAAGATGACACTGTTCCAAACCTTCCGATCTTTACCTACTTGTTTTCTGATTGTTTAAGTATGATATTATGGAGAGTTCAAAGATGTATCAGGTAATAATTCCTTCCATAACCTTATTAACTTCGAAATAACAATATTATTTTCTGAGTTAATAGCTTTGTTCGCGGTAAGGATTCTGAACCGATTCAGAACTAATTTATAACTGATTCGGGATTGATTCAATACGCATGCTCGGTTATGAACTGGTTCGGAATTATTTCGACCCGGGAACGATTTTAAAACTAGTTTAGGGAATTTTCAAATCACGGTTGTTCTCATCGAATAATTTGCCGTATATGATAACTGTCATTCTAATCAAAGAACAATACAATAACACATTATTCTATCTATGGAAGTTGACTTATAAATGAGTAACCATTTTCCAATTTATTTATTTTCGAAAGCACAATATAGCAAAATACGTTTAGTCATTTATTTATAATAAGATTTCAGGAATGTCCCATTTGTCCCATGTCCCATGTTCATTTGATGCAAACCATAAAAAAACGGTCATACATTTTAGAGCACTAACTTTTGGAGCATCTCCTTCCTGCCAATTATAATACTCAGAAGTGGCAAAGCGGTGTGTCAACTCTTTCGTCTTTTCTGGCATCAATCTGAAATGTTCCATATATTGTTCTACACTGAACAGGGGTACAGTTTCCTCAAAGCAATCGACATTTTTTGGAATTTCAACATTATCCAACATACATATCTTCCAAGTCTTCATCGGAAGATGAAAAATGATCAGACATGACTGGAATATTCACCTAAAAATATGTATATTTTTATTGAAGATAAACTTAAGAGTAGACCAATCATATAACTTACTTGTTAAAACAGACGTTGTAAATTGAAATATGAAATATGTAGTACACGGTAATTGCAGCCGAATGAAATACAGGATACTTAGGTGAACGAACTGTTAGATTCCGTTTTGTTACCATGTGGCATGTATAAACAAATCATAGAAATATTTATTTATGATACCAATTGACAAACTATCGTGAATGCGCAAGTCCCGAACTTACAGTTCTACATTGATCCTTCGAACCGGTAGAACCAACTCCGAATCGATTCCGAAGCAGTCCCAGTTTATCCGCGAACGACTGTAAGACAAGATATACAATTCGTCTGTCAAATACCACAAATGCTGACAAAACTTTTAATTGAAATTGATATAGTTTTGTTGACCTAGCATGTTGATTTAGCATGTCTTCATAGCCTTCGATAATAGGAAGAATAGCTATCATTGTGTCTTCATGTCAACATAGGCCTTCTCCATAGGAAGAAAGTTATTATTTCTCTTATTATTCTTATTATTTTCTCCCTTATTTATTCATAAATGGGATTGCAGTGAAGAATGTGATTGCGATGCACTGGAACAAGTATATATAGCAAAATACCTAGGTCTCACTTACGACCAGAATATAAATTTTAAGGCACATATCTAGAAGGTCAAAGAGAAATTGTACATAATTATACCAAGATTATACTTTCTCAGAGAGATTGTTTCGATTAGTACCCTAAATATGACATATCTCGCTCTGGTACAGTCTGTCCTAACATATGGAATAAGTATTTGGGGAGGAATCTATAAAACTAACATCAAACCTTTGATAACAACACAAAAACACTTTGTCCGAATAATATTGCACGCTAATAAACTCGAACCTTCAAAACCCTTTTTCATCGATTGAAAGTTTATGCTCTAAAACAGCTATATAAATTACATGTCTGTGAATCAGTATAAAGTATCATAACCAACTGGGTTTAAAAATACAAGAGACCATCAAAGGATTTAAGTGCATAATGCAACCCAAAGTTAACCGGACCCACACTTTGAACTTTTTCTGTTATCAGGGACCAAAAAGCTTCAATACTATGAGAATTCCAAACACATTAAAGGGAGCCAAAGAAGTTGAACGCTTCATCAAAAGCACGATTACATACACAGAATAGAGAAATTATTAAGGAGTCAATATCTACTTCCACAGGATGAAGTGCCCTGAAAAATACTGACTACGAACTATCTTATTTGCGCACGGGCAGGAAATGCCTTGCAGAAATATTCACATATTTACGAATACTTTATACTAAAAAGATTTAGTTAGATTTTTACAGAATTAGGTTAATTTAGTTATTCGGAATGTGATAACAAAAGTGTATTATTGATTTGTATATCATTTAATCAATGTTGATTGTAAACGACGAGGATGCCAATAAAATTGTACGCAGCTTCATCTAATCCGGTACTAATGGCTTAATCTTTGTCTGCATAAAATTATTATTATTATTAATTCTCGATAGTAATCTCTTACAATTTATTTATTCAATTCAATTCTGTCATACTCTAAAACTTCATCAATTTTGGAATATTTCAGGCGTAATAGCGTGTCCTTGTGCTTTTGTATCTTCTCTACTTTGATATTTTTCCAGTTTGATCGAAAATTTTTGAATAAAGGGATATCGGAACTTAGTGACTCGGTTGATTTTGGAAAACAAAAATAAAAATTTTTCTGTTCAATTTATGTTCGAGAAGTACACATGCACCATTAACTCGGCCTGTGTTAGAAGTATACTAGTACTTCTAACACAGGCCGAATCACAACAGAGAATTTGTGCTTCATCTTCAAGATTCCAGCCAACAATCTAATCTGCATTCATCTTTATTAATTGAAGCGCATTGGTATGTGCAATAACAAACAAACTATTTATATTTGTAACAAACTCTTGTCGTCGCTCCTCAAACACATATTGTATACATTATTGAGTTTTGTCTGCATCTTAGCAAATTTCTCCAATCTTGGTATGAGTTCTTCAACACAGTTAGGTAAAGATTTAGTCGGTATACGAGCTTTTTGCCAAAAAATAATGAACTCACTGATAGTAAGCTCTGCACTTATATTGACTTTGCGAATATTATAAAATAAATAAATAAAAAAATAGAAAATAAAACCGTCAGCATTTGTCCATTAGAGGAAAATTTAGAATCTGTAATTCTATGTTCTACATCCCTGACCAAAAATATTTCAAACACGATATAACAAGCACATTAACACTTAGTTCGCGCGCGCCGTACTATGCAAGTTCTGACAAGTTCCGATGCAATTCTGCACGGGTTGTCGTGATTCAATTTAAAAGTGTCTTAACAAAATTCAAATAAAACTAGAGGGCATGCAAGGAAAAAAATAAAACTTCAATTTTTCTGGGACACCCTAATATATATATATATATATATATATATATATATATATATATATATATATATATATATATATATATATATATATATATATATATATATATATATATATTGATAATTGATTATATATATAATTAATATATTTCTTCATTTATAATAAAAACTTTCAAAATTATATATATATATATATATATATATATATATATATATATATATATATATATATATATAGCTGTTACACAAAATGTTTTCAACGAGAACGAACCCATCATTCAATACTAGTCGAAAAATACTGGACTGTTGAATGATAATATCGAAATATTTCATCAATTATGAATCTCAGTCCATATTTAATCTATCAATACATAAAATGTTGTCAACAAAATAGGAACCCATCACTTTGAGGGTGAATTTTACCTAGTGAAAAATTCAGAGCCTCTATCGGAGAAAAGACATATAAATTCTCCCTAGCGTTCAGTATATATATATATATATATATATATATATATATATATATATATATATATATATATATATATATATATATATATATATATATAATATTGAATTAAATACTAGGCTTATTGTTTATGTTTCACGATTATATTCAAAAATAAAATGACATAGTCAACATGTTTCGACCATGAGCTCCTTTTCAAGACCAGACTACAATTTAGAACGAACAAAAAGTTCAGATTTATAAAACGAAGGTAAGTAGCGGGGATATCTGAAATTCTACCTGTTCATTTACGATATCGTCTTTTTTCATCAAAGAGCTACTTATTTCTATTGCTTCTAAAAGGTCTAAACGTTTCCCTTTATTACCTGCGTGCAGGCATTTAGTTTTTATAGTCTACAAAACTTTATTTGGCGATGTAACCTAGACTTGGGAGGAATATCTTGAAAGGTTAAAAACAAAGTATTTGTAGCTTTGTTCGGCGATATACCGAACAATGTCTTCGCCAAAAAATTATTGAAAACAATCTTAATTCATAGCTAATTGGGTCTAGCCCACTTTCTGGAAAACAACCCGAATTGCTGGAATCAAATTTGTATATGTCCATTCTTAGATCTTGTTTACGCCAGATGCAATCATTAGTGTTTTGTTTACTAAGTTGCTTTCAAGTTTTTCTCTTGAATGCTGTGGAATTTCTGCATCGGATTCATTACTGTCTGAATGGTCGGCACTACCTGACGATCCAGGAGGCACGTACGACGGCTCTGGTGTGACCATTTCATCTTCTGCACGGTCATCTGACTCACCAAGTATATCTGTATTCGATTCATTGTCACTATTTGCTGAAAGGTCCTCCGGTTCACTGTCACTCTGTGCAAAAATATTCTTCACTTCTTTATCAGTGTAATAATGCATTTTAGTATAACGCGCCATTACGCAACTATTACCACTATATTAAGTCTTGGCCCTAAATTCTGTTATGCTCCTCCACCAAAAGTGGCACCTATCAGATCAGTTTTGGCAGATGTAGAATCTATTATCAGTTTAGCACCTATTGATAATCAAGACATGATGTGACCTAGGTGCCCTAATGCTTCGACAAATTTTTTTCATCAAAGCCCACAAGCATCTACTCTAGAAAACAATATGCTTTAATCCAGCAAGTTTTTTCTTAATCAACATCCTGACGTTATCATATTACAATCAGATGAGGGTAATGTTACTGTAGCTATGAAGAGAGGGGAGTATGAAGAAAAGATGTCCATTTTAATGCAAAACCCATCTGCATATAAGGAACTAAGAAATGATCCCACAACCGGCTTTCAAAATAAACTAAATTCCTTAATAAAAAACTCAAGAACAGTGCATACGTCAATTCGGAAGTTGCATGCAGTCTGACCTGTTACAAAGGTGTGTAACAGGTCAGACTGTTACACACCTCCTACAATTGGTTCGGCTACCTCTGACATATGTAAATTCATATCAGAGATTTTTAGTGTTCCCTTTGTAGATTACCACAAAGTTTCAGTTAAGAATGTCTTCATGTTCTCAGAAAAAGTAAACGGTTTAGTTATCCCTCCACAATCTGTAATAATATCTCTGGATGTTGTTAACTCATTTTCAAACATATCAAAATAACTAATAATCAAAATTATCAACCAGGAGTGGCAAATGATTTCTTCTCACACGAACATACCTAAATACCGCTTTTCATCAACAATTGACTTTATTTTTGAAACAATTTATTTCTCTCACAAAGGTGAATTTTATTCACAGGTTTTTGGTTGTCCCATAGGGGGCTGTCTCAGTCCCATTGTTGCATCTCTAGTATTGTATTCTTAACTCAATATATGTGTTCCAAAGTTGTCGTTCGATTCATTTATGTCTACCTCAAAACATATATTAATCTATGTATACCTCAAAACGAAATAGAAGAAATTGTGAGTGTTTTCAACTCATATGATGAATATATTGAGTTTACTGTGGAGATGGAGAATGAAAGATCGGTGTCGTGTTTGGACACCAGAGTGGTTAGATCCGAAGGGAATATTATCAAGTTAGATTGGTATCAGAAAACATTTTCTTCAGGTAGATATCTAAACTTGATATCATCATAACGTAAATATGAAGCTGAATATAATGAGTTAGCTAAAGAAAATAATCATAAACATCGTACATTCAAATTACTGTCAGAGTTCACTAGCCCGTCTAGAAGTAGTCCTGAGAAATAATGGATATCCAAAAACAACTTTGAGGAAGATCCTATGGAGTACCGTCATAAGACCACAGTTTTCCACCTCCAGAACCAATATAAATGCAGAGGAGAGCTTACAAAAAAATTCTCAGGGCTGTCTACACAAATGTTGTCAACGATAGAGCAAACCTATCACTTTCGAGAGTGAATATTGAGTGCGCTTCGGAAAAATAACGTAAAAACTGAATGCAACAAATATATATATATATATATATATATATATATATATATATATATATATATATATATATATATATATATATATATATATATATATATATATATATATATATATATATATATATATATATATATATATATATATATATATATATATATATATATATATATATATATATATATATATATATATATATATATATATATATATATATATATATATATATATATATATATATATATATATATATATATATATATATATATATATATATATATATATATATATATATATATATATATATATATATATAGTTATTGTGCCAGTGTCACTGAATGAGATATTTAAGAAAACGACTAATATAATAAATAATAATAATACTAAAATATTCATTCCAAAAGTTCAAATTAATAGAAAGAATGTTATAGTAGAGTGAACGTGTGCGGTGGTATGCCTCCATTATCCTTCAAGAGATACATTTCAGAGAAATAGTGAAATCGATGCTACATCTTATAGAAGTACAAGACAGCTGTTAAGTTCTACAGGAACTCGTCAATTGTATCACGGCCAACGACGGGAGGCAACATAGCTAGAGCAATAAGCTAGAAACATAGTTCACATATCTGGCTCTTCTCCAACATATTTTGGGTTGATTTAATTTTTCGAATGGTTCAAGTATGTATTTATATATATTTATATATATATATATATATATATATATATATATATATATATATATATATATATATATATATATATATCTATATATATCTATATATATATATATATATATATATATATATATATATATATATATATATATATATATATATATATATATATATATCTATATATATATATATATATATATATATATATATATATATATATATATATTATATTATTATTATTATAACGATTGTTCCCCATGAGGAGAGCGACTGAACTTGAATTCGCAATCATCAGGAATTCCGCTTCATCTTTTTTGCCTCCCAAAAACGCTTCATCCTCTCTGAATGCTCTTTCTTCCGTTCATTTGTCCACTTCACTCCAGGTTGATGATTTGATTTTTGCT
The DNA here is from genome assembly GCA_030704895.1 of Henosepilachna vigintioctopunctata. Taxonomy (NCBI): domain Eukaryota; kingdom Metazoa; phylum Arthropoda; class Insecta; order Coleoptera; family Coccinellidae; genus Henosepilachna; species Henosepilachna vigintioctopunctata. Next base: position 2,689,720 of record JARQZJ010000041.1, read on the forward strand.
CAAACTTCACATGTGCGATTTTATAGCAACATTCAGTGCGATATTCGAGATTTTTTTATATAGATCCTTTTGGACATCTTTTAGCCACTCTGTGCCTTATTTACTATTCATAATTATATCGAGTAGTTTCTTCGGCTTTCTGGACTGTTTCATTCTGTAGACATGTGCATAGAACTTTGCTCGTCGTTTTCCGATTTCTTCCGTTATCGTATTTGTCTTTTGATACGGTTCATTCTGAGGTCTTTTCATCCAAATACCGTTTCTATTGATTGGCCCGTAAATCTTTATGAGAATTTTTCGTTCTTGTTTTTCTACTTCTCTAATTCTTGAATGGCCGCCAATAACAATTGTTTCAGCTGCGTAGATTACTTCTGGAAGAATCGTTGTGTTATAATGCACAATTTGGCGCCTCTCGAAATGCACTTTTTGTTATAGTGAGCCCATGTTAGTTTGTAGGCCTTTTGGAGCTTGGTTATTCTATGTTCATTAGCGATTCGTTTTAAACCTGAGGACTGTATAAATTCCCCGAGGTATTTAACATGGCCTACTTGCAGAATTTCACCATGTTTTGTCATAAGAGAAGATTCATTTTTTGGTTTTCTTTCCATGTATTTGGTGTTATCATAAGAAGATTGTAACCCTGTTTTCTGCGCAAATTAATGTAGTTTTTCTACGGCGCGAATATATATATATATATATATATATATATATATATATATATATATATATATATATATATATATATATATATATATATATATATATACAGTTTTCAAGCAAGAGGTGACAACTAGAAACAATACCGTGCGCTTGTTCTATGAGATTTTCAATAATATTCAATTTGGTTTCATTTCCTCCTTCAATGAATTTATATACCCTTATCCATACAGTATATGTGTTTTGTACAACTTGTACAATATCCAGTGTACACTCAATATATATTTCCACTTTTGGCTCCCTAACGAGTTATAAGTATTCTTAATTGAGAAGTTTGCCAGTAGGGATTCTATTAAATACCAGATACGATCAGATTGTGAGCTCATTAAGGAAGAAAAAACGTTTTGATTATATTCACGTCACATATTGAAACAGAAAAAGTGTCGTAACTAAAGTTTTGAATCACCATTACGCATCCATTACAGCTAATTTACTCATCGATACAAGGTCGAATAATTGGAAAATGACTCAAATTTCCCTTATTAGGAAATCATCTAGTTAATTAACAACAAAAATGTTATCGATGTCGTCTGATCTGAACAAAGTTTGGTGCGGTAGACATATAAATAATATTTGTTTTTGAGTTGAAATGTGTAAGACGTGGTAAAAATTATGGGTGGAGTTTTTCATTCGAATTCGATTTCGAGAGCTGTGAAGTGAACAATCAACTGGTTGCAAGTTTCAACTTCAATTATTTATTAGTTTGCAAGATTGATTAACTTTGGATTATCACTTATCTAGTTCTCTCTTCAATAGTAGGTAATAATAAATTCGAAACAATCAGTTTCTTAAAGATATCCATTCAAAATCACAAATTCAATCTAATTCAAATATTAGCATATCGAACCAATTGGCAAAACTATTTCCTTATTTTTTACTAATTTTATTATGCTCTACTTGTATTCTAATATATCACTACGAAAAATAATGATCACAATCATGATTTCGACTTATGGAACGATGTATCTGTAATCTCAACAATAGTATCTCTAGGTCAATGGTGGGTCTATATAATTCAGTTATTCTTTTTTATTTTCAATAGTCAATGACTCTCGATGAATGTTTGAAACTGAAACAAGAATTTATTCATAAAATGCAATATAAACTTGATTCTAAAATACAACAAATCTGAAATGAGAATTGAATGTTGATTGAATATTGAGCGCTGCCTCCATAAAACATACATACAGAAAATGAGGTTAAATGATTATGGACAAGGTACAAGGATAACAGCATTTCTGATATGGTCTCTTCTGTTACATATGAAATAACATCAAAATACCATAACATTAGTTCATATCCCACTAGAAGGAGTTACATTCACTCATTTGGGAGTCCATTGTGTCAGCAACAAAACTTCGATCTTTATTATCCTATTTTTTAAATGTTAATGCGACTGGAGCTGCGAAAGGTTATGCTGATTCTTTAATTAAATCCCCATTCACTGATGGTGGAATATGGTTTTCTATTTCGATTCCATTTTTAATTGAATAATTGTATGGTTTCTTTTATGTGAATTTATATTAGAAAAGTTTGATATGAGCTGCATGAGATTTCACTCTACCAATATCGAAATTGTTTTTCGCAAAAATACACTCATATTTTTCTATCAAGAAATTAATTCGTTCTTAGGTTTCTTCATCCAAATAGTTCAATTTTGCTTCAAAATTTTCTGTATCTATAAAATCATTGAAATTAACCTCTATTTCTGGATCTAGTATATTTTTAGCTATCTCATTTATATATCTTTTAGTAATGTTTCTTTCTTCTTTTTGTAATATTGTGGAATTCTCATCTCGAATCAAATAAAATTTCTTTTTTTGTCAATGACAATTACGATAAAATCTTACGTATCAAATATTTTAAATTTTCGTCTTACAATACCATCTGTTTCATCAGTACCACTAGCCATAGCCATAGCCCACTAGATGTCGTTACATATATATATATATATATATATATATATATATATATATATATATATATATATATATATATATATATATATATATGAGTAGCCTAGTTTCAAAGACGGCCAATGACCAAAACACTTTTTTTCCAGGAGAGCTCATTTTCTCTGAAGTAAAATCTATCGTAATTTCTTTCATTTAGCTTTTTATTACCTGATGCTCGAGTGCTCATGAACCATGCTGTGTATTTTCTACCCAGCACGGAACCGTTTGGAGTAAGCAGTAAATCATTTCAAAAATCGTAATGTCCGATTTTGAAACTAAGAATGGTTTTTGGCCGTCTTTGATACTAATGGGTATGAAATTAGAAAATAACATTAAGCCTTTTATTGATATAAAACATTTAATTGATATGGAAAAACTAGTTTCAAGGTACATTTAGCAGAACAAGGTCACCTTATTCTTCTTCAGGATCTAAGAAACACTCGCAGTCTTCATTTTCATCGACTTGATCACCCTCGTTACCCTCAATCACATTTTTATACCACTGCAAGGTCTTGATTTCCCTCCAGTTTTTTCCGAAATGTTTTTCCAGCAAATTCCCAACATCCGCAATTTTAGCTTCTTTCACTTTTACACCCACTGGAAGCTGCGTTGGATTCAACATTCTCATATTATCCTTCTAACAGATGACTTTTCCACTCCTGTGTTATTATTGTATGATAATTCACCCTTCAGTAAAACATTGTTTTTTGCAGATCTCCATAAGGTGAACCTCTTGCATTGTTTAATTTTAAAATGCAACTGGGAAGCTGACTTCACAACATCGATGGCCTCTGTCTTTCAGTCATAGCAGTGCCAGTCTTTGCCGATAATTTTAACTTGTCCTAATTGTTTGAATATCTTATGGTATTCTTCCGGTTGGATGATGCACCTCATTTTCTTTAGCTGCTTCTCAATTAGATCGAAAATGCGGTCAGCCGGCATAAAAAAGTGACCGGTCACTGGAAATACTAGTTCCACTGTTTTGACAGTTTTCGGAGCTTGAAGGAGCCAGCTGGAGCACATAGTTAGCATGTTAATATTTTTATTTTGTCCCGGGCATCCGTCCGCTACTAGTCGAACTTCTGTATATGGTTTTTCTCCAATTTTTTGATTTAATTTGTTGATGACAACAGAAGCAACTTCATTGGAAGATTTTCTTCCCTCATTTTCTGTCCACGTATATATAGTCACATTTTCTGGTCCAAGTTTTTTAGTAGATTCTCCGGTAACAACAGCTAAATTATAGCAGTATAGCTGTCTCGAATAATATGCCGATTGGTCTGTCACTTTAGGTAATGCTAAATTTTTTTGACTGTCAAATGAAATAAGTAGGCAGTCGTCGGGTTTTTCTATTAAATTTTTGAAAAAACACCTCGCATGTTTTTTATGTAATAATTTTTTTATCTTAAGTTCTTTGCAAACAAGTTCGTCTTTTTCTACTTTCAGTCTTTCTTGTATTTCTAGACAAGTGCTGCATTCGTCTGTGCTAGGCTTTCCAAAACTAAAATTAAACTGTGTATTAAATTGCTCTCGGAAGTAACTTTCCTTTACCTTTAAGTTATAGTCGGAACTCTCGTTGTAAATTTTCCATAATTCAACAATACTCCATTCACTGTTTAAATAAATTCTGCGACTCTTTTTCGTGAATAATGGGACTCCATTCCTCTCAGATTACTAATGAAATTTCGAACTGAGTTGCGTTTTTTTTTAAACAACTTTTCTTTTTGTGATCCTCCTCTTGTTTCAATTGGTACGTCAGCACCACCACTCTTGAATCTGCATCATCTGCATCTTAACTGTTACTGCTGCGTTATTATAAAGGAATAAGAGCAAATTATAAAGAAATAGTATAAAAAACTATCAAAAACGAGTGAAAATCTTACAAAAACACATTAAACAATCTTGAATCTGCATCATCTCCATCTTAACTGTTACTGCTACGTTATTATAAAGAAATGAGAGCTAATTATAAAGAAATAGTATAAAAAACTATCAAAAACGAGTGAAAATCTCATAAAAACACGTTAAAACATCAAGCAAGCATCACAAGTCCGCCATCATTGCTTGATTACCACGTGACCAAAGTGAGCTGTACCATTGGTCAGGCGCAATTGGCCGTCTTTGACTCTAAGCGCTAAGGCAATTGTCCGAATTTGAAACTCACTCTGACTTTTAAGGCATCGTATCTATGGTAAAAAACCGGTTTGGATAGTCAGAAAATATCTATTGTGATGCAGGTTACTGTAAAGAACAATATTCAGGCAAAAACTGAATTTCGAAGAAAATGGTCATTGGCCGTCTTTGATACTAGGCTACTCATATATATATATATATATATATATATATATATATATATATATATATATATATATATATATATATATATATATATATATATATATATATATATATATATATATATATATAAGAATAGATAAAATATATTGGAAAATGGAACCGTAAGTGAAATAACTAATTATCGCCCAATATCCATTTTGAGCGTGTTTTCCAAGATAATAGATTAATTGTTTTCGCCGGAATGATGAGTTGAATGAATCTATTGAGAATGATGTCTCAATAGATTCAAAATAATTAACTCCGCGCAACATAGGTTCAGAAGCGGCCACTCAATTCAATCAGCTGCAGTTAAGTTTTCTGAACTATCTACGAGTGTTTGGATGAATACTTGTTTGTGGCGGGGTTATTTTTTGATTTTTAGGTTTTAGAGGTGTTTTTCTAAATTGGTTACGTAATTATCTTGAAGAAAGAACAGTGGTAATGAAAATAGACAAGAAATATTCTCAGAGACATGACATTGCCCTTGGGGTGCCGCAAGACTCTGTACTCGGACCTTTTCTATTCATATTGTTTATAAACGATCTGCCTACTAAGTTGTCCCGATTTTTGGTGACACTATTTGCCGATGATTCATCTGTTGTTGTTTCTGGCAGGACTTCTGAAGAATTTCTGGAGACATATGAATGTATTGTGAGGGAGTTTGTAAATTGGTGTGGAATGAACAATCTGATGGTGAACGTTGACAGAACTCTATGTGTTCATTTTTGTCTGTAGGGCAATGGAATTCGTACCTTGGATGTTAAATATGGGGACAACACTATATCATCATCCCAATCAACAAAGTTTCATGGAATATAAGTAGACAGAAATTTGAGATGGATATCACACATTAATGCCTTATGTAAAAAATTGAGAAAATTTGAGAAATGCAAAAACTCATTTTTTGCAATCTCTAGAATTAAAAACATCGTACCTAGAAACTGTGTCATGAATGTGTATTACAGTCTTGTATATAGTCATCTAAATTATAATATTCTGCTGTGGGGCTGCTCCTCAGAAATAAATAGGGTGTTTATTACACACAAGCGAATACTTCGATTAATATTCAATATTCATCAACGAACATCTTCTAAACCTATCTTCATTGATAATTACATACTCGTCTTACCGTGTTTATATATTTATAAACGTTTGTTATATGTTGAAGAAAATGAAGATAGGTTTATTAAATTGAATAGTAATCATTAGTATTGACAACAGTGTTGAGCTACTTACAGTAATCAACAGTTTGTGCTACTTATTCCTATGTATAAAACTGCTAAATTTGAGCACTCTCCCTTCTATCAGAGTATTGAAATTTTCAACCATTTTCCCGTCGAATTTGAAAGTACTGAAAGCTCATTTGTTCAAAAGGAGAGTTAAATCTCTTTTCTTAACAAAGGCATACTATAGTGTGGCAAAGAACTTCGATGATTCGACTGTATGACATTAATGTATGAATCAATTTTTTGTTTGTATATTTTTCTAAGACAAAAGTTTTTCACCATGTGAAATTGTTTCAAATTTTCAATATTTCTGAGGTAATTTTTTTCTGTTCTCTTCAAATAAAATATATTATTGTAAATATAAATTCAACCAATATTCTTGTTTGAAGCAATATTTTTTGCTCGAGGGCTGAATAGAAGATCAGACTCAAAACTGAATTCAGTCTTTTTGAGAGCATTCTTCGTAGTTGTAATTCTTTGTATCAGTTGAAATGAATGTAATTTTACAATGTAAAAAAAGTTTCTCAATAAAAATATTTTTTATAATATATATATATATATATATATATATATATATATATATAGAAATCACTTTTGCTTTGAATTGTTTTCACAAATTAGTTGCAAATTGAGAATATTCATTCATTGAAGTTTCTCATATATCACGTTGAGCATTGTGCTATTTTTCGTTATATGTCGTTGAAAGAAAAATTTTGTTCGACTTTTGAAGGTAACTTAGTTCTTTCGATAACATATTGATTTGTTTGGATACATGGCTTTTGTATGACTTTCAAGATTTTATTGATGAAAAGAAAATGCTACAATTCGTGCATTCACATGCATTTTGTAATGTGTGTGAAAAAAGTATTATTAGTGTTTCATTTTTTTTTATATGAATGAAGTTTATTTGGCTATATTATATGGATTACATTATTTCTTACAATGAATAACTTCAAATAAACTGATTAACTCACTGAAGTTCAAAACTTGTACGTGAGAGTAACTTCACAATACAAAAGGTATCATAATGCAAATTTGAGAAAAATTAATAAAAACTGAGGAAATATAACAACATATGACAAGTGGTAGGTGGTATTAGTTCATACAAAAAATTAATGTTGAAAATTACATTAATATAATCTTCTTGAATGTGAATTCTACGCTAAAATAAATGTAGCTTAGCTCAAAATTTTTCAAGAAATTACAGATAACAATGTGAGGCATATAAGCCTCAAATTTGTTACTATTAACGTTATCCGGAAATGTCCAATTCTATCCTGTAGCTGAGAATTTGTTTTAAACGGGGCTCTTATAGGCTAATTTACAGAGTAGAGTACTCTACAGAATACTTTAAAATGAGAAACACTCTGTGGAATACCCTACTTCTTACTCATAGAATTGCTTTGAGTTTTCAGTAGAAGGCATACCTCTTGTATAATTTTTTTCAAATATTATCTGAAATTTCATAATCAGCTTGACGATTTAAACGAAAAAATAATAAAGGAAGAAAAAATTTGGGTATTAAATAAAATTTTCGAGTGAGATCATTGTGAAGAATATGTACTATCCTGATGAAGGTTTAGAAACAGAATAATGAGGGGAATGGCTCCAATGAAAATAATTCAGATTTACATAAATACAAAAGTATAGAAATACACAAGATAGATTAACATAGAAATGATGATATTTTTACTGAAGAAACTGAACAAGATGAAAATGTTCATTCACTAACAAATTTCGGAGGAAGTTTCTTTACACTGAAGCTTTCATTCGAAGTGGATAATATAATTCATCAATATGTATGAATTATTCGCTTCAATAGTACCATTCTATTATAACAGCTGAAATAAAAGTGAAAACCACATTTTATATACCTATTTATGAGAAGGTATCAATATTTTATCAGGCTACTCATGAATATATAAACAGGAATTAGGTTGAAAGAACGAGGAAAAATTCTTGACCAGTTCAATATTCAATTACGAGATTTGGTAAATGATCAATCTGAAAAGATATCGTATGTTTAGTTAACTTGGAGGAATAGAACATATAAACATAAAGTCGGCGTAAAAACATAAAACCGTACAGTCATCGGTAAATAATCAAGTTGGAGATAAGGAAACGAAACAAAAATCAACAATATGTGAGCAGATGAAGCATTTGAATGAATTTAATCCATCCAGAGGTTTGAAATACAAGTGAGAATGAAATTTCTGAAAATGGGTTGAATTTTAAAAGAGGAACAAAAAAAAATTATCGCATAGTAGTTCAACAAAAACACTCTCATTAGTTTCAGAATAGGTATTCGAATCAAATTGTGTATCAAGCCTTCATGTGTATAGGCCATTTTAATTGATCAGAAGTAATTCATAATGATATATACCTATATATAATGCTAATTAATAAATTTTTGATATTAAAGAATTGTTCCAATTATTTTCCAGATTGTTGAATGGAATCACTCGAGATTTGAACACATTTCAGGAATTTAGAAAAATAATTATAAGTATATTGTCCACTGGAATAATGTAGTGGACATTATATATAATAATGTGAAATTCTTGAAATATGTCTAATAAATTCATAGTTTTGACATGGAATTTCAACACGTATCTCTCTTCTTAATCAACTGTTCACTTGAGAATGCATTCGTTTTATTAAATTATAGTTGACTGCAAATAAATAATCTATAATGATGAAAAGCAAATGAATGATTTATTATGATGAAAATGAAGTTCTTTTCTGCTATAATAATTGAAATGATCTGATGACTGTTATAATATAGATAATTTGAATGAATGAACAAATGTTATTTGTTATGAATATTACAAACAGTATATATTATATTATATAGAATAACTTCTCAGGTTAGAACAACCAGAAAATAACTTTTTTCATTTTTTGTTCGTGATTAATAACCTACCCACCTATTATACTTTAGGAATTTTTTTCAGGATCCATATAGATACAACGCGATCAAAATATTTCGCAAGAATTGGTAATAAATATTAAGTGAGCGTTTAGTTCAGTTTTTCTAAGGAGACGTACGTTTCCTTCATGTGACTAGTGCACTTTATAAGATCTGATAACACTTCGTTTGCTTTTCAGATCTGAAGAAGTCGTTTGTAAAGACGAAACGCATCATGCTATGTAGTCAATAAAGTATAAATCATAAGTTCAAGTGTTTGAATTTAAGTTCATATTCAAATATTTAATAATGTGAAATTATGATTAGAGTCATGATATAGTTGAATAAATATAAAATACGAAGTGTCTCATATTCCTCTACAGTGCTAATTTGTGTATGATAGAATTGTTTGGACAGCGACAGTTTCTCTTTATATTAATAACATTCTGCGCGTGTACCGCAGAATGTTATTTCTTTCTTAGAAAAAAAAATAAACTGCGTGATTATTTCAATGGTTTGAAATCGATCCTATCGATCTGAGCGAAAAATTAATTCCAGGGAGAATATCTAGATATCATTTCAGGGTATTTGAAATTCTACAATTTGAGCGTTGAAATTATGCATGAACCTATTCATCATGGTACCTTTTCGTCATTTGAAGACATTTGTTTATACAATTTTAGCAAATACACGAAACTGAATAGTTATTGAAAACAACGCATTCTTTAATCTATAGCCATTTCAGGAAACGTTTGTTTCTTAACACATCAGGGGCGCCATGAGATCAATGAAAATATTAATAAATGATTATATTATATTATATTATCGAATATGATATAATTCCTCATATATGTAGGTGTTTTGTGGCAGATGAATCGAATTTCATTTGAGCGTGAATATTAAGAATGTAAAATTTTTCGAAATATGTTATGAATGTATTTTTGAAATAAGGACACAAAAGTTTGATACTATTAGCATATACCCTGTATAACATTGAGAATTTCAGAAATTTTAGCTCTTTCATTTCATGAGCAATAAAAATCTGTTAAAAATGAATATTGATCTTTCAACTCGAACTGTAAGAGAATCTTGGTCAGCTGAAAGTTGTATTATCAGATCGGATCATTTAACTGATATCACATGATATACCTATAAATACTATTCCGAAATATTTGCATTACTTGATATGGATTCACATATATTGATTGAGCTACCGTATTATGCTGTTTCATTTTAGTAGAGTAAACATTTAGATTCTGACTAATAAAATGATATTTTGTCTGCTCAGCCTTCATCCTTAGAAAAGAGCAGTTTATACCTATTATACCTACAAATTTTTTCGTAAATATGGAAATCTTGCATTCTATAATCTCTAGACATTTCACGAAATGTTTGTTCCCACATCACGGACAATAGGAAATGAAAGACAATCGAAATTTAAGTATAATATAAAACAGGCTTAACAAAAAATATATTTCTTTTAGCTATCGATACTTGTGAGGATTTCATGCACCTTATGGTTAAAATTTTTGTCATTATTCTACAGAAAACTATATTTCAAATAAGTGTTTTCTGTCTTTGTTCAAATAAGCAATACTTGACCCGTTGTTCTACATTATTTCTGAATTCAATGTCAACTATTGCACTTATAGAAATAAATTGTGGAAAATTATATACCTACCTAATTCTTTATATATGTAATTGTTTCGCGAAATATGAATCAATTTCAGCGTGAATATTCGAATTACACAATTATTCTAAATATGTTCTGAATATATTTCCGAAATGGGGGTTCTAAATTTCGATTTAACATCATTTCTCGTGTATAACATCAAGACCTTCCATGAGCAACAACATTGTCTGAAAAATGAAAATCAAAAATATTGACATTTCGACTTACACTGTATGAGAATCTATTGAAGATTTAAGTTGTATTGATCTGAATACTTTACTGAATCACCTGGTTTATGTTTATAAACATTTAAATAATCATTTAAATCATTTGCTGCTCAGAAATATTTGCATTATGTATCGTTGACAAATATCGATTGTTAAACAGGATTATACTGTTTCGGGAAAGTTTCATATTATATATTATATTGAATGCTTGGTTCATATTTTGAAATTATATTCTCTGATATTGAAGATTTGAGTTGTATTGATCTGAATACTCTTCTGAATCACTTGGCTTATAAATGCTACTCAGAAATATTTGCATTATGTATCGTTGATGAATGTCGATTGTTAAACAGGATTATACTGTTTCGGGAAAGTTTCATATTATATTTTATATTGTATGCTTGGTACATATTTTGAAATTAAATTCTCTGATATTAAAGATTTGAGTTGTATTGATCTGAATACTTTTCTGAATCACCTGGCTTATGAATGCTACTCAGAAATATTTGCATTATGTATCGTTGACAAATATCCATTGTTGAACCGGATTCTACTGTTTCGGGAAATGTTAATATTATATTTTATATTGTACGCTTGGTTTATATTTTGAAGTCATATTCTCTGATACTAAAGATTTAAGTTGTATTGATCTGAATACTCCACTGAATCACCTGGTTCATAAATGTTACCCAGAAATATTTGCATTATGTATCGTTGACAAGTATCGATTGTTAAACCGGATTTTACAGTTTCGGGAAAGTTTCATATTATATTTTATATTGTATGCTTGGTTCATATTTTGAAGTCATATGCTACAATTCGTGCATTCATGCATTTTGTAATGTATGTGAAGAAAGTATTATTAGTTTTATAATTTTTATCTTATCAAGTATTATCATTTTTTTTTATGAATGAAATTTATTTGGCCATACTATATAATATATCATAATGCAAATTTGAAACAAATTAATATAAACTGAAGAAATTACGACTAGTGGTAGTGAAATTAATTCATAAAAGGAAATAATGTTGGAAATAACATTGATATAATCTTCATGAATGTTCTATGCTGAAAAAAATTAGCTTTTATACACACATTTTATATACGTATTTATGGGAAGGTATCAATAATTTATCAGGCTACTCATGAATATAGAAATAGAAATTACGCTGGAAGAATAAGGAAAAATTCTTGAGAGGTTCAATATTTAATAACGAGATTTGGTAAATGATCAACCTGAAAAGATATCGTATGTTTAGTAAACTCCGAGGAATACAACACATGAACATAGCCTCGGAACAGTCAGCGGTCGTTAATCAACATAAGGAAACGAAACAAACATCAATAATATGTGAGCGGATGAAGCATTTGAATGAACTTAATCGATCGAGAGGTTTGGAATAGAAGTGAAAATGAACATTCTGAAAATGTGTTGAATTTTAAAAGACGAACAAAAAAAATTATCGCATAGAAGCTCAACAAAAACTCATTTGTTTCACAACAGGTAGGTATTCGGCTCAAATTGAAGCCTTCATCTATATTAGCAATAGTAATTGATACATAAGTAATTCATAATGATATATGTACATATAATATATTGCTCATTAATAAATTTTTGATATTAAAGAATTGTTCCAATTATTTATTTTCCAGATTGTTGAATGGAATCACTCAAGATTTGAACACATTTCATGAATTTAAAAAAATAACATAATCATAATTATAATTATAATTATATTGTTCACTACAATAATGTAGTGGACATTATATATAATATTTAATAGTATTGTCTTTGCCTGATGTAAATCCATCATAATTGAATATAAACTCAAATTCTAACACTTGAGCTTATGATTTACTTTATTGACTACATAGCATGACAAGTTTCGTCGTCACAAACGACTTATTCAGATACTAATAGAATAATCATTATTTTGTCCTTTGTAATGACGAAACGCATCATGCTATGTAGTCAATAAAGTGTAAATTTAAAGTTCACGTGTTCGAATTCAAGTTTATATTCAAATATATAATAATGTGAAATTATGATGATGGTCATGATTATAAATGAATAAATATAAAATACGAAGTGTGTCATACTCTACAGTTCTAATTTGTGTGTGATAGAATTGTTTGGGCTTGCTGCGACAGTTTGTCTTTATATTTATAACATTCTGCTTGTACCGATTAAAAATAATAATCCTAAAGAAAATCTTTTAATGGTTCGAAATCGATCTTAGCGATCTGAGCGGAAAATTAATTCCAGGGAGATATCATTTCAGTGTATTTGAAATTCCAAAATTTGAGCGGTGAAATTATGCATGAACCTATTTATCATAGTACCTTATCGTCATTCAAAGACAAAAAGTTTACACAATTTCAGCAAGTACACGAAACTTAATAGTTATTGAAAACAACGCATTCTTTAATCTATAGCCATTTTACGAAACGTTTGTTTCTTGCCACGTCAGGGGCGCCAGGAAATGAAAAACATTTGAAATTGGTAACTATATTTCTTTCGTGCTTTGTTACTTATCAGAAGTTTTTGCACCATATAGGTGAAATTTTTATCATCCTTTCTACAGAAAACCACATTTCAAACATTTGCTAACAGAGACCTGTATGTCTTGAAGACGTTTTCAATATAAGAAATAATTCACACGTTGTTCTGTATTATTTTTGAGGTCAACTATTGCACTTATTTTATCGTCATTTATTGCCAGATCAATAGAAATATACATCCAGCTGGTCAGTAGATCAATAAAAACATATATCCACCTAAACAGACAGATCAATAAAAATGTAGATCCACCTAAACAGACAAATCAATGAAAATATGAATGAATAATTATATCATATTATATTGTCGAATATGATATAATTCCTCATATATGTAGGTGTTTTGTGACAGATCAATTTTCATTTGAGCGTTAATATTCGAAATGTAAAATTTTTCGAAATATGTTATGAAAGTATTTTTGAAATAAGGACAAAAAGTTTGATACTAACATCATATCCTCTCTATAACATTGAGAATTACAGAAATTCACGCTATTTTATTTCATGAGTAATAAAATGCTCTGAAAAATGAATACAAGAATATTGATCTTTCGACTCGCACTGTAAGAGAATCTTAGTCAGCTGAAAGTTGTATTATCAGATCTGATAATTAAACTGATATCTGATATGTAAATACTTTTCTGAAATATTAGCATTACTTGATATGGATTCACAAATATCGATTGACCTACGTATTATGGTGTTGCATTTTAGTAGAGTAAACATTTAGATTCTGACTAATCTAATGATGTCTGCTCACACTTGATCTTAAGAAAAAAGCAGTTCATCAGATACCTGCAAATTTTTTCGTGAATATGGAAATATTGCATTCTATAATATCTTTGCCATTTCACGAAATGTTTTTCTTCCCACATCAGACACAACAGGAACTACTACAACTAGTCATCTATTCGACAAAAAACTATATTTCAAATGGGTGTCTTCTGTCTGTTCAAATAAGAAATACTTGACCCGTTGTTCTGCATTATTTCTGAGGTCAATGTCAACTATTGCACTCATTGAAATAAATTGTGTAAAATTATATAAGTACCTAATTCCTTATGTATGTAATTGTTTCGCGAAATATGAATCAGTTTCAGCGTGAATATTCGAATTGCCCAATTATTCTAAATATGTTCTGAATATGTATATTTGAAATGAGAGCTCTAAATTTCGGCATTAATGACATTTCTCGCGTATAACATCAAGAACTTCCACGAGCAACAAGATTCTCTGAAAAATGAATACAAAAATATTCACATTTCGACTTACATTGTATGATAAACTATTAAAGATTTAAGTTGTATTGATCTGAATACTTTACTGAATCGCCTTGTTTATAAATGCTACTCTTTTCTATTTTGTTTGGGGTTCATTCCCTCCAATTCAATAACTACACACTGCAGTATTGGGGGATACGTTTGCGATCAGTCACATGTGCTTATCATTATCAATATAGTAAAAGTAAAATATTGAAAAGATTTTTTTCTACTATAACACACCTCATAAATATGTAAAAACCGGGATATGGCGGTATAATCTGTTGTCGAATGAGGAATATATGTTATATTCGGATAGGCATTCCAATTCAACGTTTATTCATGAAAATATATTAACCTTCTAACATGTCAAGACATAAATTACTTCAATTTGAAATTGATTAGATCTTCTTGTTCTGCAACATAAGCAGAACGCTACATTTTTAGCATTTCGATGCAGCTTGTCTAGGCATTTCATATTTCAACGTAATACTCATACCCGCCAATTTAAAGTATTTAGTCTATAATGGCTTATCAATGTATACAATGAAGGAATATCTTATCCAAACAGCAATATATTTCTCAATGTTCACCACATAGGGAGTTTGGACTGTTGCATATGAAACTTAAGAAGACATATGTCCGGGCCTCTATAAACTTTATGACTTTCGTCCAATTTTTCCCTTTGAGTTAAAAATACAGATGAATATAGGATCTATGGATTGCGCAAGGTTGGCTATCTCTGCACCTGCTATAATTGAATATCAATTAGTTAAACTACTTCAACTTAGAAAAATTAAACTTGAAAATATTCAGGCATCTTATGAAAAGATGAGCGGACAATATTCCGAAGTCAAAAATTTTTATCGCGATTTTTCTATCAATTCTGCATCAGTACATTAACAGTTTTCTCCTACTTGAACATGAAGGAAATTGAAATTTTTCCCTTTTCTGTATCTATGATTGAAGGTTTTCAAAAGAGATTTAGGATATGTGAAAATGGTTATTTATCATTTGTCATGAATAATTTACTCAGGTTGAATATCAAAAATTCAATCTAGAATTCAACCCAAGAAAATCATTCATAACGAAGTGATCGGAAGAATTTTTCCAACAAGAGTTTTTTCGGAAACCTTTCAAAAATAGCTCCAAAAAGGAAAAAAAGCGTAGATGTTTCATTTAACATTTTCGCTCTAGTAATACTCATGCTCATGTAAGAAAAATAGTTAGGAAACTTATGCAAAACCAATGAAAACAATTTCACTTAATTTTTAAGAATGTTAGTTATTATTATACACAGAGGCACTCTGTGCTTGTGCTGTGCTTGCACCTGCAGTTTAACGCCGTTTCCAAACGGCCCAAGATCATGATGGGAATAGAACCCACCAGCACCAAAGAGCCGAAAGCGTTTTAGAGTCACTACACCATTAATTATTTGTTCATTCATCTATGACGAGGGGACCATGGATTCGGAAGAGTATATAATATTATTTTATTCTATCAGTAGATTATTTACACTAATTACTTACCGGATTTTTATTATCTTATAGAAGTTGACGTAATATTTTTTATTGAATATATTTGTATTAACTAGTTGTATTAACTATCACTAACTTATTCTCATCTCAATAGAAAAATAATGAATTTCGTTCCAACAGTTTCGTGAAATGAGTTGTTTCGAGATAAATTTTTATTTCCTTTTGATTCTTTTCTAAAATAATCTAATGACAGTAATAATATACATACTCCTCCGAATCCAATGACCCCTCGTTCATATTTTACGGAGTCATGGAAAAAAATTAAATCCAAAAGTAATTCAAATAAAAATGAACTTCAATTCTGTCCAAACAAATGTATTCTAAATGAATAAGTTCTGAAACTCTAACGAGTAGATATTGCTCTTCATGAATCGATAATATTTACATTATAATACATTACTTTCGATAAACCATCAAAATCCATTTGTTTTCATACCTAAACACCGAATTCAAACTATATATATATATATATATATATATATAATATTATATACTCAATACAATGGAAGTAGTTTCGATATGAAAGTTAATAATAATTTTTTATTGAGACTATCAGGCTTCAAACGAATAATTGCATTGATGAATACACCTACGGAGACTTGTAATGAGAGAAATGTGATATTATGGAATGAATGTGCCATTAGTACACATATTGAAGCCTCTATGTAGTAAATATAATCAATTGGGCACTTTTTTACATTTGAATTTTATATTTACGTAACATAAAAGTAAATACGTTCTTATGATTTCCGTATACAACGCTCCAAGAAGGACTAACTCTTTTTCTTATTGAATGAGAACTACCCAGTGGAATAAAATATCAGCAACATATAAATCTTGATATTTCTACATTACAATTTCCTTGTGTACGGACCTTCAAATCGTAAAATAAACAAACTATCGGTAACAAGAACACCACGTATGATGGGTCTCAAAAATAATTCTTTACATTCGTACATCCTGAAATGAACCTATTAAGATGGTATTGAATTTGCGATATATGCAATGAACAAGAGACGTCCCAATACAGACTTCTTATGTACATCGCATAATGCTAGTCGTTTCCGAGAAAAGTTCTGCCAAACTCTAACCGTGTTGAGTCTATCAGACATAAAATTACAAACTCATTTGCTGACTTCACTTCTTATACCAAGATGTTCCTTGAGTTATGAAGGGAAGGGATCTCATTTCTTGAACTTATACCAAGAGAGTTTGAAGGGTCGGACATAAAAGCACCTTACTTCGTCAGACCTTAAGTTATGAAGGGACCTTCTCTTAAACAAAAGATTACTCGGAGCACCTTACTTCGTCAGGCCACAAAAAGGCCAAAACATACAACAGATCTTAGTGTGATACCAAAGAATCAGTATATTGAAGTAAGGAGTACGTAAGTAATTTCGAACATACGAGAAATTCTCCATATAGGTACCATTTTATCAAATGTCGTTCAGACAATAAGGATATGGCCAGTGATCATGTTTAAAACCCTCATTCCGGTAATAATTTCAAGCAATTTACACAAAATCCTCTTTTCAATTAGGTACTATTATGATTTCTGATGGTATTCTTTCACTGATTCTATCCTATTGAAGAACCACTGAGTCTGTGTGTTTTGTTAAAATCTCGAACGAAGAAGTTGATAATGTGATCTAACCCTTTAGGATTCATATTGGCTGAAGTATTTCTTATTCTTTCAAAACTTATTTGTACAGAAATTCCAAACTCCAACGCTTGTCTCATATCTCATGAAATATCTCTCAAAATGGAATATAGTTGCTCCCAATTATTCTGAAAAGGCGCTTCCTTCAATCCATGATGAAACTAGACGATAGAATTTCCAATTACCAAGCAATCATTGCATGAATGCGGTACATTTCAAATTTGGAATGAAATCCATTCAATAACAATCATCTTTTAAATAAATTGAAAATTATAATTGAATTATCAATTAATTAATTAATTATTAATTAAAACTCTATCCCTTTTTGCGTGATTCATACCTTGAAGAATGATGGAGGCATCTCATCGTAAGCGTTCACATAATTAGCTCCATCATAATATCCTTTGATTAATTTAAATTTTTCTATAATAGGTATATTTACATATACCTATATGCTATCTATGTATGATACAAGATACAAAATATACTAGAAATATAAATAGTAGCGATCATTTCCGAACTCAAGAGATTAAATCGAGTTCATAAGTATTATTTGGGGACACGACAGTACCCTCGCCAAGTTGAGCGGTGACATCCTTTTCTCGAAGAAGTTTAGGTAATTTTCGACCCCTTGTTTCTCTGTTATGGATGAAACTAGACAACTGAATTTTCAGTAACCATGCAAGCATTGAATATGCACGGTATATTTCATTCAATATGAACCCGCAGTTCAAGAATTATAAGAAGTCAAAGTTTCTCAATTTTGTCACTCAGTGACTAACTTCAATGCACTTCAAACAGACATAGAAGGCTCCAATTTAGAATACAAATAATGTTTAGTTTTCTACATACACCAACTGCATAAATCACTTTGTGATCACATATAAAGATATAGGATTAAAAAGTTACATTTGCATTAATGAATCAGTGTACATGTGAATGTAAAATGGAACGAAATAACAGGTAGACATAATTGCCTGAAATTGGCATGATAGAATCAATCACGGTCAACTTTAAACAGGCCATTAAACTTACAAGTACGGCAACAGCGCGTGGTGGTCTATTGGGATTTCATACCCCACGCCCTTGCTTATGTTTCTTACTGATTCCATTTAAATCCTTCGCAAGACTTTTAAGAAAAAATATTCCGCTGTTTTACTTCAAATTATCCATTTCTCAATTGTGTATAATGTTACGCAGGTATTGTCGATGTTAATTTGTTAATATATAACATCAAATTATGAAATGCAAAGTGTTTTGTGTGTTTACCGATTTCATCCAAACGAAATCATACTTGTGTAGTTTGAGGCTAGTTAGAATGTTCCAATGAAGGTGATGATTTCCAAATTCCGTTTTCGAAACAGTTTATTTTATGATTATTGTCACAATATATTTCATTGAATGAATACCTATCTTTCATTTTATCACACCTGTTCTACCTTTCGTCACAGTACTTCTGTATTTTTATTGACAAAACAGTATTCCTTTAAAAATTTTGATATATTTTATATTTTACCTGGCGAAGTTATTACTGAAAAATTAGGAATAATTTGAAATATTAATATTTAAACATTTGTTTCTTTTGACACAGTTATCCATTCGGAAAGTTTTTTTCCAAAGATTAATTATAAAAAAATTATCATGAAATGAATTTGCTTTTTCCAAGATACAAAACCAAGCAGTGAATTGCTTCCACAAGGATGATTTTCACTGGGTTATATTTGGAACTGCGTCAAAAATACCCGATTAAAATGAATGAAATGAATAAAAAAGATTTTTTCAATTTACGGTACCGGTTATTTGATTGTAGTATGACTTTGTACAATTTTTTCTAATTAAATGGCCCCACCAGAAAAAAATATTGAAAGAAAATACAAAACAACGAATCCGAAATTAAACGAAGAAAGTTTAACAGGAATATGAAAGATATTTGATTCCATATAGCAAAAATATAGTGATTATATATGAGAAATTTGATTTTAATAAGACTTATAATATTTCTTCAAAGTTCATATATAAATCCCACTCATTTATAGTTTTATTTTGTACACAGTGATGTTTCAATGAATACATCGTTGTTTGCCAGCTTCTATTTCACCTTTTTCATTTCAGGAATCAGTGCGTTCAATACCCAATATTATATTCAATATGCCATAGATGAAAAATAATTTTTTCAAGTCGTAAACTATATAAAAAAACTTTCGAAATAATCATGAAATTTTGAAACTCAGGGTCTTTGCACCTTCGGTTCGGGATATAAGCTTTATCTGCCTCTTTTTTCATGTTACAGTCAAGTACCCAGAAATTCTACCTAACATGAAAGACTATGAGAGCCGAGTGTCTGGCAGATAACTGAGCCAATGAGTGGCCGACAACTGCCTATGAGAGCCAGAGTTGCCAACCCCAGCATAAAGCAAAACTGTAAATATCCCAAAAATAATTGTAAAAAAGTGTAAATGTCAAATTGAAAAGCAGTAAATCTATATCTTCATCTTTTTATTATTTTTTTATCATTAAATGGCAGTAATGCATAGAATACATTATAGATAGGGAATTGAATACGAGAAAAATCATGTAATTATCGACGTTTCGAAGAAATTGAATGCCAAAAGTCCTAAATATACGATTTGTCGAATGATGTTTGTAATATTTGAAACTATTGCCGCTATTCAGAATATGTGACTAGCGATTTTTCGAAAGACTGTCTTATAAGGTACATTCATAAGTTATATAGGTACATATGGCGTAACCCTAGGTTTGTAGATGGTCGCAGAAATGACCAGACCAGTAGGATTATTCACAATGACTAGAAAAGTATTATTCACTAGACTCAAAAATCAATGAGCACCAATCAGATTGCTCTAACATCACGAGATCGAACGATCTAATATGTGCTCTGTGATTTCCGAGTCTAGTGAGAACTTTCCACGGCCCTCGTGAATACCCATTCAGGACAACAAATAATTTTCCAAGCGCCGAGTTATAAAATCTCGCACCATGGCTATACGGTACTTTCGACTCACTACTACTACTTTAGCTATGTATAGGTATTCAAAACTTTTTGCTCAACTCACAACGTTAAACGAACGAAAAAGAATCTCATCGGACGAATAACGGAATGCGCGGTAAGTACATATATCGATGTTCGAAGTATTCTCAGTGATTCCCAGTTAGTAAAAAAGCGAACAATATAATGTCGATAAAACAGACATCAATCGAAACAATTCACGAATATCAACCACTAACGCCATCTATTAAGTCGATTAACCTTTACCTCCACTGTTGGCTACACTGATGAGAGCCGACCAAAAGTTGTCAGCCATTTTACCTAATGTGAAAACTTAAAACCAGAAGAAACAACAGTCAGCTCAGATTACATTTCGTGTAAGAAACACAAAGTTTACGTGAATTTAGTGCTGGACGCGAAAAAATCTATATAAACTCCAACACCCTGAAGACTTTTGTGTCAGCTTCGAAATGAACGATGACAAACACAGTTTTGGTTATCTTCCAATCTTCAATATCGAAATAATTTCAGTTCAGAAAACAAAATTCATTCCTTCGTTTATAAATCCATATCAATTTAAATTTCTTTTTCTAATTAATTTTCTGCTGTTTGACATGAAAATTTAATAGTTTTCGCACTCTTTAGTGATTCTAAGGTATGAGTGATCTAAATAATTCCAAATCATTGCTTTTATATAATTTTACATAGAAGTAGCATTTGACTAGATATAATATTATTCCATATACTCAATTTATTATTATCAATTCAAGTGAAGTGTTGTAAATAAGTGAGTGGCAAACAATATGAGTGTTGAACTCTTATTCTAAAATTGCTCAATTTATAAATCAATTTCACAAAAATCAAAATCTAAAATTAATTACGCAAATACATCTTTTTCAGTCAGTTCAACCCCATGTAGAAGTTTGAATTTCTATTCGGTGATTAAATTTTTTCTACTGTTCTTACTTGAATCAATTCTCTAGTATCGTTCTCTTATTCTTCTTGCTATGTTTCCTGATAAATAACAGCCGAATATCGCACCTAAAAGCTGGAAAAAGAAAAATGTGATTATTAGTTAACATTATATGCAAAATGAAAATATATCGATCAATATGCAAATATTGCAATTTTAAAAGGATCATTATCGATCAACAAGAGTAAACACGTTGGAATAATCAGGAGAATGATTCAAAATTATTCAATATATTGAATAAAAATCACTTGCAGTTTATAACAAAGTGTTAATTTTGCAAATAGAACATTTGTTATTTAATCTTGAATGAAGCCGTTGTCCGTACAGATCACCTGAACTACGCGCCCAATAACCGAGTTTCAGCGAAGCTGCTCGACCGTTGCCTTTATAACAAGCAGACCTAACGCAAAGCCGCGACCACCTTTACTACAGGCCATGAAATGAATATCTGACATATGTCATAAGATTGCCTAATATTCCCGCCATTTCTTGTAGTGGTATATTAAAGCAAACAGGACGCTTCCCAAAACTTTCGCAGTTTGAAGTTGAATAATTTGAGCTTTTGGTATAAATTCTATATTTGTCAATAGTGTACAGTGTATTACAAGTGTTGATGTTAATAATTTGTTGAAATCTCAACATCAAACACTAAAAAACGAAGTGTTTAATTTGTTTACAAATTTCAGTGAAACGAAATCAATTTTGTGTTGTTCAAGACTTTCGTAGTTTGAAGTTGAATATTTTACGATTTCAGTTCTAATCCTCTATTAATCAATTTTCTATAGTAATATTTACGTGCTAGTGTTGATAGTTTGTGGATAACATAACATCAAATTATAAAAACGAAGTGTTTTGTGTGTACCGATTTAATCGAATCGAATTTGTGTTGTGTTTTGAGTACGGATTACTTACAAATAATTTGTTTGTGAAATATAATGTAGAGGTAATGTAGGTATTCCGTAAATGATTAAGTAAGTTTCAAGCTTGGGATAGGTGAGTTTATTTATAGTAATAAGTATATTTTCTAACCTATTTATTACCGATAACCATCGGATAAACAGATCGCTATTCACAAATCTAACTAACAATAACACATTTTTTCGAAATCCAAACTTTCCTCAAAACAGAATTTTTGGAAGCTATGATTTTATTTATTATTGATAATATTTTAATTATTTGGGAGTATTATTTATTAACAGGGAGGACTGTTGTTGCTGTTTATGTGATGAAGACAATAAAAATATTCTGAACATGCTGGGTTCCATTTTTTCGAATATCTTATTGAATGATTAAACAAAAAAATAATGAATCCGGACACGAGAAAACTGAATCAAAAAATAAACGAAGAAAGCTCAATACTTTCATAAAGTAGTTTGTTGGTTGCTCTAATCAGAAATATAATATTTATTTATACTTGGTAAATAATTCAATTTGAGTAATTCCTACAGCGTTTCCTTCAAGGTTCCTATTCTCTCAAATAATTTAATAAATCCCACTCACTAATATAGGTATTTTTTACGCAGTAGGGCTTTATCGAAAACATCGTTGTTTTCTTGCAATAATAAATGTTTTACAGTTTTCTGTTACAGAAATATGTGCTCACAATACCCAATATAATATTCTATATATTATACATACTAATAATATTTATTGTTTGTTCACAATATACAAAAATAGTTGAAATAATGCTTGAAAGCTTGGAACATACGACTAGGATAGTATACAACTAAGCACAATTTGGCAACACCGAGGGACTACGCTCTTCATGGCCTGTAGTAAAGGTGGTCGTGGCAAAGCAGTCAGTCGTATTAACAGTGGCGCCGTGAGCAATTCGAAGATCCCAGTAAGTGTAGTGATGGGCGGTGGAGGGGGCAGTACCTCATTCAGTGCCTAGGGTCGGTATGTGCAGTGATCCGTGTGTGCGTCGTAACGGACATCTTCGGGATGCAGGGTTGGTGGTAAGTTGTTTGAAGTCAACGTTGCCACGCTGCACTAGAATTCCGGGATGACCGTGAAATTCCGCCGAAGGTCTATCGAGGTAGGTGGGCGTCTCAAGGATATCGGCTTTGCTTGAAATCAACGGCCGTCCTGTCTGCGAGATTACGACATGCAGCGATAAGCCACCGTAGAGCCCGAATTCGTGAATGCAACATGGTGGACATCTTCGGGATGCAGTGTGGGTGGTAATTTGTTTGAAATCAACGTTGCCACGCTGCACTAGTATTCCGGGACGACCGTAAAATTCCGCGGGCGGTCTATCGAGATAGGTGGGAGTCTCAAGGATATCGGCTTTGTTTGAAATCAACGGCCATCCTGTTTGCGAGATTCCGACATGCAGCGATAAACCACTGTCGAGCCTGTAATTCGTGAGTGCGCCGTAACGGTCATATTCGGGATGCAGTGTTAGTGGTAATTTGTTTGAAATCAACGTTGCCACGTTGTACTAGTATTTCGGAATGACCATAAAATTCCGCCGAGGGTCTGTAGAGGTGGGTTGGCGTTTCTAGGATATCGGCTTTGTTTGAAATTCACGGCCGTCTTGTCTGCGAGATTCCGACATGCAGCGATAAGCCGCCGTCAAGTCGGGTATGTACAGGAATGTAATTCAAGTGCTCTGAACGCAGCCTCCTAAAAGTGGCCCCGTGATGATCGAAACACACATGCTGGGCAAATCGCCTTCGTCAAACCGGAGCCATTGCAGCGCATGAGTTGTACGGAGTTCCCATGGCACCTTTCGTGTCAATCAAGGACCGTAGCAAAACAGCACCGATTACTACCCTGAAAGCTTACCGAATGTAAGCACCTAGAGTTCGTAGAGGTAACTACTGCCCACTCCATCAGGTATCACAACTCATTTGATTATATAGTAATAATAGCACTTATTATTAAGTTGTATAATATTGGACTAGCCTGTAGCTAACCCTTGCTAATTTTTCATTGATCCTTCAGACTAGCTCGCTAGCTAGTTTACCGACTCACCGCTCTATCCGCATTCTTCCGTTTTTTCACCGCAATCATTCCCGTTTTATTGTATACGCTCGTCACCGCTTTGACCAACATTGTATTACCATCTCTTTCTTGAATCATTGAGCAAATGGATTATTGTTCACGAATAACCGTAGATAGAAACAACTCGTAAATATTGTAAAAAGATGTATGAAATAAACCAAGAGTTCGTTTTATTTGAGTTTTCTAGTGAAACACAGAGACGTGACCCCTGAATTACCTTCTCTGGCTGTGAAGTTATCCAAGGTACTTGACCCCGGAGAACAAGGTCAGGTCCGTATAGTGCATCTCACCAATATAATAAAGGTGGCGCTCGAGAAACCGCTTCTATCGTACGTGGCATGAAGTGAAAGAGCGTTACAAGTTTGATGTATTAAACAATGTTTCACCAAGAGATCAGCGAACACTCAGTCAACTTTGTCGGAAATATTCATCATGTTTCGCCTTCCTGAAGAATATGATTATCAAATATTACTTGATCTCAGTGAACGGAACGGGTAGTGTTGCTTGGAAATTCATTAATCTAGTTTTAGGTGTACTGTTATCAATTGATACAAACTAATAGTTTCATATAATATTTTATAGAACATATAATAGATCCGCTGAGCACACAAAGACAGAGAGGATAACTCACACAATGAGGAGAAGAAGAGTGACTTTCTACGGACACATTAGAAGAATGAATGAAGGGAGACTGACCAAGAAATTATTCAATTACTTCGACATAAACCCCAAGACTCAGATAACATGGATCAAGGAGGTCAGAAGAGACACGGAAGAGATGGAAATCGATGGAGAGGATGTGAAGAGGAGAGAAGAATTCAGGAAGAAGATCAAGGGATTCGGAAGTTTTCAAGAAAAGGAAAAAAGAGACTGGAGCAAAATGGACAGAAGAAATAAAAAAAGGCATGCAGAACGAATAAAGGAGGAGAAGAAAGAATGGAGAAAAATATTCATGAAAAGTTATTCCACGTGGTCCATAGTCGACCAAAATCGAAGGAAGAAGAAGAAGATCTGCTGAGCTCCTTGGCTTAGATGGGAGAACATCCGACTATGGTCTGGTTCGAGTCCCGGTGAAGGCATGGAGTGCCTATGATTTGAGTCAGAAGTCTAGTTTGTAAGGCTTCAAGGGTCATAAATCAAATCTTTAATGTGGTTGCGGGCCATGTATTAAATTGACAATTTTGAGCATTTTTCACAAGGGAGGCGTTTAAAAAACTTTCCTGAATTTGTGTCTAATAAACTTATGAGGGTCACAACGGCACTGCTGGGTGCTATTTGGACAGCCCTGAGTTAGGTAGTTTAATGACAAAATATTGTTGGGATTGTTGGTGAATGAACAAAGATTACACAAGCCCATTGGCTGTTCGAACCGGCGTTAAACTGTAGGTTCAATCAATTATAAAGGAATACCTACAGTGCCAAGAAATTATGAATCGTAAGCTGCTCAGCAAAGAGAATACTGAAGACAAGATGAATTTCTTTGAGTAGGTATCAACTATCGAGCAAATTCGAGAACCCAAAATGTCGTGTTGATTTCAGAATATTTCGCTGAATATGTGAAGTAAAAATATATAATGAATATTTTCCCAACAGTGAAAGAATTATAATATACTCGTTTTAAACAATTTTGTCGATTATTTTCTTTATTTTTCATTTATTCTAGCAGTTATCCGCACTTTCGAATTTTCTGAATTAATTTTTTATCATGCGATATATGTTGATACGTATCCAGAAGCACTGAAGTGGTTGAATCAAATTCGCATTTGCAGGTTGGAAATGCGTATTTGCATGTAAAAGTGGGAAGATAAAAGAAAGTAGACTCAAAATATAAAAAATATATATAAAGGTGATTCCGTTGAATGGACAACATACTGAGTTGGAAGTAAAAGAAACATTTCACAGCTTCTTTCAAATATTATGGTGGGGACCAAACAACCCGTTGTAGAGGAAATCGTCCTGTTTCTCGGTTTGTACCCCGTCTTCCTCGTGACGTAATAGCGACTCGTTTTCCGAAATGGTAACAAAATTTAGTAGATTGGTCTACTTTTCGAGCACTGACAAATATCCCCAATTTTCAGAAAACTTATTCAAAATCGTGCATTAGAATTCTAGCTTTTCCCCATTATTATCAGTAAGTTTTCATTTATCTGTTATGAGAATTGGTCTACGGTTCGTTGTTTATTGAAAGCAAAATGAACGTGAAGGAATTAAAAATTGAGGTGAAGAATTTGTGAAAATTACGGCTACAGAATTCCATAAAACAACCCGCGAATATGGACATATGTCCAGAAAAAATGGGACAATATTCTGCGTGCTATTTTCAATTAGAAATATTCCAGTTTTTTCAATGGAGAACACCGAAAGTGTTAGTGTATTGAAAGCGTTTTCGATAATACAAAATCCCGTTTCGAGTCTAGAAAAAAAGGTCACATCGGTTTTAAGAGAACACATAAATTCAGAAAGTCAATGCGAGTCAGTTGAATTAGTTTCTAGAAAAAAATCTGTAATGGGCCAAGTAGATATAAATAGTGCACGAAGATGTGACATTTTGATTAAATTGCAGTATTCTTGCAGTAAATTACAGAAGTATCTATTTTTTTTCGAATAAACGGTTACCTCAGCTGCACCTATGGCTATAATGACGTGACCCAAAACACGGAATGCAACATCCAAGAAAGAGAATAATTCATCAAAACATCCTTTTGTGAAAAAATCTTTACTTGATTTGAAACAAGGTTTGCTGTTATCTGCACAACAGCTAGATGGTATTCCTAGACGTTCCCAGGTACTTGCATCATATAAACCGCAGCACTCCATCTGAAACAGAGTTTTCAATTGATATCTGAAATGTTGAAAGAATCAATATCAGTAGAACATGGAAAAACTCGTTCAGTAACAGTCACAAAACTTCCGGAGTATTAATAATATATTTGCATTTGTGGAATTGCTATTTTCTTCATGCATGCGCTGGTCCATCACGAAATCAAGAGTAGGTTGTAATATATTCGAAAACGTTACACTGTTTGTTATTTTGTGAATGATTCATTTATATATTGCTCTGATTCTTTTTGATTAAATTAAGTGTTTCGAAATAATTTTCTTGAACTCATTTTCTTAAATATTCAATTCTGTACTATTAGCACAAAAATTATATGTATGTGCATTCATATATATATATATATATATATATATATATATATATATATATATATATATATATATATATATATATATATATATTATTTTATTTGAAAAAGTTTATTTTAGTTAACAAGCGTTTTTTGATACAATGTCAAAAAAAGTTTATTTCTGTTGACGTTTCGTTGTTATATTACAACTTTGTCAAAACTCAAAGAAGTTTTCACTTAAAATTATCAGAAACGTCAAAAAATTATTGAAAATCAATAAGTTCAAACTAA
Organism: Henosepilachna vigintioctopunctata; assembly: GCA_030704895.1. Lineage (NCBI taxonomy): Eukaryota > Metazoa > Arthropoda > Insecta > Coleoptera > Coccinellidae > Henosepilachna > Henosepilachna vigintioctopunctata. Next base: position 2,718,187 of record JARQZJ010000041.1, read on the forward strand.
TTTGAATTAAGTTTGACTTTATCCATAGTAACTCATAAATTCAAAAAGTTTTGACAAAGTTGTTTCGAAACGTCAACAGAAAAAATATCTTAAAAATAGGCTAAAAACTTTCAAAATAAATACTTCAAACAGGCAATAAATCAAAAAAATATATATATATATATATATATATATATATATATATATATATATATATATATATATATATATATATGTGAGTATATATATACCTACATATTTTTATTTCCTTTATATAAATGAATGAATTGATCTAATATATAAAATTCTCGTTTCACGATGTTCGTGAAATTGTTAGCGTGCATATCGGCTAGGGTGGAGAATCGAACAACATCTATCCTTCATTCACCTAAATGTAAAGAGTGGTCCACCCCAAAATTTTTTTGATGGAAATTTTTTGTTTCTACAAGAATACATACAACCCTAAATTTCCACCACTCTACGATAAATCCTTATTTGTTTTATTAATTGAAAATTTCAATTTTTTTTGCAAGAATTATTTTTTTATTGTGTAATGTAAGAATAAAAAATCTGATATGGCTCTCAATTTTTCATTTCTCTACGATCAAATCCTATTTTTTATTTCCTCATTATAAACTTTAATTTTTTTTGGCAAGATTGTTATTTTTATTTTGTTATGAATTGAAATAAAAAATCTGATATAACTCTCAATTTTTCAACCCTCTACGATCAACCTCCATATTTCATTTGTTAATTATAAACTTTTGTCGTAACTCGTAACTAAAATAAAACATTTCAAATATGAAATTTTTGAGTTTTTTGAGTGAAATTTTCAATTTAATTTTTTTGACAACACTTTTGCCATAACTCAGAATAAAAAATTTCAAATGAAAAATTTTTGAGGGAAATAACTCTTAATTTCCACTCTTATTCAATCAACTCCTATTTTTCCATCCTGATTTTTATTGTTTTCATTTTATCCACAGATCCTATATGAGGTTGCAAGATGGCAATCAAATATTATAATTGTAGTACAATAATATATATAATATTATGTAAATGGGATGAAAACCGAATAAAATAATGAATATTGGAAAATGAAAACTTTGCACACGTAGAACATTGGTATGGCTTGCTGGACTTTATTCCAAGTCATATCAAATATAAGTTGGAAATTGAAAGGATATATATATATATATATATATATATATATATATATATATATATATATATATATATATATATATATATATATATATATATATATATATATATATATATATATATATATATATATATATATATATATATATATATATATATATATATATATATATATATATATATATATATATATATATATATATATATATATATATATATATATATATATAAATTGATTCATTGCCTGTTTAAGATATTTAATTTTGAAAGTTTTTAGCAATAACAGGTTTTTTTTGATATGAAAAAGTTTATTTTTGTTGGCGTTTCGTTGTTATATTACAACTTTGTCAAAACTAACTTTATATATAAATATATATATATATATATATATATATATATATATTTATATATATATATACATATATATATATATATATATATATATATATATATATATATATATATATATATATATATATATATATATATATATATATATATATATATATATATATATATATATATATATATATATATATATATATATGAATCCATACTTCCCTTGGTCACGCCATCACGTGTGAACGGCTGGACCGATTTCACTATTTTTGTTTTGGTTTGGCATAACGTAAGTCACAGTAGTCGCAATATAATCGCAGTAGTCATAGATATAAAAGAGCATGTTAAACTGACGAGCAACGAGACGCTCGGCGTTTAATTCCTATCGACCTGCATTCAATTATAATTTTGAAATAGTTTACAGTTCACAAAAAATCGTTACTATTGGACCAATAAACGTTGTGCGTCAATATTGCAAGGCAAAGTTTAATTGTTTTTGATAAGAAAATACTACCAATGATGCGACAAAATATTGCGCGAAGAGTCAATTCAAATTTTTTTGACTTATATCCGGCAAATATCTTATATAATTAATGATGAGATGTATGAGACAAGTACTTGCCACGAAATTAGGAACATGGCGTTCAACTATAGAACGGACAGGTTAATCACTTTCAATACACCAAAAGTATTAATATAGGAATTTTTTGATATTTCGACTAATTTGAAATACCAGGAAATATTGCAGTCCCTTTTTCCCTTCTTCGTAAATAAGTCCCTGGCTCCACACAGGATAATTATCACTACTACACAAGATAGTGTAGCATAAATAGTAGAACATGTCTTTCTGGTTTTTCGAAAAATATTCATAGAAAAATAAATTGACTGAATTTTCGTTCAAACCGTAAAAATCACTGTATGCAGTTGAATCATATAATAATGCCCAAAAGAAAATGCTGGCAATAAAATATGAAAATTGAGAGAATAATCTTATTTGTTAGGAATTCATGTTCATTAGTCAGAAGTTAGTTGTGGGGGATGGGCTTGATTGAAATTTTTTGGAAAGAAAATACCTGTCACTGCGGCTGAATCTTGGAATATTCGTTATTTGATTTTTTGCTGTTGGCATTTCCATTTTTGTGGCATATTTCCAAAAATATCGGTTTTCGATAATTGCCAGCTTTATCTAGTATCTTGAAATTTTCATAATCAAAGCGATGTCTCATTTTTGATGAAGGTAGTGCCAAAGCAAACTGTCAGGGTGAACTCTTGCATCACTTTTGTGCCGAGTTATTCTCTTTTTTATGGTCTGAGAAGTTAAACATTCGAAGCACGAAAAAGAAGCTAAAGAAGCTCAGCACGGACTACTGTAAACAGAATCAGACACTGAGAATAAAGGAATTTTATTCTGCCAGTTTTATATGGTTTAAATCACAAAAAATTTGGTCGTCAATGAATGGAAATGAGGTCAAGACCTATATTTGTTTAATGGAGTCTGCGAGTTAATATTTGAAACCTTTTCTGCATCAAGAGTGCTAGAGGAGGAAACTATTGGTCTAGTAACAGTACTCCATGGAATCTTCATCACAAATGTTGTTGGATATCCATTATCAATTCGGACTACTTCAAAACGCGAAAGTGACTTTGACTTGAACTTCATGTTTGAGTCACGATGAGATGGAAAGTGTAAATATCTACGTGAAGAAGATGGCATCTGATACCAATCCAACCTAGCACTATTTTCATCGAAGCGAACCACTTTGGTGTACAGAAAAGGTACAAATCTTTCAGTCCCCATCCCCACAGTTAACTCAATATGCTCATCATAGGAGTTGAAACATCCAAAATTTGCTTTCTTTTATTATGAGGTAGACAGAGAACAAGTTCATCAACATATTGATGTAAAAATGATAGATGGAAAGATGACTTTGGGACAAAGATATGTGATATGATATAAATGTAGGCAATGATAATAACTGAACTATCATTATTCAACAAACGCCCTTCATTTTATTTTAACGTGTACCCTAAATATTTCTGAACCCTCCGGCATTAGCATTAGCATTATCATGAGCATTAGCATTAGCAATATGTAGGGTACAACTGGAAACAGAGTAAGGGGCGTTTGTTGAATACCTAATATTAGTTCTGTTTATATCATTGCATAAGCTCTTATGTTTGGTTCTCTCCTCAACAAGACACAAAAAGTGTCGAAATATCCAGAATTATTATGAACAAATGAGTTTTCGAACATTTCACTAGACCAATTAATCCCGTTACTTTTATATTCATAAGGAAATGAAGTTTTCGTGCTTATGGCACTGAATGAAATATTAAAGAAAATGAACACTACAATATTCATTCAAAAAATTCAAATCAACCAAAAGAATGTTATCGTATATAACATTATAATATTATATATAATTATATATATATATATATATATATATATATATATCAATTCACATATCTAGCTCTACTATAACATTCATTCTGTCAATTTTAATTTTTCGAATGAATGTTCTATTGTTCATTTTCTATATATATATATATATATATATATATATATATATATATATATATATATATATATATATATATATATATATATATATATATATATATATATATATATATATATATATATATATATATATATATATATATATATATTATTTTGAAAGTTTTTAGCAATAACAGGCTTTTTTTGATATGGAAAAGTTTATTTCTCTGTTTGAAAGATCATTTTCTTTTACCATGTACAAATTAATAAACAACCTACAGGCCCTTGTCCCGAACCATAAAAAATTGAAAACCGCAACTATAATTAATAAAATCCGTAATCATCTGTTAGGCTGCCAAAGATGAGTTTATGTTTTCATTCATACTTCTGTTGCATCACGAAGCTCTCCTGAGTGCTCGCTCGCGCCATGCTCGACACGAACCAGTTCTTATTTTGTTTTCCTATTGATTTTATTTTTTTTTCTTTAATTTGTAAAATAAATATATTTGTTTCATTTTGTATGTAGGCATTTCTCTAAACATAAACAAATTATCCTTATTTCAAGGTTCAATGGAAGAGCAATTTATTTGAATTGCGCCTTGTGATTGTTCTTTAGCTTATACCATTTTGTATGTAATGAATATTTTCTTTTTTCTTACTGTATAGGTACATATTTTCTTATGTTTCTCTTATTTTGTTATACTTTGTACTGCCGCTTAATAACAATAAAGACATATTATTATTATTATTATTATTTTTGTTGACGTTTCGTTGTTATATTACAACTTTGTCAAAACTAATATTCAAAAAAAGCCTGTTATTGCTAAAAACTTTCAAAATACAATATATATATATATATATATATATATATATATATATATATATATATATATATATATATATATATATATATATATATATATATATATATATATATATATATATATATATATATATATATATATATATATATATATATATATATATATATATATATATATATATATATATATATATATATATATATATATATATATATATATATATATATATATATATATATATATATATATATATATATATATATATATATATATATATATCAAAATATATATATATATATATATATATATATATATATATATATATATATATATATATATATATATATATATATATATATATATATATATATATATAGATATGTCTAGTTCATTTTTTGAAGGCATTACTCACACTTTGCTGTAAGATGTCGATTGCATCTTTGTATTGGTTATTTTTGCTGTCATACTTCTGGAATGATTTATCAAGTGCCTCTTTTACATCATTCTTGAAATCAGAATCCTTGATTTTAACGAATGCATATATTCCAATTGTCAATTGAATTATGAAGAAAGCCAATAATATAGCTGCGTACTGAAAGAAAATACAAAGTAGATGAGAATCATTTCTAAGAAATCTACTCAAATAAATGTAGCATCAAGAAATGAAACATTGAAGGTATTTTATCCTTAAAATTTCAGAAGAACATCTCGTAAGTTCAGGATAATGTTCTGAAGTATATTTTGCATATTCGAGTTTCGAAAATAAAAGGTTTTCGAATTTTGAAAATTCTAGAGATTTGGAATGACAACATATGTATGTCGTTATTCACAGCAATAAAAGCTCATACAGATATTTTTGAAACGATTCAAAAGCAACCATAAATTTAGATTTTTATGTTCTCTTTCGAACTTATTGAAATGTAGAAATTTGTATTGATCTTTTATGTTCATCGATTCTTTTTTGTATAGAACGTCCAGTTTGAACTTTGTAAAAACTATCACATTCACTGCAAAATATTTTACAAACGCCACTTCTCGAAAGTAAGTCAAGATTGTCCTTGTTATTTACCAACAATGAACCCAAATTTTTTTAGTTGGTGCATTTCGTGTTCACGTTATTTTTATGTAATCTCTACAAATTTTGAAATTGGTAGAAGATTACATAATTTTTTACAGTTATTACAATAATTTTTCTGGAATTTTAAAGTTAAATATTCTTTGTGGTTTTTACCTTATCAATAAAGAAGGGTTTAAAATCATTGTTAAGAGTCATTGTTTTTATTATACAAACTTCTTTCCTAAAATTATCAGCAGACAACAGAAGCTAAAGTAATCTATGAACTAATGAATGAAAGTCTACTTCTTCTACGAGAATTTCTGGTATGTCGTCTTGCGATGGCGGTGGTAGTTTCTGAACTTGTTTTGTTTCTGGGGCTTTGTCTAGGTCAATGTAGGATTTAGTAACCAAGTTTATTATTTCGGCTCGGTCTGTTGTTCTTATATTGTCACTCCTTATGGCTATTATTAGTTTCTTGCCAATTATGAGTGCTTTATTTGCTTTCTTATAGTTTTTGTTATTTTTAATTGCAGTCTGCACAAGTTTTTCATTATAGTTTTTAATGTCTTCTGCAATCGATTTTCTTACAGAGTTTTGTATACTCCAGTCTCTATAGAAAGCCGCCAATTATTTTCATCTCTCTTCTTTTTTTAAGGAGTGAACGTGTCTAATCTGATTTAATGTTTTTGTTATAACGTCTATGACCTCCTATTTCCTTGTCACAGCTCAATATTGTTTCCATGAGCAGCAAGGCGTCCGTTCCCTGTGTTTGAAGTCTGCGGTCTAAACATTGCTCGTATTCATCGAAATTCTCTTTCAGTTTGATAGTATCTATTTCTGTAGCTGTTGGATGTTTGACTAGTTGCAGTCTTTCCAGTCGGGTGTTAATGGTTATTTCTGCTCTAATTGGTCTGTGGCTATACGGAATTTGTTGAGAACGATGATATTCTTTATCGTGCCCATTTTGTTAGTGAGGATGAAGTCAATTTCGTTTTTGATTGTTCCATTGGGGGCTTGCCATGTTCGTTTTCTATTAGGATTTTTCTTGAAGAATGTGTTCGCTAGGACAAATTGTGGTGGTTAAGTTACCCAAATTTTGCTCCTGTACTTGTCGTACATATATATATATATATATATATATATATATATATATATATATATATATATATATATATCTTGAAATTGATTTATTGCCTGCTTGAGGTATTTATTTTGAAAGTTTTTAGCATTAACAGGCTTTTTCAATATGAAAAAGTTTATTTTTGTTGACGTTTCGTTGTTATATTACAACTTTGTCAAAACTAATGAATGATAAAATTAATAAATAACTAATTCATTAGTTTTGACAAAGTTGTAATAAAACAACGAAACGTCAACAAAAATAAACTTTTTCATATTAAAAAAACCTGTTAATGCTAAAAACTTTCAAAATATATATATATATATATATATATATATATATATATATATATATATATATATATATATATATATATATATATATATATATATATATATATATATATATATATATATATATATATATATATACAAACACATTGTAATGTGTGTGTGTAATAATTCCGGGTTTCAAACCGTTGATCTTGTGAAAGATATTGTGAATTCTCATTCGGCATTTTCAGGTGATGCGTATTAAAATTCTTGATCTGAAGACACAAGTTAGTAGCTGGATCCTTATTGATCTCTCGATTATTTCAATATCTCGATGAAATCCAATGACGTGAAAGTATTTGAGTGGCGCTCGCGTTAGTTGTAGTTATGCGACTTCATCGTTGTGCTATTATTTTTTTTTCTATTGGTTTATATAGAAGGTATAGATATGAAAATATATAAATATATTGGTCGAAATAACGAGTGTTAAGTCTTACTTTCGAAAATGGGGTGACACTCTGAAACAATTGTAAAGCAATAATTCAATAAAAGTTTTGTTAAACCTAACTATTATTTAAGTTCAATATACTATGATGTTATTTAGTGAAGTGGTTTTTCGGGCTTAGGAATCATAGAGATTTCTGCCATTGCCTTTAATATCGGAACATTTATCAAACTTAAGACTGCGTTGAGCTCACTCAACTATGGCCTATCGTTGGAGCTGCTTGAGGACTTCTTTTTTACATTTTTTTTTTTTGTGTTTTCTTTCATTTCTGTTAGAAAAAAAGATCTCTGATTTATTTCTGATTATAATGTTTCAGAGATCTCTCTTTTATTGATTTCTCGACTTGTTGTAAAACGACAAATAACTCATTTTCACTTCCCGTGCTCCTGCTCACCATGGACACATATAACTATGTCCTTAGATGAATGTATCATAATTTCACACGTATATGAGTATATAAAAGAGCATAAGAAGTGAGTTGTGAAACATTTAATTTGGAACTTAAATAGTAGTTGAAAAAATGTCAATATAAAGGTACGTAGCTGTGATTATTTGTCACTTATTGTAGAGAAATTAAGTTTTAAGAGATTTAAGCACTTGGTTATATGAATTTTTCAACCGCCTTATTTTCACTTATCGGACTTCTGCTTATCATGAAAACCTGAAGCTACGTCCCTAGATGATAATATTATAATTTCACACGTATGTGGTCATATGAAAGAGTATAAGAAGTGATATTTCAAAAAACAATATGAAGGTACGTAGATGTGATTACTTGGTCTTCATTGTTAACAAATTGAATTTGAAAAAATGCAAGTCTCTTGGTGAAAGACACACAGCGAAGTACATTCTATACGGTGTTCATCGCAATCTTCTGTTCTTCTTCACGTGACATCTCCGTTACGAAGGTTGGCTATCATCATTGCAATTCTAATTTTTGAAGCCGCTCCTCGAAAGAGTTGATTTCATGTGCAGCCACACCATTCCCTAAGATTTATTAGCCACGACATTCTTCTCCTTCCAACACTTCGTTTTCCCTGGATCTTTCATTGCGTTATGAGCTGCAGTAGCTGATATTTTTGGCCTCGCATAACATGTCCCAAGTATTGCAATTTTCTGGTTTTAATTGTTAGTATTGATTGGTTTGTGGTCACCATTCTGCGAAATACTTCATTGGTAACTCTATCTACCCAGAATATTCTTCATATTCTCCGATACATATACACTTCAAATGCTTTTAATTTTTTCATATTTTGTTTGTTCATCGTCCATGCTTACATAACGTACAGCTATACCGATAAAACATCCTGATCTTGAGATTCAGACTGGGACTCCAGAAAAGGTTTTTCATTATAATGAACACACTTCGAGTTTTCTCTATTCTTACTCTTATTTCCTTGGTGTAGTCTTGTGTATCGTTAACGTTTGTCCCTAAATAATTATACTGTTCTACTCTCTCTATCCTCTCGTTGTTGACGTAAATGCTTATGTTCCCAATGTTCTTCTTCGTTATAATCATAAATTTAGTTTTCTTTATATTAAGTGTTTAGCTAATTTCTCTTCTTCTTTGTACTACTATATCTAGTAATCTCTATAAGTTTTGCTTGTTGTCAGCAATTAGTACGGTATCGTCGGCGTGTCGACGTTGTTGATTTTGATTGCTCCATTGATTTTGATTCCAGCTCTTTCATTTTCCAGCGATCTCTTGAATATCTCTTTCGAGTACATGTTGAATAAAGCTGGTGACAGTATGCAGCCCTGTCTTACTCCCCGTTCTATATTTATTTCATCTGTTTCTGTACCGTCTACTCTTACTACTGCTTTCTTATTTCAATAGAGATTTGATATTAAGCGGATGTCCTGAGAAATAATGTTCTTTTCCTTGCGAAGCATTATTAATTGGTGGTGTCGGAATTTGTCAAATGCTTTATTATAGTCCAAAAGCAGACATATACACTATGATTTACTTCTAAACAACGTTGTGCCAAGATGTTGAAAGCCAAGTGCGCCTCTCGGGTACCAAGGACACTTGTAAATCCAAACTGGGTATTTCCGATGTCTCTTACTCATACTCTAACAAATATTTTTATCGTTAGTATCATACACTGTGAGTTATATCTAATCGCAAGTTTTCAGTACATGTAAACAGTAATTTATCTGTTTTTTCAGTTAATCATCGAAATATGTATTCGCAAAACAAGGCTATATTTCATCAATTAATTTGTTATAGGGCATGCTTCCCAACTGTTCATCACTGTAAATATATCTACTAACACAAAAATTAGGAATAAGGAAACTGGAGGTTTTCAGATGACGAAAAACGACATGCAATAAATGAAAGATATTCTTTTCGAATACTGCTCGAAGTTTGCGGGCATTGAGAGTTTAAGATCGGTGTGAGGCAAGAAGTAATTGAGTCACTAGACCATTATTAATAGGCAATATACAAAAACGTGTAAGAATTGTTTGATGAATTTTTCTGTATTTTTCGAACGCCTGTGAAGTAGTTTTTCAATTCAACGGTCCTTAATAGTTCTTAGGGCCCTGACTTACATCATCAGTCAGCAAATATAAAATTAACCATCAAACAATCTGATGCATGGGATTATTACACAACGAAATATCACCATATTGAAAAATAAAAAGTTGACTTTTAAACTGGAATGTGTCATTATCGATATGTATGAAAGGATTGACAAGGTATGTTTTTATATCCAATTTTAGCAAATTTATTTATCCATATAGTATTTCGTAGATTTTGAATTCATTTCCCTCTACTGAATATCATGAGAATGGTGACGAATAATCGGTGATTAATGTAATCCATTTTGCCAAAACTGCATGCAGGGAAACTTTTAAAGTTATCTTCTGCAAATATTGAGGCACACCACGTGATCAGACCTCGACCGAGATATGTCTCTATGAACATAATTATTTTGAAGAGAAATATTGAGAAAGAAAGACCGCAATATATATAGCAAACCAAGAAAAAAAGCGCCTGGTAAAAAGAATCTTTTATTGCAAGCCAAAATGTATCTATATAAATGCGGTTGTTGTTGGATTGAAAGACTACGACTATTTAAACTGGCAAATAGAAATGGTTTCCTTCGAAAGTTTTCTACGCGTGATCAGTTATTCATTCTCTAAGAGATGTTAATTTCCATAAACGGAATATTTCATAAGAAATGCTATTGAGAGTTGTAGCTGCAACTTAATTCGAGGAACAGGAGGCAAGGCTGTATACGCTGGGATTTATAAACGATGTGTTGCAGAAACAAATAAAGATATAAAAAAGGAAACCTTAATAATGAAAAAGTTGTGTCCTCCCTGTGAACCTTTATAGTGACTTGAGTCACTATAAAAGTTCCGTAATTGATTACGTAAAATAAAAGAGATTTAGCGTAGTAGCTTAACTCATAAAAAATCATGAAACTATTAACCATGATTTATGATTGTGTTTACTCAAAATTAATATATATTTATATAAACATTTCATGACCACATACAACAGTTAAATGCCTAAAACAGTACTGAAAATTCAGAATGGTCATGTATCCTACTCAAGATATATATGAGAAATGGAATATCTAATTTCTCTAATATGTCACAGAAGATAATGATTCAGCCTCAATAATCTCGAACATATTGATGGTATTCAGAGATCGTCACCCAAACAAGTATTGTAAATAAGTAAAAGTAAAACATTTGGATGTATTGTTCATTGAAAATAATGTTTAGTAGGCTCTTGTAATGTTTGAAGACATGTTTAGTATTTTGAGTTGTTAAATATTTAAGTTTCACATGGGAATATTTTTAAATATATTTTCGTATATACTTGTGAAAAACTCTTTCACGATCTGACTTTAATGTTAGAGTATTGAATAGTGTTGGCGTTCACTTGATGTGAATCCATTATAATTGAATATAAACTACAATTCAATTACTTGAACATTTGATTTACACTTTTATTGAAAACATAGCTTGAAGCTTTTCGTCGTTACAAACGACATTTCAGATGCTACTAGATTTCTGAAAAACAACAAATTTGTCAAAACAGGAAAAAATAGCTTTGTTCGCGGTGAAGATTCTGAACCGATTCAGAACTATTCGCATACGCAGTTTGAATTTTGGCGTTCGCGGATCAACCAGTTCCGAACTTTTAGTAACAGTTCTGTGTTCGCGGATAAACTGGGACTGGTTCGGAATCGATTCGGAATTGGTTCTACCGGTTCGAATGATCAATCTAGAACTGTAATTTCGGGACTTGCGCATTCAAGATAGTTTGGCAACTTTTGACTTTTGACTTTTTTGACTTGCGCATTCACGATAGTTTTGGAATACGGCATATTATTCGATGAGAACAACCGTGTTTTGAAAATTCCCTAAACTAGTTCCAAAATCGCGGGTCGAAATAATTCCGAACCAGTTCATAACCGAGCATGCGTATTAAATCAATCCCGAGTCAGTTATGAATTAGTTCTGAATCGGTTCAGAATCCTTACCGCGAACAAAGCTGATAACAAGGAAACCTATGTTTCTATATGGGTTAAACCAGGTATTCCATTCTGAAATATAATTTTATTACCTAAAAAGATTTAACAATGGTCTATTGTTCAATTGTATCTGTCTATTAAGCAAATTTCCAGAATTTTTATGCCGATTTATTTCAACTATTTCCAAAAATCTAATTGACTTACTTTTCTGTATATTGAGTAACATTTTGAAATTCGTATCTAAACTGTGGTTTTACGTCAATAAATAATTTGCATAATTCAAACTGCTTTCATTATATGTGAAACTGTATTATAAATATAAAATTTACAACCAAAATAGAATCTGATAGATTTCTTAATTTTTTATATTTGACAATTACAAGATCGAATATTAATTTGAATTTTCAATTTTTGATAACCTCTTCCATTCGAATACCATAATACACAATTTTCCATGTCATCCATATTCTCAAAAAATTGCAGCTTTCCACAGTATGATACATATAGTAATAAAAATTTCTTTATGAGAAGAAAATTTTAATAAAGAACTCAACAACATTGAACAAATTGGGGTCGATGATAATTATGAGAGCGATCTAATGGCAAAAATTCTGCACAAAAACTTTATCATAAAGCTTCACGATTGGTATTACCTTATCAGTCTGATAGAAATCGGAAATATAATAGTTTTGCATACATTGGAACACCAAGTCAAAAAGTCGAAACTTTTTCAAAAACATAATTTCAATATTTCACAAGCAATAATTTATCGAACACATCAAAAACAAAAAAGCAAGATCAAAAGAAGATAAATTTGGCGTTTACCAATTGAATTATCGGTTCCGGTATTCCGGTACGCATCGGTAAAACAAGCAGAACATACAGTTTCACATATAATGAAAGCAATTCGATTTATGCAAACCATTTATTGACAGAAAATCACAGTGTCAATACGAGTTTCAAAATGTTACATAATATATAGAAAAGTGGTCGAATAGATTTTTGGGAAATAGTAGAAAAAATCGTCCAAAGTTCTGAAAATTTGCTCAATGAACAGATATAATTGAACAATTCACCATTGTTAAATCTTTTGAGGCAATAAAATTATATTTCAATGGAATATCTTTGGTGAAACCCATACTCATAGAAACCTAAAGTTATTCCCTTGTTAATTATGCCTGTTCAATTTTATGTAGAGAGTAATGAAGTTTACTTACCAACCTCAGCATGCAGACACTATTTCTTATTGCTCCACAACATCCCAAGAATGATGTGACAAAAACTAAACTGCCAACAATTATAACTAATATTGAAACCACATTGAGGGCTGATGGTATTGTATCAGTTGATAGTTTGTTCACGTAAGCGAATTTGAAGACACATCCTAAAATGAGTAGAGCTAAACCAGCAACCTGAAAAGTCATATAAAATTCCTTAATACCACTCCATCTTACATCTTACATCCATAATAAGAAGCAATTTTGTAAACATGAAAATGATTGAAACTAAGTGTTAATCCACCTGATAGGGGTATTTTATACCAAAACAATATTGTAGTGCACAATATATATATATATATATATATATATATATATATATATATATATATATATATATATATATATATATATATAAGAAAACTTTGAAGACAATATTACAGATGAGGAAATGTAAAAATACAGTCATCACATTCATTGTCTTCAAGAAAGCGTATGATTCGGTAGACCGCCAAATCTTTTTTGAAATCATGAAAGAATTTGGAATCGATCGAAAGACCCGAACAATTATGTAACAGACACTTACAGCTACAACTTCCAAGGTAAAATTTATGGGCGAAATATCAGATCCCTTTGAAATCAAAACCTGTGTGCGACAGGGGGACGGACTTTCGCCAATTCTTTTCAATTTTATTTTAGAAAAGATCATTAGGGAATGGGAATTTCACGAAAAGGGCATAGAAGTGGGTATCAAAAAAGAAAAAGAAGAAATGTCAAATGTCTCCCCTTTGCAGACGATATTGCTATCATCACAGACAACAGAACTGAAGCCATTCGCGCCGTAGAAAAACTACATGAAATTGCGCAATAAACCGGGTTACAAATTTCTTATGATAAAACCGAATACATTGAAAGAAAACCAAAAAATGAATCTTCTCTTATGACAAAACATGGTGAAATTCTGCAAGTAGGTCATTTCAAATACCTCGGGGAAGTTATACAGTCCTCAGGTTTAAACCGAATCGCTAATGAACAGATAAGTACCAAGCTCCAAAGGGCCTACAAACTAACATGGGCTCACTATAACAAAAAGTGCATTTCGAGGGGCGCCAAATTGAGGCATTAACACAACGATTCTTCCAGAAGCAATCTACGCAGCTGAAACAATGGTTAATTAGAGAAATAGAAAAACAAGAACGAAAAATTAGCAGAAAGATTTACGGGCCAATCAATAGAAACTGCACTTGGATGGAAAGACCTCAGAATGAACTTTATCAAAAGACAAATACGATAACGGAAGAAAACAGAAAACGACGAGCAAAGTTCTATACACATATTTACAGAATGTAACAGTCCAGAATACCGAATAAACTACTCGATATAATTATGAATAGTAAATGCGGAACAGAGTGGCTAAAAGAGGTCCAAAGGGATCTACAACAGATCAATATAAAAAATCTCGAAGATCGCACTGAATGTCGTTTTAAAATCGCACATGTAAAGTTTGAGCAAAAATCAAATCGTCAACCTGGAGTAAAGTGGACATATGAACGGAAGAAAGAGCATTCAGAGAGGATGAAGCGTTTTTGGGAGGCAAGAAATATGAAGCAAAATTCCTAATGATTCCTAATGAAAGTCCCTACAAGAAAAAAGAATTATGTAGTTCTCGTGCTATATTATCGCACTTGTAGATATTCGCTATCAAGGTATAGTATAACTTTCTTTCGATAATGTTTTTGACAAATTATTCAAAAGAACATTATAGCACAGCTGACAATGTGAAACATAAACGATGTGATGTCTCCATTGTCCTTCTAGGTGTCAATGTAAGAGAATATCGAAATTTCCATTATCCTTCTAGTGATAAATGTTATGCCTACATTATTGAAAGCGTGAGACCGTCACTGTTTCGTATTATATACTCAGGCCAAGCAACGGGGAATAACTAATAAGGAATTTTTGGCATTATTTATTTCAGCAAACCGACTGTGTCATTAGAAGAGAGGTGCTTTATACTTCATTTTTGTTTTAAAAGCAAATACCTATACTAAATTTTTTATTGACAATTCATACCGAAAAATCACATTTTTTTTACCCACATTTTTATGTTTTATTATGTTATTTCATTACTATGAAGGAAATTTTACTTTACTTTTTCACAAAATTATTTTATAAATACCGATTATACTTACTGCGAATATAAAGTTAACAACAAATACCAAATTTTTCACTAAAAACGATATACAACCCATTTTTCGAGAATGAACTTCAAGATTCTGTACGAGTGGAGCGAATTCAATACTAGGTAGATATATATTTATCTATAACACTGCGAAATCAATATAGGTGTTCTATCATATATTTGATTTTTGGAGATAACACCTAATTGTTAGCTTTAATAAATATCTTATCGTCTAGATATGAGTGTAAAATGAATCAACACTTACTAATTTCTCGATATAATCCAAACCCAATATATATATATATATATATATATATATATATATATATATATATATATATATATATATATATATATATAATAAAGTGAATACTGAGACTCTTAATCGAAATATTTTGAATAAAACTCTCAGGGAGCTTCTATACAAATGTTGTCGACGAGAACGAACCTGTCAATTTAGAGAGTGAGTATTAAGTGCGCTTCAAAAAAATCATCGATTTTTTTGAATGATGATAGGATATAAGTGTTTCACCATTATTATGAATCATCAGTGGTATTTAGTCAATCAATCAAGAATCGATGACTTTCAAAACGAACACAGGTTCTATATCCAAATGACGGGAACAACAATTTCGGTTCTCGAACTAATGTTGTCATGAGTAGAAATCTAGAACGCTAGGGAGAGTTTGTATGTCTTTTCTTCGATAGAGGGAGCTCACGTGAATTTTCACGAAGTATTTTTCCCCTCATTCGGATCAAGGACCTCTGGGCGTTTTGAAAGTCATCGATTCTTGATTGATTAATTAAATACCGACTGATGATTCATGATATTGAAACATTGGGGACTACCGCGTATGATTTCACTGCTAGAAGCGCTGATATAGTGTGAGGTCTAAAAAATGGCACCAATCAAATATTACTTTTCTGAATGTTCACCTTGTCAGCCGAAGTTTATTAGTTTTTCCAGTTATCACTTTTTTTAATTTAGTTTTATCAATAATCTTCAAAACTGGAAGATTAAAGATACGAATCAATGAATGTCAATGCATTAAAAGCGGAATAGCTAGAAAATATAACTCGAAGTAATAGGACATCAATAAGACAGTATATCTACAACATTTTGTTGATTAGTGAATGAAGACAATATTATTGATTTCTTTTTATTTTTATTTAGCAAATACCTTTAATTGAATATATAATGGTTATTTACATAATAATATTGTTCCTGAAATCAGCAGATTAACAATACCACATTCTTCAAACGTCATGTATATATATATATATATATATATATAATATAGTATATTATGAATATAATGTATCAAAAGATCGGGGCTACTCGAAAATGCTCTCCTTGAGTTTATTAACAGAAAACAGTTTTTCTGCCGTTTTTTCGTTATACCGGCTCTGCTTTCGGATTTGAAAGAACATTGTATGGAACTTTTCTTGTTTGTTTTGGAGAATCGAACAAATCTAGACCTCGAGCGTCGAAAATTTCAATTTGGTGAAATGAAATTTGGTAAATTCGGTTTTTGTCAAAAGACCGTTGAATTTGTTACTATTAATGAACAAAGAAAAAAAGTGTCAATACTGTTAGAAAGTCATGCAATGACGCTGACTTAATCGCTTTCATTCATAGATCGCAAATACACAAACCCAAAGTCAACTTAGTTGTTTATTTGATTTTACAGCATATCAAAATTATTTAGCATTTAGTTTATACCGATCGGTGAACCACCCACCGTCACGGTGATGTTTTATTGGTAGTTTTCATTGTTATAAATCAAAATCTATTAATGTTTTTCATCCGAATCTAATTTTGCAACTGCAAAGGAAATTTTTTCAAACACACTCTCGTCAATTAAACCTACCGATCACGCATTTTTTATAACTTTTTATCAATTGGATCGAAAATACGTTAAAAGAGCTTTAATTCGAGAAGAAAATTGAAAATTTGATGAAAAACAACGGAGACTTTACGCGTTCCGCGTAGTTTTGTGATTTTTCGCTGTTATTTTGTACCCAACTAGGCGATATTTGCAGGAAGGAAACTACTGGACTCAGTTATGATGATATATATTTTTTTCGCTATCTTTCAAATTGTTCAACAATAGATTGTTGAATATTCATTGGCCTGTTTCTCCGTTGTTTCTCATCGAATTTTTAATTTTCTTCTTTTGAATTAAAGCTCCATTCACATCCTACGTAATGAAAAGTTATAAAAAAGTGCGTGACCGGTAGATCTCAATTCACAAGTAAGATAGTTTTTTTTTTCATTGCGATCTACGTAATGAAAAGTTATCACCGATCTGTATAAACTACATACTTCCTAAATAAAAAAGTGAGTGACCGGTAGATCTTAATTCACAAGTAAGATTTTTTAGTTGATTTAAGATATTTAAGATAGATTTCATTTCAGATTTAAGTTTTTTCTTTGAGTTCCCTTAGTTGCAAAATTATAATCGGATGTATACAATATCAATGCCACATACTGAAAACATAAAAATAAAAGATTTCGTCGAAAGAATAGAAGATTATACCTAGCGGTAGGTTACCCTGATCAGTTAGGAGTAGGAAAAATAGATGTTGATCGATTCCCAGATCTACCCGGTTATAATAAAGTTTCATAAAAATCGGTCCAGCCGTTTCGGAGATATTTTTCACTATTTGACTCTAGAATTAAATATATCATATATATATATATATATATATATATATATATATATATATATATATATATATATATATATATATATATATATATATATATATATATATATATATATATATATATATATATATATATATATATATATATATATTGTATTATCACTTGGACCTCATTATAATTTTCATTCATGCCCCCTCGATGTTTTCACGATGACATGTTTGTTTGTCGCAAACGAACTCTCGCAAAAAAAGTTGAAGTTGAATTCCTAAACCGATAACGAACTGTGATAAAACAAATGTGTAAACAAATGATCTATAAATCAATACAATATTGTAGAATATTATTCGTTATGATATTCTGTCGTTCACAGAAGTTAATTGTCACCTTTGAATACCCGCGAAAATTTTCCAACTTCCAATAAATAAACTCAACCTAATTGATGTTTTGTTATAGATTATCACTAAAGTAACTGAGTACACTTAAACTTGTCGTCGATAGATGGCGAATTATTTAATGTTGAAATTCGAATATCGAGTTATGCGGGGTAGGCAACACTTTATACATTTTTACATCAAACCAGACAATTTCAACAACCATATAGGTATCGCCATCTATTGACGCAACGCAATTTGAAGTTTACGAAACACTTCCCTTAAGGCATATTTGTTTATGTTTATTTCAAAAGGGAAATTCTTCTAGCTTCCATTTTCGCCAGTTTTCCGGTTACTTTGTAGGCTTTTTTCGTGTGAACATCCACTTATCCCTCATTTCTGGTGTGAAACATGGTGAAATGATCTTCCGGGCACGTGGTCAACTGGAATCTTCCAGACGTTTCATGCGAGAGACATCTTCAGTGGCCATGCTCCGACGTAGTGGGTACTGGGCGACGACTCTGGAGCAACTGAAGTTGTTGTTGCTCCAGAGTCGTCGCCCAGTACACCACTACGTCACTCGCCGAGTGAAGATGTTTCGCAGCAAAAACGTCTGGAAGAGGAGGAGTTCAGTTCAATCATTAAGATCATTTCACCATGTTTCACAATGGACACCGGCCGTGAAAGCCTACACGATTTCATTCACCATTCCTGGTTGCCTGCTGTTGTGCTTTCACTGCGAGTTTATTTGCAAAATGGAAAACTTCGTTCATTACAATCATATCAAGGAATTCAATATGAATTCAAGGCGAATAAATCTGATTGGTGGTTAAATACTCCAGGTTTGGTCCGATATTTTCATGAAAATAGAATTAATTAAAATCGAATAAATAGACATTCTGAATTTAATGTTACTCAACAAGAAAATTTTATCGGATCGGACAACTTAAATTTTATGTGTCATACTATGGACCCGAAGTGTCACCGCAGCTGAAGATCTTCAAGTACACAAATGGCGGCACTGAAACTGATTCTACCTCTTCAATGAACTGCAAATTATCGTTTTACGAATTGAAGGGAGTAAAAACAATTTCAATTTCATCATCATGCAAAAGCAACCACAAATTACCAACAAAAATATATGTAAAATTAACCAGAATAAACTGGTAAGGACTGACTATATGGCAATATGCTCCACCATTTCCACGAATATTGGAATTCCAAAAACACAACCTATAATTTGTCTATGAAATATCCCATCGAAAATAAAACATTTGTTGTCATAAATAAATTCAACAACGGAAAAAAATTCACCAATTTATATGTGCGTGTATCGACTGATGCGATCCCGAAAATGAGTCACCGATGACAAGGTGAATCGACTATGGAGCGGTAGAACTCGGGTTCGAGCCCCGCGGAAGGCATGGGTGTTGGCGTTTGTCTATGATTTGAGAAAATAAAATAATGATATATGCTGGGTAATGTACATTGATTACAAACCCAATGGCCGTTCGGAACAGGCGTTAAGCTGTAGGTCCACTGAATTGAAAAAAAAGATGTTATCATCGTCCTGAATATATGAATTCGACAATCTTTCACAAAGATTTCTTACACTTTTCCGAATAGTGTTTCGTTCACATCTGTGATAGATTCGGGAACTGTGTATTTTATCTATACTGTACCAATCATGTTTTCCGCGATTTCTTCAATAGCGACTGAATACAGTTGTTCTATATTAGGAAAGTGATATTCGGTCTTCATAGAATGAATATTATTGCAACCATTATGGGAAACAATAGAATAAATCATGAAAAACCGTATTTGTAGAATTCTCAAATGAAAATAGAAAACGTAGTTCGATCAATATTCTGTCAACATTATATCGTCAATGTTGAAAACATAATCTGTAAATAATAACAGAATATTATTTTATACCCCAAATCAATATTTTGACAATATTGTCATATTATATGTAAAAAATTGTGACAACATCTGCAGAATCCGAAAAATGTTTACTCCATTCGAAACCAATATTGGAAATTTAAATTGTGCCAATATTGCTCCAATGTTGCGTTTCACTATTGTTGCATGGTACCGATGGAGGTAAAACGGATCATTTGAGTTTTCAAAAAATTCCATCCTTTCCAGCATGAAAATACTACATTTGCAATATAAATGAGATTTAGAAAAAGCTGCAGGACCAATTGGCTGAAAAATATATTTGATTCGAAACAATTGACATGTGCAATACTGTTTTTCTTTCTTAGATGTCTAGCAATTTTAATTGAGGTTTACATAATTCACGCTTAGAGGGCCATGTTTTCATGTCTTTTTAGGGCAGAGTTTAGTCCAATTAACAAAAATAATTGGAGGTATAATTGCAGGTGGAGTAATAATTTCAGGTTTTCTTCTAATTCTTCATTCAATTTTTTAGGGTTTAATTACTCATCCGAGTAATTAAACACGAATGATTTCTACTCGAATTGCTGAAAAGGAAGATATACCGCAGTGTTATTGTCAAATACCTTCATTACCAGAAGAATGGCTCAAGACATAATACAAGACTCGTTCTCAAATCATTTGAGACTGCTCAAAATTTGTATTTTGTACCCCCCGACTTCGAAATTTTGCAACAGAAACATATTCAAATTTTACGCATACCCTTTTTTTGCTCTCATAACGTTTGGGTTTCCATTTTTAGGAATATTACAACTGATAGTCAGAAGAAATTCGAATATGAATGAAATAACCGATAATCTTTTTGTATTGTCCCAGTTATCCTTATTTCCTGTGAAATATGCACCTTTCCTGATGAACTATGAACGTTTGGACAAATTGGTGAGTCTCTTCATAGATTTTTTTTGTGTGACAGTAATTATTCTATGAAGAAAATGATGGAATTTTCCATAAATTTTCTAGAACAATCAAGAAAATTTGCCAATCAAACGAATGCGCCATAAAATGCAATTACAATTTTAGTAAAACAATTGTTAAACCAAGATTTACACATATATTAAAAAGAATACTGCATGACGTACGTTTGGATGAAATTCACCTTTTTCAAATGCTACGTGCAGACTAATGACATTTCTCTATTGAAAAAGGTGAATCTCATCGAAACGTGCGTCATGCAGTATTCTTTTTAATATATGTGTAAATCTTGGTTTAACAATTGTTTCATTACGTTTATCGATTTACATCAAGTATCGACCTCATCAATTATTAATTACAATTTTTATCAATCGACCCTAATACTGCACAAAAATACTTTTCTGAAAACTTGTTCAATTTGATCAGTCTGCGATATTTGGAGTGCATCAGCATTATATTTTTGTGAATGAAGGACATTGACCCTGAAGAACTATTTGAATAAATCATTCATTTTGAAAAAATGTATTGAATTCTGAAAAGAATATACTTTTTGAAAATGTACTTTCGGACCGGTTGTGTGTAACTATTAAGTATTAAGCGTAAAAAATTACTTATCGTTCTCGAGAAAAGAGCCATAAATATAAAAAGAATTCATCTTTCGGCGCAAGAAAATAATTACTATCATTTCAAACAAAAATTACAGAACCATTTTCTTCTATTCAAAGGATAAATATCTTCCTTCAAGAGTTCAATCCCTTTGCATTCGTGTATTCTGATAATAGTTGAATTCCTCATTGTAACTTTGACTGAACAAGGAAGTTGAAATGATTATCACAAACGTATTTGAAATTTATTGTTCATTACAGATGGAAAAATTGAAAATGAAAAGTTTTTCGGACATTCTACCTGAACAGAAGAAATATATTCAAGATTCTGTTAGTAACTGCAAAATCATATTCAAAATATTTTTCGGATTATGTACAGGATGCTGCATCTTTACTCCCTCAGGCCGGTATATATGAATATACCTACTCCAACTCAGATATGGTGGCCTATTGAAATAAATGATGAAAACACTTTTGGTAGATATACAGCATGGTTGTATTGTGTTTATAGTAAGTTGATGTGCATCAGAATTGTAATAGTGAGTACATCCACAATAATAGAAATTATGAGCTGATATTGAACAAGTGAACATAATAATGATGATAAGTTATTTTGACAACAGACATCGATTTGAATTTCTTCGGAAGCAAATGCTGATGAAATTGTTTTTATAATAGTATAAGTTGAACACTTGTCGACTATATATATATATATATATATATATATATATATATATATATATATATATATATATATATATATTTATAGTTTTTAGCAATATATATTTTTTGATATGAAAAACTTTATATTTATTATATTACAACTTTGTCAAAAATAATGAATAATTTATTATTTATTTATTCATTAGTTTTGACAAAGTTGTATATAAAAACGAAACGTCAACAAAAATAAATCATATCAAAAAGAGCCTGTTATTGCTGAAAACTTTCGAAATAAAATATAAATATATATATATATATATATATATATATATATATATATATATATATATATATATATATATATATATATATATATATATAGTTAAGAAATTTAGTGAAGAAATTTACGGTATTTACCTGAGATTTACGTTGCTTGTTTTTATAACAGCCGCCGTTTACATATGTTTCAAGCTAATTGGCTATCATCAGAACGGCGTAGTTCAAGTTATTATATGCTCAAACTTGGATGTTGATTGAAAAGAAAAAAGACACAAAACAAAACAACACAAAATTCCACGTGAGGAATCTACATCATTTTTGGTTTAAATTGAGTATCTTTGGTACGAGCTATTGCAACTCTATTTTTAGACTGAATCAATGTCTACCTGCGATGAGATTTTGTGTTGTTTTGTTCTGTGTCTTTTTTCTTTTCAATCAACATCAAGTTTGAACATCTAATAACTTGAACTACGCAGTTCTGATGATAGCCAATTAGCTTGAAACATATGTAAACGGCTGTTACAAAAACAAGCAACGTAAATCTCAGGTAAATACCGTAAATTTCTCAACTCCATTTTCAACCTAATAAACCTTGTCCTTGATTTATCTTATTGTCGGTACAAAATTTCTAGAAGGTATAAATATCTCATCGCAGGTAGACATTGATTCAGTCTAAGAATAAAGTTGTAATAGCTCGTACCCAAGATACTCAATTTAAACCAAAAATGATGTAGATTCCTCACGTGGAATTTTGTTTTGTTTTGTTCTGTGTCTTTTTTCTTTTCAATCAACATCCAAGTTTGAACATCTAATAACTTGAACTACGCTGTTCTGATGATAGCCAATTAGCTTGAAACATATGTAAACGGCTGTTACAAAAACAAGCAACGTAAATCTCAGGTAAATACCGTAGATTTCTTAACTCCATTTTCAACCTGATAAACCTTGTTCCATCAGTTCGTGAACGTTTTTTTAAAGTTAATGAAATGTACAAAAACAAAACAAAGTATATAACTAAAGCATTTTTTTTAACACCAATCAACTAGTCCGATCATTTTTCGAAGCGCACTAAATATTCACTCTCGAAAGTTATAGGTTCTATCTCGTTGACAACGTCTGTGTAGACGGCTACCTGGGAGTTTTATTTGAAATATTTCGATATTTCGAAAAAGAATCACAGTATCGATTAACTTTCTGTGAATAAGACTCCCAGAATCCAGTTGGAGACTGGATCAATGTCTACCTGTGATACGATATTTATACCTTCTAGAAATTTTGTACCGACAAATCAGACTCCAATAGAACTCCAATCAAAGGTATTCAATTTAAACCACAAAGATGTCGATTCCTCACGTAGAATTTTGTGTTTTGATTTGTTCTGTGTTTTTTTAATTAACATCCAAGTTTGAACATCTGATAACTTGAACTACTCCGATCTGATGATAGCCAATTAGCTTGAAACATATGTAAACGGCTGTCACAAAAACAAAACAACATAAATTGCAGGTAAATACCTTGAATTTCTTCATTTCTATTTTCTTACTTTTTGCTGAAACTTTATATGTGCGATTTTATAGCGGCATTCAGTGCGATTTTCGAGATTTTTTATATTGATCTGTTGTAGATCCTCTTGGACCTCTTTTAGCCACTCTGCTCCGCATTTACTATTTATATATATATATATATATATATATATATATATATATATATATATATATATATATATATATATATATATATATATATATATATATATATATATAGTTTTTCATAATTAATGAATGATTGAAAATAATAAATTACGAAAGATTCAAACTTCAATTGTTTTATTTGGCTTTGCACTTCGTTTAAGTTTCATTGAGTATATTAACAACTCTACATATGCTACGGTGAACCCGTTATTAAAAAGAAATACCAGAATCACCTACTCTTGATAATTGGCTGACAACCCGACAAAATGGAGAATTAATTCAAGTATATTGAGTGAAACTCAAAGCAGGGGTTTCAAGTTGAATATATTATTTTATAGAATGCTACAAGAAGTGATAACTGAAACTTCCGTGTTGTCAATTGTTATTTTGTTGATCATCGATTGATCATATTGTCATATGCCTCTTTAATATTCAGAGGAATGTTTCTGGTTCAGAATTCATTTAGGAAGTGTCTTCTTCATTTCATAGGTAAACTGTGAAGTGAGCCATGTGATTTAACTAAGCGATATATTATTTTTGAGGTTTATTTTAATTTTTATTTTGTCATTTTCATCATTTAGATGTACATAGATATGCATTCAAAATCGAATCATCAAAAATTGTAATATTTGAAATTAATAGTCAAAACTCCGAGAATAATTCAAATGAAATAGCAGATATTAAACATCTCAATTGAATAACAATTCGATTGAGATGTCGATATAACCTATAGCGATTCAATGAACCTTTCAAAAAAACACTAATAGAATCAACACATCACACTATCAGAATAACTTAACTCGGAACTTTATTGATAACCAAACAATTAATCAAAACAGTCGACATTAAAACAATCAATATGAATGAGGTTTTCAAAAAATATTTAATTTTTCTTGAAGGTGGGTTTCAGATATAACAAAATATAATATCGAAGTGCTTTTGTATATTCTACAAATGCAGATCTTTTGATACCCACCTTGTTTCGTTTGGTCTTCAGCATTCAACAGATTCGCATCAGGAATAATTGCTACATAAACTTACTCTTATAATTTTTTTTCAAATTGATTCGAAATCAGAGTACTCAATAAAATTGTTTTCATAAAACGTCGATTGTTTACAATTTCCCCTATCAAATTATTGTTAGAAGTGTATGAAACATTTTGATAGGTTCAACCTAATCGGTTATATTTTTGAACAATGCTTGTTTATGCCCACGGAGTTTATGTTCTTTTTTTTGTCGTTCAAGTAGAATGATCTAATTTTCTGTTATTGGTATTCAAACATTTGATGGTCATGTTGTTCATTCTTTCAGTTATCTGCGCTTATATTCTCGCAGTTGTATCCAGTGTTCAACTGTGGACTGTAAGCTTGAGTGATTTTTCCATTTCCACCTCGAGTTGATTAATTTATTTAGTTGTGTCTATGATGAGTGAATCGATAGCTTGTCTACCCACTTTGGTTCATTTGGACTTCAGCATTCAACAGATTTACATCAGGAATAATTGCTACATAAACTTACTCTTATAATTTATTTTCAAATTGAATTTAAATCAGAGTATTCTATCAAGTTTGTTTTTCATAAAACGTCGATTGTTTACAATTTCCCCTATCAAATTATTGATAGAAAGAAGTGCATGAAACATTCTGATAGGTTCAACCTATTCGGTTATGTTTTTGAACAATACTGCACTGTATGTTGAATGAGATGTCGATGGATCAATATTTGATGTTGCATTTTGCGAATTCGAATTGAAATAGCTTCTGAAATCTGAAAACTATAATCTAGATGAATGTTCATACGTCTAATGTACCAACGTCTAGAGAACGGGTGTTTTTTTTAGAGGTGATTTTTAAGTTAGCATTACTGTTGATGATGGCGACCGATTTAACAGCTGAGAAGTGATTTATTCTCAGTTTGGTTTCGCAATTCATCATGAATAGACTCACGCCTGAATAACGGTTGCAAATAGCGCAATTGTATTTCGAAAATGATGGTTCTGTGAGGAATACGTATCGCGCGAATTTTGTTTAGTGATGAAGCGCCCTTCTGGTTGAATGGCTTCGTCAACAAACAAAACTGGCGCATTTGGAGTGAAGATAATCCTCAAGTGTATGTCAAAACACCGTCACGTCCAGAAAATTGACTGTTTGGTGCGCTTTATGGGCTGGTGGAATCACTGGTCCGTACTTTTTCAAAAACGATGATGACCAGAACGTTACAGTCAATGTTGATCGGTATAGAGCCAAGAATACTAACTTTTTCATTCCTGAATTGATCAACCATGATTTCCAGAAGCTGTGATTTCAACAAGATGGCGCAACATGTCACACAGCTCATCCCACAATCGATTTATTGAAAGACACGTTTGGTGACCGCCTAATTTAACGTTTTGGACCTGTGAATTGGCCTCCAAGATCTTGTAATTTAACACCGCTAGACTACTTTCTGTGGGGCTATGTGAAGTCATTGGTTTTTGCCAATTGTCATTGACCATTTGGAAGACAATATTCGCCGTGTTATTACCGATATACTGCTACAAATGTTGGAAAAAGTCATCGAAAATTGGACGTTCAGATTGGACTACATCCGAGCCAGCCGTGGCGATCATATGCCAGAAGTCATATTTGGAATGTAATGACACAAGATTATCTTTCGATTGAAAGAAAATTCTTGTCAATCGAATTATCCATCGTTGTTTCATTGCAATTCAAAGTTCTATACCTCTAAAAAAACACCCTTTATTATGTAAAATTCACCGTTCAACACTCTTCAAAAGTTGATACTCTTTTTCTTCAAGTTGTTCGACTAGTTGTGTTCTTTATTACAGGTGGTTGTAATGGGGTTTTATGCACCTCAGCTGTGGATACACTAATTTCCGGACTTATTATTCATGCAACAGGACAAATAAAAATTTTGAAAAATAACCTCAATCTTTTGGACAAAAGAGCTGACAATTATGTTTCTAAGTTAGACGAGCCCTCACGAGAAATCCAAAAAAACAGATTTATACATGAGAAGCTATTACACTACGCAGATCACTACAATGATATCATAGAGTAAGAATATTAGTAAATTGTATCTGCTTCATAATAATCATTGTGGATTTTCAGGTTCATCAAAGATATGGAGGATCTGTTTTCGCTATCAATTTCTGTTCAAATTGTTGGAAGCAGTGTAGTGATATGCATGATGTGTTACATGCTGACTCTCGTAAGTTTTATTAGTTACGAGGAAATTGTTATTTCTACTGATATATATCAAAACAACAACAATCAATAACAGAGAACAGTACAGAAAAAACATCGGAATTTTACACCATTGAAGATTTCTACCTGAAATTTTATGTTATGAAATTTTCAATTATTCAGTAATCATGTTTTATAAATGGCATTCCATTAATTTTTAGTAAGAATGCATACTTAGTTGATAATTTTTGAATCTCCGATAAAATAATTTGTTACTTGATTGATATGAAAATCCATTTTCATCTAAAACACTCCTTCGAATATTTATTCCAATAATGTATTTTACTATGAAAGGAGAAGATGCCTGCGAAAAATATTTCGTGATATTTAGCTGTAATTATCGAAGCATGTGAAATGAACTAACAGTATTCTTATAAAGGTGTTTTTTTTTAGAGTTATAGAACTTTAAATTGCAATAAAACAAAGATGGATCATTCGATTGACAAGATTTTTTTTCATTCGGAAGATAATCTTGTGGCATTATATTTCAAATATGATTTCTGGCATACGACCGCTACGGCTGGCTCGGATGTAGTCCAGTAGTCCAATCGGGACGTCCAATTTTCGATGACTTTTTCCAACATTTGTGGCCGTATATCGGCAATAACACGGCGAATATTGTCTTTCAAATGGTCAAGCGTTTGTGGCTTATCCGCATAGACCAATGACTTCATACCCGTTATAAGGGTTAATGATATATTAACTGGAAATAGAATCATCATCTTCCTTATGCTCGAGTTTATTTGAAAAATTTAAAAAATTATATTTTTTACATAACAAGCAATATAATGAAAACACATTTACAGACTATTCTCAGGTGAGATTAATATTGTAGACATTATACCATTATTCCTTCAGTAATATTACCTACCTTCTGCTCTCAGCTCAAATTCTACTCTTTGGCTGGAATATCATTCACAGTATATATAATATCCATGTTTGCGGAGGTTTTCTTCTTCTGCTTCTTCGGAAATAATTTGATAGCAGAGGTGAGTTGTACATAATATTTGTTTAAAATAGTTACCGCTTTTGTTAAATATAAACTGAAGAATCGTTGATTATAATGATAATGTGAAACTAAGCCAAATGTTTATACTTAATTTATGTTTGTTATTTTTAACCAGATTTCACTATATTGAATTGAATAATGGTAGGATAAATTGATCAAATGATACTTTCAATATTAATTAATTGTTGGGTTAATATATATAAAACTGTAATGTGATTGTAGGGATTATGGTCTGCGAAAATGGATTCAACAACACACCTTATTTCTTAATAATTCGCTTTTTATTTTACGACTTCCTCAGAGGTAAACTACAAAAAAGAAGACATTGTAGTAGTTGAATTGAATATGAAATTCACAAGAATTATATAGTGTCATAAAATGAAACTACATAATATGAGGCGATAAATGAGGCATGCGAATGAGATAAGGCAATACACGACATCTGAAGAGACAAGTGAATAAGAACGAAAAAACGAATCAGATATAAAAATAATATTAATGATAAAAATAATAATAAATTGTCTTCATTGCCAAGTAGAGGTAAAACAAAAAGGCGAAGTCTAGCTGTAAGCTACTCCACTTAACCTCTATATATAGAAATGATACCTGATATACCCAATAGCGAAAGGAAGCAAAAACAAATCACCAAAAAAACAAGTTATTGAAAAAATATATATATTATTATAAAAAAAAAAATTGAATGAAAAAATATTACAATATGAGTAAATACCTGACTAGAAATGATGAAAACAATAAATATTGAATGCAAGAATCAACTCTGATAGCTGAGGATAAAGGCATTCTTAATACGCTCAAATCTAGCCAAGCCACCTGCTTTAACATATATTAGAATGGTGTTGTAGACACGAACAACACTTAACGAGAAACATTTACGTTGGAAACTCGTCGAAGAAAGCGTGTTAGGATGTCTTGAATGGCGGCTGTGCATTGCGCTCCATAAACCAATTTATTTTGAGGTAAGGAGGAGACAAAATACGAAAAACAGCAGACAGCAAATGATACCGGAATAGATTTTCCAATTTCAACCAAGCAAGTTTCTTGATATAAGACGACACTCTTGTATATTTACGTAGTCCATACATGAACCTAAAACAAGAATCAAGCATATTTTGCGACCTACGCCTAGGAAATGAGTACATGAAAGGGTAGTGAAGGAGTAAGCCATAATTCAAAATTGACAAGACGAGGCTTTCACAAAGTTTTGGATGGGTTCAATCGTAAGTTATGACTATCACAGAAACACTTCAAGGCAGATACGTCTTAATAGATTCAGGAAATAATTAATTAATAGGCTGGAAAGCTTCATCAATCTGATCGGAACTGAAAGAATAAAAGACCTGAGTATCATCAGCAGAAAGATGGATCTGAGAGTGCCTGATGAAGCATGCATTATCGGCTACATAAATGAGGTACGGAAGAGGAGCCATCACAGATATTTGGGGGGCCAATGACTAAACCACTGCAGCATCGGTGTATCCTCGTTCAGTACAAATTGGGTACTATCAAACAAATAGTTAGCAAAGAACCCAATCGATCTATAGTCAAAACCAAAATATTCAAACTTGGCGCACAAAAGTTCATGATCAAGTGTATCGAATACCTTAGAAAAATACAGAAGCTCTACAGAAGTGATCAAATATCTATCCATTGAACGAA
Source organism: Henosepilachna vigintioctopunctata (assembly GCA_030704895.1). Taxonomy (NCBI): domain Eukaryota; kingdom Metazoa; phylum Arthropoda; class Insecta; order Coleoptera; family Coccinellidae; genus Henosepilachna; species Henosepilachna vigintioctopunctata. The sequence continues at coordinate 2,748,925 of JARQZJ010000041.1, forward strand.
CAATGTGATCAGTGATATTCAGAAAGAGGGATGTAGTACTAATCCCTTGCTGAACCCAAGCTGGGTATCAGGTATAATCTTACTGGGAAAAATCACAGGTAGTAAGGTTATAGACCGCAAATCATCAGAAGGAAAGGATTCGGCTTCTCAGGGATTAGTTTGATCGAAGAAAATTTCCATATCCGAGGAAAGTGACTTCTTTCAGGGTATCAGTTGATTATGTGGATAATGTGAGGAATTACAAAAGACAGGCTTTACTGTAGCATCCTAAGCGAAACATTGTCATATCCACAAGCTGCAGCTTTGAGTGCTGGTATTAAGTTCCTTACTTCATATTTATTCGATACAAAGGAACTGAAATTCAGATCATTATTGAATCTGCGTGATCCATAAAAACCAGCCATCTCAGAACAGTTTTCCTTAGGAGTAAAAACTGAAAAGGAAAGTCTGTTGATTTCATTAGGATCCCTCAGACTATGAAGAATCGCAAATCCAGATCCACCTCTCATATTCAACGAATTCAAAGCCTTCAAGTATGTAATCAAAAACTTGTATCAAGAGTTTTTGGTTTTTAATATTACAACTAGTCATGAACTTCGTCAGAGTCGTTTCCCTCAACTCAATCATAAAGCGAAGATTGGATTTAAGCGATGGTTGAAGAGATTAGTAACTCTACATGTTGAATAGAGGGCATGCACATCAAACAATTTCAACAAGTACCCAGAGAAAATTTCGATCTTCAAATCAATATACTGCAGATATAAAAAACCGTCCTTAGGCACACCAACCAGATCAGCCTCTACATGAGGTCTAAAAAGATAATTGAAATAACGACAAGTAATAAATTTAGACTTATTCTTTGGACGGGACGAATTGATAGTGCAAAACACAGTCTGGTAGTCCGAAAGCATACTATTAACAGTACCCGACTTAATGATAAAAAACTCTTTCTTCGTGGAAATGACATCTTAAAAGGCTTAAGTTTCATCTGTGAGAATAACAGTCTAGTTGCATCCCGTATAAGCGGAGTGACTTCATAAGACTCCAAACATGGTCAGTAAATTGGTCAACAGCCATATCCCCTGCGATAACAATGTGATCGAACTGAAGTGCAATGAAACAGAGAATATCATCTAAGAAATAATCTGATTTGCTACACCAACCAATAAATCACGTTACCGTTAATATTAATCATCCGTTAATATACCAAATTTATTGAAGTACAAAAAATCATTAAAATTGTCAAATTTGGGAAAAAAACGGAGTGTTTCAATCTAAAGTTTTTAGACATAATTAGTTCTAGATTTTAGGGCTTCAATATTCTTGAAGAAACATCAGCACTCAGAATTATTAGCAAACTGATCGGTATTTATATTGGTCCTTGATATATCATTCATTCCTTACAAGTACAACATTGAATAAGATCTCCAGTAGAAGCTCCAGAAGTGGCATCAGTATTGCCAGAGGACTTCGGACCAACAATAACTTCACAGTTTCAATCTTTTTATAGTCACCCAATTTACAACACATAAAACATTTAACTCCTTAACAAAACATTTACACTATCCAAAGAACAAAAAATACTGCTATTGCTGTTAGTGTCTTGAAAATTGTTGTGGAAACCTCCAGAACAACATTGAATGTAGTCTTTACGATTTTGATTGGCTCTTGAATATCATTCATAGTATTTGCATCTTTCAAGTTGTCTAGAAACTCCGGATCACGAAAGGTTTTAGGGCCCACCCTATATCATTAAACCAGGATTGCGCTTCTTTGGCAATGGAACATTAAACGACTGTTCAAAATTTCGAAGAATCGACTTTCCTAAGTTTTCTCAGGTTCCATAATCTCCACTTTCGATCAACAGACCACCTTTATAAGCCTAGTACCTCTGAAGCATTCACGTTTGAAGGGTTCATTATAGATTTAATTTCATTCATTATTATCCGTATTCTGATTTGTTGACCTCACCGATGAAACATATGATTCCGACTTTGACCCAACAACTGTAGCAAAACTTTTTACGGTGTTGTGATCGTTCGAATTATCTCTGCGTGAATCGCTGCTCAAGGAGAGATTTTCCTCGAGCAAATTATTCAAGAATTCGAGCTCTGCAACGTTTTGTTCAAAATATCCCTCTCGCGAATCGAACATTTCTCTTCATTTTTCAAAATTTTGGTAGAAACACTCTGGATCGCAGGTACAGAATCTTGAAACACGGCACATGAAACTTTTCCTTTTCAGTTTGACGATACGGGTAATGGAATCGAAGCATTTGGAATGAATAAAAGACACACAATTTATATTCGAATACTGGAAGTTATTTAAAGAGGTAAATTTGGCACAAAATCGTCATTTTTTTAAGACGAATCTTGGGAGTATCGTCTGATAGCGAACCACCTGTCATGGTGACCGGATGATGAATCGAAATAAATATGATGAAAAAACTATTGTACAAAAAATTTATAGAAAGTGAAATGTACATGAATAATAAAAACACTTCATCTGATACTGTACAGAATATTATAACAGTAGATATTGCTCAACTGCCTCTTGTCACTCTTGAAATCAGCTGTGTTATCGGTTTTCAAAATATACATCTCGAGGAAAAGTTTGCTCTTATAACCACCACTTCGATCCAATATTTTGACATTGTCAAAATCAAAACTACGACTCGTTTTGTGATGATGATCAACCAAAGCGCAAGTTTTTTTCTCATCCTGCAATCACTTTTATGCTGAACCAATCTCTGACTGACCTACTGTATAGTTTGGCTGCGTAGCAGCTATCGTATGCATGACACGACAATTTGTAGACTGCATTAGTCATTAACCGGCAAAAACAGTGTCTTTCAACTTCGTAAAAAAATTTCGTATTCTTTAACGTATGGTATTTAATGATTCTCATTTCGGGAAAATTTCTGAACATAGAAACGATCGAATGTGAAATGCCGGCAGTATTTGAAATATTTTCATCCCTCCCACGGCAATCATCCTTTGCCCTTCATAAATGTGAGATTTATATGCTTTTTTACTTTTTTCATTTGTGCAGCTATTACATTATTTCAAGCTCTTTCTTTTCTTTCCGTTATTCGCCAGGTATGCTTGGGGATGAACATTTCAATCCGATATTTTTCTTTGAAGAATGTGCACATGCATATACATATTTTATATACATCGAATGCTGATTCATTCAGACTTTTCTTGTATTGTTTCATTTGTTTATTTGCGCTTATATGTATTTATGATGGTGTATATATTGAAATCGATGCCACACCTGATGAAAGTGCGAGACATATATGTTTCGTTCTGCAAGGAACTCGTCAGTCGCACCACGTCCATCGAAGTGAGGCAACGACTTCAACTTCCAAGCATCTTCTTGTGACTTCAAGTGGAAGATCGTAGAATAATGAACTACCATTTATCCCTTGAAGAATATGGAGACATCACATCGTACACGTTCACATATCGAGCTCTATTATAACATTCTCTTGGTTAATTTTAATTTTTCGAATGAATGTTCTAGTGTTCATTTTCTAAAATATTTCATGCAGTGCCATGAGCACAGAAAAAAATTCATTTCCTTATATATATATATATATATATATATATATATATATATATATATATATATATATATATATATTTTATAAATTGATTTATTGTCTTTTTAAGATAGTTTTTTATCAATGTTTTCAGCAATATCAGGCTTATTTTAATTTTAAAAACTTTGTTTCATTGTATATCACAACTTTGCAAAGTAATAAGTTTATTTTATACATTTTGCAGAGTAATACTATACCTGAAGCCATTTATACAAGTGATTGGTATACGTATCATGCACCATCGAAGAAAATTCTCATACTAATCATGGAACGTGCAAAGAAACCGCTAGTGCAAAGGGCAGGAAAAGTTTTGGTTCTATCGTTACCATTGTTCGTAGCGGTGATTGCTTGAGCAATTTGTACTTACATTACTTTAATTCGATATTTTTCAGGTGTTAAAACAAGCGTATTCACTGATGGCAGTACTACAAAGTCGGAATGAAGCAGATTGAAAGTTCAGGGAAAAAATGAGTAATTTACTACACAACAAAATAAATTAATAATTGGAATTACAGAAATTCTTGATTAATGTTTTGTTAGAAAAATGTCAACACATTATAGAACATTATTGCAGAATTATTCCATGAATCATTCACAAATCAGTTGATCCACAATTCACAATTGGTTTACAAATAGGTGTTAATTTTCTCCTACTTATTATGAAACGCTTTATTGTCTATTGTGCATTTTGCACTATTTTGTGTACTGTTTTAATTGTGTTGAAATGAGAGGAAAATATTATCAATGCTCAAACAAGGATTTTAATTAGCATCACGACTAATGTTAAGTTTGTTGATATCATTCAAAGCATATATATATATATATATATATATATATATATATATATATATATATATATATATATATATATATATATATATATATATATATATATATATATATATATATATATCCCTCAACTACCTACCTGGAGTCTCATAGACTCTAGCAAAAATATTTTTGTTAATAATTCGACAAGTTCGTTCCTGCACGCTTCCTGCGTTCGTGTACCTTCGCCCCACCACTCGCAGTGCCGGCTCTGCGCTTGTTAGGTCTGGACGTGTGCTACCTTGCGTTTGGGTAAGTGAATTAATTTACGTAGAGTCTGATAGACTCCACGTAGGTTGTTATGTGATTTTTTGTACTGAAGGGTGTTTTGTTGTTTTAGTGAAAAATGACATCGAAAAGTACCATTATTGAGTCGTGGTTGGAGGAAGAATTGGAAAATGAAGACTGTGCGTTGGATGGAAATTTTAGCGACGTAGAAGACATAGACGATGATTTTGTGCTCGCTCAAGAGGTTGGATCCGACTCCGAAATTGACGGGGACGATATCAATCTAGACGAAGACTGTGTTGGTCCCCAAGCAGAAACTGACTCTCTGGGCATATACACCTCGGACGACGAAGTACCTCTGGCACAGGTACGGTCCAGACCAAGAAAGAAGAACTATTTGGGAAAGAATCGTTTTCGTTGGTCTCCAGCACCGCCTTCAAGTCGAACACGGACTTTGCAACACAATATTGTGCAACAAAAAGAGGGCATACAACCAGCCTATAAAAGTGTGATTACTTCTTCATCTTCTGAGATTGATATCTGGAATCAATTCATCACTAACGAACTGCTTGAGCAAATTGTGCTCCATACAAATGAGAAGATTCGAGCAATGAGACCACACTATAAGAAACAAAGCTGTGTACAAGATTTAGATGCTGTCGAACTCAGTTCAAAAGTTAACGGTTCGCAAGTATTGCTCTGTGTGTAATCCCAAGTTAAAACGCAAAACCCAATATTTGTGTTTTCAGTGTAAAAACCCGATATGTTTGGGATGTTCAAATATGATGTGTTTTTCGTGTCGCGAAAAACAGTAAACTTGGAGGCTCGCAATTTTTTTGATTTATTGTTGATTTAATAGAAATTTATATAAAAGTTCATAGATAATTTGTTAAAATTTTAGAATTTATGGAAAAAAACTGATTCTTTTTAAGTTTTTTAATTATTATTGATCTCGTTAACCAAATGATTGTTTTTCTTTTTTAAATCCTTAAGTCAAGAAGAGATATTTGATTTTATAAAAATATATGTTGATTTTGTATGTTGATTAACCATAATTAGAAATAAAAACCTTAAAAGAAAACATTGTTTCATTCAACTTATTTTAATTATCAGTACTTTTTGTTTTAGACGGCTACAAATTGTTGGAGTCTGAGATACTCCAGGTAGGTTGTTACGTGACTGAAACTATAGGTAGGTAGTAGAGGGATATATATATATATATATGAAATCTTGTATTGATAATGAGCTGACCGGTTTAAATATGTCGACTCAACGTTGTTATATCATTTCATTCAATATAATTGTGAATTGAGCCAAGAGGTTGATTCAAATTTTTGATTAATTATGTTTCGCCAAGAGGTAATATTGAATATTAGAGAAATATTGAATATTTCAAAATATTCAATATTTCATCTAATAAATATTGAATATAAAAAATATATAGAAATATTCCATCAGGTGTGGCATCGATTTCAATATTTCTCTAACATGGAGGCATCACATTGTACACGTTCACATATCTAGCTCTACTATAAAATTATTATTTGGTTAATTTGAATTAGTGTTATATATATATATATATATATATATATATATATATATATATATATATATATATATATATATATATACAAAGAATATTCAGAAAGCCATCACACTAGTGCAACCTCCTCGCACCAGGAAACACCGCTGGTGGAACTTAATCTGCGACCAAGGAGTCGACAAGAGAATAACTGCATGGAAAAAATTTAACGGCCATAAAAATCACGAAAACTGGGAGAATTTCCTTACAACTCAAAAAGAGGCCTCCAGAGTAATTAGAAGAGAAAAACGGAGATATGATAATAATAGGTGTCACGAAATACAGGAGGATTTCACTAATAATAATACTAGAGATTTTTACAAAACTTTCAGAGAAAACTTTCGAGGATACCAAGCGCCCACTCTTTGCTTCAAAAAATCCGATGGCGCGTTGGAAACTAACACAAAAAATAACAGCAAAATGTTAGCCGAATATTTCAGCACCCTTCTCAACTGCAATCCACCCCAAGAAAAACTTAAGTTCGACTTTTCGGGGTTTACGCATCCAGACTCGCAAGTTCCTGATATGGAAGAGATTACAGCAATTATCAAGCAACTCAAAAACAACAAAGCAGCAGGAGAAGATGGGATTATTGCGGAACTCTGGAAACTGAACGATACTACTTTGACCCAAAAACTTTATCATTTAATATCAGAAATCTGGAGAACGGAACAGATACCAGAGGATTGGAAATGCGCGTTGATACATCCATTGCACAAAAAGGGGGACAAAATGGATATCAATAATTACAGGGGAATTTCCTTACTCCCGGTTGCGTACAAAATACTTTCTAAAGCACTCCTAAACAGAGTAGAACACCAAGCGGATCTACTAATTGGGGAATACCAAGCTGGATTCAGAAAAGGCCGATCATGTGCTGAACAGATCTGGACTTTGAAGACGATATTACAGATGAGGAAATGTAGAAATACAGTGATCACATTCATTGACTTCAAGAAAGCATATGACTCGGTAGACCGCGAAACCCTTTTCGAAATCATGGAAGAATTTGGAATCGATCGAAAGACCCGAACAATTATAGACCAGACACTTACAGGTACAACTTCCAAGGTAAAATTTATGGGTGGAATATCAGATCCCTTTGAAATCAAAACCGGTGTGCGGCAGGAGGAAGGACTTTCGCCAATTCTTTTCAATAGAAAAAATGTCAAATGTCTCGCCTTTGCAGACGATATTGTTATCATCACAGACAACAGAACTGAAGCCATTCACGCCGTGTAAAAACTACATGAAATTGCGCAGAAAACCGGGTTACAAAATTCTTATGATAAAACCAAATACATGGAAAGAAAACCAAAAAATGAATCTTCTCTTATGACAAAACATGGTGAAATTCTGCAAGTAGGCCATTTTAAATACCTCGGGGAAGTTATACAGTCCTCAGGTTTAAACCGAATCGCTAATGAACAGAGAATAACTCAAGCTGCCAATAACCAGCTGAAACAATGGTTATTGGCAGCCATTCAAGAATTAGAGAAATAGTAAAACAAGAACGAAAAATTCTCAGAAAGATTTACGGGCCAATCATTAGAAACGGTATTTGGATGAGAAGACCTCAAAATGAACTGTATCAAAAGACAAATACGATAACGGAAGAAATCAGAAAACGACGAGCAAAGTTCTATGCACATGTCTACATAATGAAACAGTCCAGAATACCGAAGAAACTACTCAATATAATTATGAATAGTAAATGCGGAACAGAGTGGCTAAAAGAGGTCCAAGAGGATCTACAACAGATCAATATAAAAAATCTCGAAGATCGCACTGAATGCCGCTATAAAATCACACATATAAAGTTCAAGCAAAAAGTAAATCGTCAACTTGGAGTAAAGTGGACAGATGAACGGAAGAAAGTGCATTCAGAGAGGATGAAGCGTTTTTGGGAGGCAAAAAAGATGAAGCAAAATTCCTAATGATTGCGAATTCAAGTTCAGTCGCTCTCCTCATGGGGAACAATCGAATATATATATATATATATATATATATATATATATATATATATATATATATATATATATATATATATATGTAGACTATATGAGAATTAATTCATACAGTTATCGTGGTCATATCATCGCACTAGTGAATATTCAATATTCCATATCAAAAGTACACTATAACTTTGTTTCGTTAATTTTTTACGAAAAAAATTTGTTCAAAGGAATATTACATTATTGCCTTTAAGGGATAATAGAGAACATTGAATTCGGTGCCTACATCTATAGATTTCCAATTCTAATAATTACAAAAATATTCTACAACATTATATTCAATAATTTCAACCAAATACGATTTGAAACCCTCTTAAAAGGATTTCAGTTGAAGCTCAGTTGAAATTTTTCGTAGAAATGAAATATTCTATAATGAACGGAATGTTTCTTTCCAAATAAGTAAGAATACCCTCTTCCGATATGACTGTGTCATCATTTTGCAATTATTTTTGCTCTCCTGCTTCCAATGATTTTCGTATACTGCAAAATTCTCGATATTCTCCTATGGATAGTTTTCTGTGAAAAAGCTGATTTGGTTCCTGGTAGGACATTCGGTATATATGTGTAGCGGCAACATTAAGAAATGGTACCTGAACCGAAATTTGACCCGCGATGAAAAGCGCATCCACCATTTGATGGTTGCAATTGTAACAATATTTCAAAAATATAACTCGTCAAAGTTTGCACTGATATTTTGTAGAATGAGGTTTTGTATTATTCCCACTGGCAGAAGAAGTAACAGACTACTATCTGTACTTGTAGGTAAGAAGCATTTTTGTCAATGTTGAGGTTTTACGAAAAGAGCTAATCGCCTTTAGTCATAGATAATAGAGTTGATTCAAAATAATTATTCATTATATTCTAGTTCAGACATCCATAACAAATTATTATCGCTGATATTTCGCTTCAAGAAATTTGATATGCCACTTCTGAAAACCTTTACTGACATTCTCCAACGTTGGCCTGATGTTAATATCAACTTCAGGTGTTTTCCAGACACATTTCAAAACGACAGGATATTTTGTTTAACATGAGATTTGTTATTTCATCTCGTTTACTATTTTATGTTGTGTTTTCAAATTCGCTTTGACCGCAGTATCGTCTGAGATGAAGAATAGCAACAATAGACGATTGAAACATTTCAAACACATGCCAAAATAAAATTGTATTAAAACTCACGAAAAACATACTTTTAACTAAAGGATCTTCGACTGAAAGAGCGTTTTCAAAAAAAGTCTTGCGCTGTTCTTTGTTCGGACGATATCTGGAATATTTTTGACGAAATGACATGAACGTTTTCGGCTTATTGATGGGAAACTTCAATAGTTAAACAGTCTGATCCGAACGGTAACAAACTCTAGGTTCAAAGCATCATTGTTTATAGGTTTATGTCCTAACCTCTTTACAATGAAATAAAATTTCTGATAGCCATAATCCCTTCAAATAAAACCCTGCATGTTTTAAACCCTATAATATAATATCAATCATAATATAGCATGTTTTGAAACCAGAGATCTGCATATATCAGATCATGTTTCATAAATCTTATTTATTGTCGTTTGAGGATAAGAAATTGCACCCTTAATCACTATCTTTGTTCTCAGAAGGATTACTTCTCCAAATATCTATTCTCTAAACTAAATAAAACATAAAGGAATTTACTTCAAAAAACACTGAAACGATAATTCAGTGGAGGAAGGTTCTTCTGAGAGCCCTAACAAAAAAACTGAGAGGTCTAACGCTAAATTAACTAGAGGTACTTTAGTGAACGAAACAATTGACCAGTTTACTTCTCTTTTGCAATCATTATAGGAAGATTTTCAAACTCTCTTTTCCTTTGAAAGATATTAACCCTTAAAGCAATATCTTTATATATATATATATATATATATATATATATATATATATATATATATATATATATATATATACCATCCAGGCTGCTTCCCAAGAGCACGAACGCAGCAAAACGATCATGAGTGCGTACTGGAAGATACACTTTATGTGGAGGAAGAATCTCTTGAAGTAGAGGGTCTCCGCAAGGAAAATCAGCTATTAAAGCGAATAATCCAAGAAATGGAAGGTAGAAATATCGCATTAGAACTGAATGTAAAACTTTTATCCGAAAAACTTCAAACATTTGAGGTTAAGATTAGTGAATCAAAACATAAGATACACGCAGACGTAAGAAATGGTGCACAGAGCAAACAATCCTTAAAAATATCAAATGGACAATATGAAGTAGTTCCGTCTACTAGTAGACAAAGTAACCATACCACACAACTAGCGCCAATACTGGCAACAAATGTTGACACAACCACGGATAAAAATACATCAGATATCAAAACAATAACAAACGCTACTGAAATTGTCAAAATACAAAATACGAAAGAGAAGAGCACATACGCAAACACAACGAAAAAAAACATAATTACCCGACAAATGGTGAGTGCTGCAATTGAAGAGCAAATACACAAGAATGCTCTAGATAATATAATTAACCTAGCGGACGAAAATAAAGGTTTCAATATAGTTCGAAGGAAAAAACCTAAACAAAAACCAATGATAGGGGAAGGGGATAAAGAAAATAACAAGTATTTCTTTGAAGGCAGATATAAGAAACCAGAAGATAAAAAAATCTGGATATTTATATCAAAAGTAAGAGATGATGTTGAGGCATCCACCGTACAAAAATTCATTCAAGAAAAAACCAAAGCACAACTGTCAAAAATTGCAGTCAAACACCTAGCCACAAAAACCCAATCAAAAAATAACAAATGTTTCCTCATAGGAGTAGAGAACCAGTACAAAGACCAGGTTTACAACACAAAATTCTGGCCTACCGGGGTAGCTTTTAGTAGATTCAATTTCAAAATTGGACACCATTTTTTAAAGGACGGGATTTCCCAGCAACTAACTTAGGGGATGGTGTAAATTATGAGAAAATGAAAATTATGCATGTCAATATACAAGGAATTTCTAATAAACTGGAAGCACTTGATTCTCTTATCCACTCACTCAAAATTGACTTAGTATGCATAAGCGAACACTGGTTGACAACTCAGAACTATGAAATATATTCTTTAAAAGACTATAGACTTGCCACCTGTTTTGTAAGACGGACAAGATTGCGCGGGGGTGTTAGTATATATGTTAGGAAGGAAATAGTGTTTGAGACAATTACAGAAATAAATGAATTATCAACTGAAATGGTGAACGAAATAAGTGGAATTTATCTACCAAGTGAAAACTTAGTTCTGATTGTTTATTACAGGCCCCAACAAACGGAAAATTTCAATAGCTTCTGGCACCAAGTACTGCAACATATTCATCATAAATTTAATACCAAAGCAGATATCGTTATTGTTGGTGATTTTAACACAGATTTTTTAACTGCAAACTCTCAATCCCTTGAAATGGTTAACTACTTTTCTACATATGGTCTGCAAAAAAAGATACATACATATACCCGACAACATTATAATGGTACAAGAACTTGCATAGATAATATCTTCACTAATTTACCACAAACTGAAGCATTTACATATAATCCAAATCTGTCTGATCACCTGGCACAAATTTGTGAATTCAAAACAAATAAGAAAATATTAGAAGAACCTAAATTTATCAGAAAATTGTCACAGCAAAATATTCAAAATTTTAAGTCAAGTCTTGAATCTGAAAACTGGAGAAAAGTTTTTGAAACTGTAGATGCCAATGATAAGTTTGATCACTTTATGGACATAATTGGTTTACACTATAATAGCAATGTTCCAATAATATTGCAAAAGCCTGGAAATCAAGGCTATAAGAGTACTAAAATATTGACACAGATAAAAGAAACCCTTGATTTTATTAGAGAGGCATATTTTCAAACTAATGACAAAGAAATTCTAGATCAATATAAGAGATATAAAGGATTTTACCTGAAATATGCACAATGGGAAAGGAAAAATCAGAACCAGAAAAAAATTATGTTAGCATCAAATAAACAGAAAATGACATGGACATTAATCAATGAAGAAACAGGCAGAGGAAAAAATCACTCAAATAACCCACCACCTGCTGAAATGTTGAATAAATACTTCACAACTATTGCATCAACCATCATTGCAAATATACCAAATGTTGAAAGATCTGCTGGAAGCTATCTAAAAGAAAGGAAAAATTTCAAATCATTATTTTTCAGACCAATAGTTGAAGAAGACATATTCAAATACATACAGAAAATGGCACCTAAATCCACGCAGGATATTTTCGAAATGAACACAGTTGTAGTCAAGAGCATTATGGAGTTTATAGCGAGTCCATTGACAGATATAATAAATGCTTGTTTTGAACAAGGTATTTTTCCAAACAAAATGAAAATAGCAAAAATCTGTCCAATATTAAAAAAAGGAGATCCAAAAGATGTAAACAACTACAGACCTATCGCTGTACTGCCCATTTTCTCAAAAATTTTAGAATTGGCCATAGCAGAGCAAATAACATCATTCTTGTCACATAACAATTTATTGGCTGAAGAACAATTCGGATTTCAAGCAAATAAATCCACCACAGCAGCAGCAAAAAAACTCAGCGACTACATCATTGAAAGTTTTGAAGAGCGGAATATGGTGCTAGCTCGGTTCTACGACATTACAAAAGCATTCGATTGCATGTTCCATGACATATTCCTGATGAAAACTGAGCATTATGGAATCAAAGGAATAGCACTGTCATTAATTAAATCCTTTTTAACAGATCGCTATCAAGTTGTACAGAGCAAAAGGTACCAAAGCTGCATGCTGCCCCTACAGCATGGAATACCACAGGGCTCCATACTGGGACCATTATTTTTTGTTCTGTATATAAATGACTTGCCAGAAAATCTCAAATGCCACACTGTTCTGTATGCAGATGACACGACTCTAGCAATAAAACACAAAGATGAGTGTTATAGAGAAGAATATGGAAGATATTGATAGAGAAGCTTTAAGGTGGTTCAATGCAAACAAACTATGCTTAAATAGGAACAAAACTAAATCCTTAATATTTACGTCATCAAAACGACTCCCATCATCAACTGATACTGCAAATTTTCTAGGTTTTATCATGGACACAAGACTAACGTGGGCTGATCACTGTGAAAAACTAATTCATACTCTGCATAAAATGGTGTTTCCAATAAGACGCATAAAACAAATAATAAGTGTCGAATCAGCTCTGGAAGCGTATTTTGCACTTTTTCATTCAAGGATGACCTATGGTTTAGAAATATGGGGTGTCTCAGCTCATACCAACAAAATATTAAAAGCACAAAAAGAAGCTATAAGAGCATTAGAAGGCGTCAGCCCTGATACCCACTGCAGACCCCTGTTTTTGAAATACAAAATACGTACAGTGGTCTCTGAGCTGGCCATAAAATTAGTTATGGAGGTAAAGCTTAACAGCTCCACACATCAAACCAGAGGTCATACTCAACCATATAACATCCGTAGCAAGGATAACTTGCAAATCGCAAAGAAAAGGCTGAATATTGGTAATAGACTGACTGTTGGGGTCAAGCTATACAATAAATTACCTGCTGAATGGAGAGCATTAACAACATCAGCTCTAAGAAAAACCTTAAAAGCATACTTCAAAGAAAATGTGATTTACCACCTTGAAGAAGTCCATTTTAATAGGACAACAAATTGATAGACATTTATATTGTACATCATAAATGCCATTAATATTCAATAAGTGTATCTAATTGTACAAACACTTTGACCAGACTGTGATGCAGTTAAATAAAGTTTATTATTATTATTATTATATATATATATATATATATATATATATATATATATATATATATATATATATATATATATATCTTATATATAAAATTCTCGTGTCACAGTTTTCGTTTCCATACTCCTCCGAAACGGCTTGAGCGATTCTCATAAAATTTTGTGAGCGTATTGAGTAGGTCTGAGAATCGGCCAACATCTATTTTTCATCCCCCTAAATGTTAGGGGTAGTCCACCCTGAATTTTGTTTTTTATTTTTTAGACAAAATTTTCAGTTTTTATTTTTTTATGATACAACATACAAAAATACATACAATACTAAATTTTCACCCTTCTACGATCAACCCTTATTTTTTATAGCTGTTTATTTCTTTGGCGGCTTGATGATATTGTTGGCAGGCGATTTCAGGCAGACGTTGCCAGTAATTCCCCGTGGAACGCCTGCAGATGAATTGAATGCTGGCCTGATGGCATCACCTTTATATGTTACCGTTATTATGGAATAACGTAAAAACATTATCGCTAACCACTAATATGAGAATTCAACTTCAAAATGATCAAAGTGCTGAACAATTTTCCAAACAATTATTAGCTGTTGGAAATTGAAAAGTCCCAGTTGATGCGACATCTGGATAAATTACTCTTACCAACAACTTTTGCCGATTTGTAGACTCTCAATTAGCTTTTATTGAAGATGTTTTCCAAACATTAGTGAGAATTATCAGAATTATGCTTAGTTAAGTCAACGAACAATTCTTGCAGCAAAGAATAATGATATACACGCACTGAATTTCACCATTCAATCAAAAATTGCAGGCGATTTGGTGACATACAAATCCGTTGTTTCCATAACAAATCTCGATGATGTAGTAAATTATCCAACGGAGTTTTTGAACTCTCTGGAGTTACCAGGATTTCCAGCACATAACTTGCAACTCAAAGATGGTACAGTTATTATGATATTGCGTAATTTGAATCCACCGCGACTTTGCAACGGTACTCGACTTTCGGTTAAAAGACATGCCGAATTTGATTGAGGCAACCATTATTAACGGAAAGTACGCAAGTGAAAATGTATGTATTCCTCGAATACCAATGATTCCGACTGATCTTCCGTTTGACTTCAAACGATTGCAATTTCCAGGTCGCCTTGCGTTTGTTTTTCACATGGGCAGTTATACGTTGCGTGTTCACGAGTTGGGAAACCATCCGCTTTGTTTGTGTTAACGTCAGACCAAAAAACAAAAAATGTGGTTACTTCAATGAAACGGATAATTTGCGGACACGGATATAATTCAGTATTTACTTTTGATTCACTTTCATTTACTTAGAGACGTTCAACTAAATAACACTTCATTTTTGTAATCGAAATGAATTCATTACTGTTGAGAAACGAAATAAAATTTTTCCTTTTCAAATATAAAACTTTTAATCACCAAACGAAATGTTACATAAAACGAAGCCATCTGGTGGCGAAACGGAGTTCGCCGGGTCTGCTAGTTTATTTATATATTATATAAATTATATGTATATATACACATATATATATATATATATATATATATATATATACTCTTCTTTTAGAGTCCGGATATACAAATTAAGAACAAGCTCTCGATAATTGTGTTATACCATTTGCGGTCAAACCAGTATTTGAGAATATTTAATAATATTAAATATAAAAGACTATATGACCAGGCGGTTCCCTAGGCAAATAAGACTTCTTGTAGGGAATTTATAACAGTGGCAATATTGATAGTATTGTCATTAATAACTTCAATACCTAATAAGTCCAAGTAAATTTGAAAAGTCTTTGATTTTGAGTCAAGTAGATATCGAGAGTATTGTTCAACTCTCAGAAAATTCAGTGGACCTAAGCAATAATTTTAATTGCATTGACTCCTCCATTTCTGACTTATATCCGTACGGTCCTCCTGAAATCATTTTTGTTTTTAGATGTCACAAGGAGATTATCAACGCAGTGATAACAACATTCAACTCTTGTAAGCACGGTGGCATTTCCATTTCTATGATACGAAAAATCCATCCTCCATCATCAGTAAGCCTTGGGCGTATATTTTGAACTGTTCTTTCCAAGATAGTTGCTTTCCTGATGATTTGAAAATTTTTTGAAATCTATTCTGAAAATTTCTTAAACCTTCTTCAAAAACGACACTTTGAAGATTTGAGAAACTACAAACGCATTCATATTCTGTAGAGCTTTGCGAAAATTTTCGAAGAAATTCTTGCACTAAAACCCTTGCACTATTCTCTAAATACTATTCTCTAAATTCCTCATTCAGAGTAGTATTCTGCTCCCATCATGGATTTACAAAAAATAAGATTACTCAACTAGCTGTATTTGAGATATTGATTATAATATCAAGTGTTTCTGCTCTAGAAGATGTGGAGGAAACGTTGGTGTTACTGTTGTACACCGACCCGTTTGACAAAAATACAAAAATACCGAGTGGTAACACCACTCTGAGAATGGGATCCTTTCGAGAAGAATTCCCCAAGCGGGTTCAGATCGTTACTTTTTTTTGATTCACATAAAGAGTCTTTGGAGTCTTAAAAGTGAGTCATGGAGTTCGCTGCACACCTTTTTTTCACGGTGAAGATAGCAACTTCCTCATTGCATCTTCTGTTGTTGATTCGTGCCTAAAGTTTGGTGAACCGATGGTTGCAGAGACGGAAAGATGGTGCAGTGACAGTATTTCAGTCATAAATAAGAACAAAACTCGAGGTATTACTCCTGTGCAAAAAAATCTAAAACTAATCGATCATCATCTGTTTGCATTAATTATAACTATGATATTCTATTAGGAGAAATGGTTAATTGCCTGGTAATTGCACTGCACAAGTATCTGCTATAATATTATTAGAAAAAAATTTAACTCAGTATCATACAACCTTGTGACCATCGAAGACTCTCTGATGTTCACAGTCTATATTTTTCTAATTTTGAGTCCATAATGTCATACGGTATTATCATCTGAGGTAATTCGCTTTCTGTGATTGATATTTTTTCAAGTCAGACGGAAACAGTGAAAATTATATTTGCTTCAGTAACAGAAGCACTTGTCGGGGTATTTTAGAACTAATAACATTTTAACAATTCATGTTATATATCCATCGACATATTATATTTTTGAAACAGTATCCGCATTACTTCAACAAATACAAAAACATAAATGTGACCAGATGAATCTTTAGATTTCATTTACCTATTCAATATCTTCCATGTTGGCCAATGGCTAATTTTAGATGGCTTTGCGAATATCAACCTCTTACTTAACAATAACATTGAAGACTTCAAAATACACCTACATAAACATCTGTAAACTATATAATGTCAATGAGTTTGTACTTTTCGGTAATAATTTAGGCTATTTCGCCTTGGTGCGAATTATTATTTTTTTCGTATAAACATTCTGCCTTGTTTCGTATGTATTGAAAATACTGTTCGAGTGATTAACTTCGGACAGAAAAAAGATCATAGGATGGATTTCAATTTGAATATAACAACTACAATGAAAGGGTTGATTATTCGGAAAATCTTTATATGAGGTGATCTTATATCTTTCATTGAAGTCTTAAATATGTTCAGAAAGGAATGAATGATGTCTTATAAAAATATTTAATTCTGAAATATCCATTAAATTTCATATTTGGTCACAATAAAAACGGGCATCCTGCTGAATTGCACATCAACCATTAGTTTTTTTTTCAATAGGCGATGGAGTCCTATCTATGAAATCTAAATTCTGTAGGCTATTTTGCACAGGAGAGCCTCTTTCGTCCTCTTCTGTTATTTTCAGTAATTGACTACATGGGAATGTTTTTTCATTGTCAGTTGCATTAAGACGATCTTCAAATTCAACAGAAGCACTATTACATGCGTCTTCACTTCTTATTATCGAACCTCCACTACATTGTTTGCGATTGTCGATAGTTTCCAGTCCCCCTAATGGATCAGATGAATTCATTGCCGTTTGAAGTTCCTGTTCCCACGCCTGTTCCTTTTTTTCTCGTTCTCTACGTTCAAGTTCCTGATATCTGTTATAGATTTTGAAATCTGGGATAAAAGAATACTGCAATTCTTTTGGAGATTCTGTATCCTGTAATCAATGAAGAGTTTTTGTTGTTTATTACGAAGATTATGAAATTTTTGAGAGGTTTATTACTTAATGCCCTCAATGATTGGAAATATCGTATAATGAACGTTAGGAAAATATAAAATGATACACTTTTCGATATTTCTGGATGAACTCAACGAAATTTTGATAAATATTGAGAACTAAATGGCAAATAGAGTTTGATTCAGTCTCGAAAGCCTATAACTGTATTATATACACAATTTCACAATTCACAATTCACAATTCAAATATTCACAATTCAATTAGAGGTCAATAAAAGAAATTTTTACGTATATAGAAATAGGGAAATAGATGTCCACCTTCCCAATGAGGTTGGATGAAATTCTCACCAATTCTAAGCTACCAGGATTCTGTATTTCTCGAATTGATCTCTGCTTTGCAAGCCTCTTCTTCTTCTTATGCAAAGGTTTAGACTCGATAATCATTTCCTCCAACTCAAATGTTGGATCGCAGTTGAGATGGTCTTTCTATAAATGAAAAAATCATTAGCTGCAAAAAAAATATCAATGATGCAACCATGAGACAATCTTCGAACCCGCATTGAATAATACGCATAAAAAATCATTAATGAATGGATAATTAGAACAACAACAATGCCAACACGAAAATTTGAATCAATTTGTATTGACGGTTACATTGAAGATATTATTAGGTCAGAACTGTCGAAAAACCCATAACGAAAAGGTCGAAACAGTAACTTCCACAAGTGAAGTATGATATACATAGACAGTAAAATAGTAATAAAGCTGATTACCCATTTAATTGACAATTGATATATGGTATTATTGCTACCGAAAGTATAACTTTCTTTTGAATTAAGAGTGAAAGAAAACATTACTGTTTCCTTTTGAACTATTTGTTTAATGATCTATGGAGATGGGCGGTTATATATGCACACTTGAATATGTCTATGAGTTAAGTAGTTTACTAAACTGATGTATCTTATATTCCTATTCAAACTATGAGGAATTCACTCTGTAACAGCCAAAAAAATCTATGTCGATATGTTATGACTGCGAATTGAAGGAAAAAATGTGTATGAATTACACTCCATACTGGAAACACAGAATAAAATCTTGTCGTATTATAACGGAAACGTTGTATTTGTGCAACGTTGAGACAAACAAATCCAACGTTTAAGAATTCTAGTAGATATTCAATCAGATTGTCTAGTAAAGGGTGTTTTTTTAGAGGTGAAGAACTTTAAATATTTGATAGTGTTGGCGTTTACTTGATGTAAATCCATTATAATTGAATATAAACTTAAATTCAAACACTTGAATTTATGATTTACACTTTATTGACTACATAGCATGACGCGTTTCGTCGTTACAAACGACTTCTTCAGATGCTTACAGAATAATATTCATTCATAGAATTCATCATTCTGTAAGCATCTAAAGAAGTCGTTTGTAAGGACGAAACGCGTCATGCTATGTAGTCAATAAAGTGTAAATCATAAATTCAAGTGTTTGAATTCAAGTTTATATTCAAAGAACTTTAAATTGCAATAAAACAATGATGGATCATTCGATTGACAAGAATTTTTTCAATTCGAAAGATAATCTTGTGGCATTACATTTTAAATATGATTTCTGGCATATGACCGCCACGGCTAGCCCGGATGTAGTCCAATCTGGACGTCCAATTTTTGATGACTTTTTCCAACATTTGTGGTCGTATATCGGAAACAACACTGCGATTATTGTCTTCCGAATGGTCAAGCGTTTGTGGCTTATCCACATAGATCAATGACTTTACATAGCCCCACAGAAAGTAGTCTAGCGGCGTTAAATCACAAGATCTTGGAGGACAATTCACAGGTCCGAAACTCGTAGTGAATACGAGTCTCGAAAGGTCTCGTAGTAAATACTGAGACTCTTGCACGAAATATTTCGAATAGAAGAGATTTTGCCATGATTTCGTGTAAACAGCTCGACGAGTTTTTGGCCTGAAGGTGTTGCCATGAAGGGTTTTTTTCTGAAGTGCAGGCAGACTTCGGTTACTCCTTAGGAATTATTCAACACAGAGATATTTCGATGGGTGGCAACTCGGATAAACATAAGAAGATATTTGAAATTATACTCTTGAATATACAAGGGATCTCCAATAAAGCAGAAGAAATGGACAATCTCATAATCTCCTTGTCAATAGGCGTTGTCTGTTTAAGTGAACATTGGTTGAATGTACGAAATGCAAACCTATTTCATTTATCCAATAGTCAAAAAGTCGCTTGTTTCGCAAGAGAACATTATCAACATGGGGGTGTACGCATATACATCAATGAAAACTTGGAGTACATAGAACTTGAGGTGGTTCAGAATATGTCAAGAGAAATGACACATGAGGTATGGCAGTTCATATAAAACATCAAAATTTGGTAGTTATAGCATATTATACACCCAAACTGCCAGACGATTTCATACAATTCTGGTGTAAATTGTTAGATTACATATATTTGACATTTACTTCCGATATTGACATAGTTCTAGCAGGATACTGCAAATATATCTCATCATTTGGTCGAGATATTGGAAATAGAATACACGAAGCCAAAAATTATTTCAACAAAGAAACGGAACATTATTCCAGAAAAACTAAAACACCTTCAAAGGGATTTGTGTGAAGAGGATTGGTATGGGGTGTATAACGTGAATGATGCTAATGAAAATCTTGCCATATTTTTGAGCATATTCTGCCTTTACTGTGATAAACATATTTCCATGAAATGCATGAACACCATACGAGAATACAAACCTTCTCATTAAGAAAGGCACATGAAGAAAACATTACATTTGATGAGAGGAGCTTATGAGCAGAATCGAAACGGTAGTGCGTTAAAGGCATTCAAGGAATATGAACAGCAATACGTTGAATTTGCTCAGAAGAATAGAAGAATCATCAATGCTGATAATAAGCAGAAAGTCACTTGGCAGATCATAAATACAGAGACAGGCAAAATAAATAACAAATACACAAGAAGTACTATCAACAGCGAAATTTTTAATAATTTTTTTGCAAGCATGAGACAATACGTAACAAATGAAATAGAAACCTCATCAGAAAATTCATATAGTTACTTGAAGTGAATTAACATAAAGATGCCATACTCTCTACACTTGAGGGCAATCTCTGAATATGAAACGTTATGATACATTAGAAGAATGAAAAATAAAAAACTTTGGATATTTACGACATCAGTGCAAATTTGGTCAAGAGAGTAGGTAACGAAATTGTGAAACCAATGAAAAATATTATAAATTCATGTCTCGAACAAGGAATCTTCCGAGAAAGAATGAAATTCGCAAAGATATGCCCAATATTCAAGAAAGGAAATGTGAAGCAACCTAATGGTTATAGGCCAGTTTCAGTTCTCCCAATATTATTAAAGTTGATTGAAATGGTAATTGCAGAGCAATTAAAGTCGTTTTAAAAAAAATAAATATATATCAGAAGATCAGTATCGATTTAGGAAACATAGAAGCACTATCCAGTGGAATAAGTCCCTGTAGGATTTTATTTTAGATAGCTTGGAAGACCTCCAGATGATATCAGTTAAATTTTGTGACCTATCTAAAGCCTCTGACTGTATGTATCATAACCTATGCTCAAAAAAAGTAGTATATTATGGAGTTAGAGGTGTTGCGATGGACCAGTTTGAGTCCTACTTATCTGGTAGAAAGCAGGTGGTAGTTCATAATGGACAGGTAATCTCCATGACTGAAATAAAAAAAGGAGTACCACAGGACGCTATACTTGGTCCTCTTTTATGCATTGTGTTTATAAAATACCTACTTGAAAATGCACAGTGCCATAGAGTCTTGTACGCCGACGATACTAGGTATAAGAGATAGAGACCTGAGCAAGTTGGAAATGAGAGCAGTGCGGATAGGAAGGAGATAATCAGATGGTTCATTGCCAATTAACTTTATTTGAATGAGGAGAATCTCGCACAGTTATCTTCGCAACATCTAGAAGAATGCCTTTTAGCTGTGCGAAGTTTCTAGAAATGCATATTGACAGTAGACTTTTGTGGAAAAATCACTCTTCTCTATTGAAAAATAAATTAGATAGTGCAATATATGCAATTAGAAAAGTTCGAAAAATAATCAGTCACAGCTTTACTGGCTTATCTTGCCTTATTCCACTCAAGATTGTTATATTTTCTAGAATTGTGGGGCACTTTCTGTTATTTGCAGAAGGTCTTTCTAGTACAGAAGAGAGCCATAAGAGCCTTAGAAGTTGTGAACTCTATAACGCACTGTAAACCTCTATTTATAAAATATCGAGTCCTCACATTAACCGCTGAACTTATTGAAAAACTGGTAACGGAAGTGGTGAAGCATTCAGATTTTCATACTACAAGATATAATATAGTACACTATATAAAATTAGGACAGGAGGCAACATGAATATTATGAACTCAAGGTTACAAGTCACTTCTAGAAGACCATTATGGGTTGTATTGTACAATAAATTACCTAGGAACTGGAGAGAAGTAGACAAAAAAGTTATCAAGATAAAACTGAAGAATTATTTACTTCAAAATCCCCCTTACGAAATAGATGATTCTGAAATTTCGTTGGAGAACCAACATTTTTGAATTTTTTGTGATGACTTGATCATGATGTAATTGAAATAAAGCATTATCATTTTTATTGTAATATATATATATATATATATATATATATATATATATATATATATATATATATATATATATATATATATATATATATCGAGGTAATAATAAATACTTGTCGAAAAATCACTGACTGAATAATTTTATTTATTCGACTAGTTTCGCCTTTTACGGCATTATCAATAATGATAATGCCGAGAATGATAATTATCTGAAGATATAAAACCATTTTTTATTTTCTCATATCCTCGAAAATATCGCCGAATAGGTCCCTGAAATACGGAAAGAATCGCAAGCGTACTAACGCAACCCATTATATATATATATATATATATATATATATATATATATATATATATATATATATATATATATATATAGATGAGAACGCCCTATCTCCCAAAAACAAAATTTTACAGGAGAGCAGGATAACTGTTTTTTACATCTGCATCAAAGTTTTAATACTTATGAATGCTTTAGATGTGTACAAGTAGTTGTTTAAATATATAAAATATTGTATTCGTTTGATTTTTTTATTAAATGATTTCTTTTTCAGGAAAAAAGGAGATAGGGCTTTTTAAGTTAAAGTTGTGAGCTTTCTGGATGCTAATGAAAAGGCCCTAACTCCCTGCAGAGGAGTTAGGGCTTTTCATCATCATATTCATCTGTTATAAATATTAATACTTTGCAATAATAAACTTGTTTTTCTGTAGTCAATAATGTAACTCAACACTTTGCTTAAGAACGTACACTTTATTTTTACAATATTAGTATTAAATTATATTTTACTCTTACACTTTACTTTTTTTACTTTAGCTTATACAAAATAATACAAAATAACACAACGAATTGGCTTAAAACTTACACTTTACATTTAGTATTAGGCCTTCATTATAACTCACTGTTACACTTGATTATTTTTTTTTCATTGGCTTATAATAAAATATACTTAACAACTTGTTTTTAAAGTGTTTTTTATTCGTCATTTGACAGTAAGTCTGGCTGGTCTGACTCTGGAAGACTTAACCAAAACCCCCGGCGGTTAGCAGGCATGAGTGGGCAAAGCTTCTCTACAATGTCTTTCTTTTTAGCTTTGTTGAAACCTCGCACTTTGTTTATTCTATCAGGCATTGGAAATTTTTTCACACACTTAGCTTGTAAGAAGTTTAACTCTTCGGAGGCTGGTTGGTCATAGTTTGTTGAGTACATGAGCGATGTTTTGCCCCGTTCAGCTGTTAATTTAACAATATCCTTGAGGTAGGGCATACTATCACCACGTGTTTTCAGCTTTTGTTTGGATGTGAAGTCCTTCCAAGCAAACAGATCATCACCACTAATTTCTTTAACATCAACTTTTCCCGCATTTGCTTTTTTTACACAGTTAACAAAGTCTTGGAAATCGCACACTTTTCCACTATGTTTCATACTTAGCTCAACTTGGTGGTGGAACGAGTCGGCTGCCATAAAAGTATGGCCTGGTTCAAAGTAAAAAATGTCAACTTTGTTAATTGAAATGTCGATGCAATAGTTCAGAAGGTACACAAAAAAGGTAAAAGGAGTCCAATTTTTATTCTGACTAGAACAATTGTCGAGCCAAATACAAATGTGATTGACATCTCTAAAATGGCAAAAGAAGGAGAAGAATGCATTTATGATATCTTCCTTTTTCCTTCCACTTACTGCCTCGTGCCATAATACTGCTAGAGGCCTATGCTTTGATTTTATGCCGACGGGTACAAAGCTTTCATTGAAAGCCACCATTCGTCTGGTGAAAATTACTTCCTTAAAAGTGTCCATCCTAGGGAGCATAATAACTTTTTGTAGATCAGCACAAAAAAACAAGGTATCTTCAGCAGAAGACTGCAGATTTGCATGTTCTTTATATAAATGTCTGGACTTTTCTGCCCGCTCAATATGGCTTTTCCAATAGATACAAGTCTCACAGTCTGGTGACAAATTTTCTTGGTTATGGTTGCTGTCATGTTCCTTGAACTTGTAGCACATGCCACATTCTTCGTGGCCCAGCTTAGTGAACGATATATTTAACTCATTAATAACCTTCCTGTAAAGATCATAAGAACAATAGCAAGATGTCTCACTTTTTACAAAATCATTGTACATTCTTTGAATCGTCACATCACTTGGGAGGTAACGGCGATTTGGTGCGTGCTCCCTTCGGTAATGAGCTACACTTGGGTTATAGCTTTCAATATGCGTAGTGATAATGTTTCTATCAATTTTTGTACGCTTAGGGTGTTTTCCTCTTTTGTCAGTTGAACATGACGCCATTCCAGTCATTATACTTTTGTCAATGGTTGTCAAAGAGTCGTAAACAACGGAGTTATTTTCTTTGGAAAACCCAAGCGTTGTAAGAAAGAACGTTTTGCACACTCTTATTCGTTCGCCTTCTGTGTCATTGAAAAAATAACGAAAAGAATTTTGTTTTGTTTCAGAATCAGAACGTCGCCTTTTTACTGGAAGTTTTGTGGCACATAATACAATAAAGTTCCGTCTTTCGGAAAAGTTTTTGTTCCAGAATTCGGTGTTACATTGGTTTCGCCAGTCTTCAGAAAACTTTGTGCTGCATTTGTATCGGCACTTGTTATCACAGGGATCACGTGTGGAATGATCGTCTTTTAACTTTTTAATTTGTTTTTGTGCTCGTTCGGTTGGATTGGTGCTTTTTTTCTTCCTTACTCTTTTAGTTCCTCTTTTTGTGACACCAAGATCTTCTCCTCCGTCTTCTTCTATTTCATTTACAATGTTGTTTGGATTTGTCCCACTGTTTGCGTTTTCAGTTCCATTCAATGGCGGGTCATGTTCAGTGTGAGCCAGCTCTTCAAAAGGTGCAGGTTCAGCCAGCTCAATTACCCCCTGGGAATTTTCAGCGTCATCAATAAAAAACTCCATTTGTAGTGTATTTTCAACTTCAGATTGCTCATCCAACAATGTGTTTTCAGGTAGACCTTCCAAGTTTGAAGGAACAACATTCTCAAGTGTTGTAAAAGTCATTGCAGGGCTACTTTCATCGATTATGTTTTTATTATTTGTAACTAGAGTATCAGTTGATTCAAAAAGAGCCAGCACTGATTGCTGTCTACCGTTATCAAAAAACAACCCGTCTTCACTAATAGCATGGTATTCTACTTCTTTTTGTTGTAGGCCTACATCATTAAAGGTATTTTCCAGATCTTGATTGTTTAGAGGAAGGACTTGTAGTGTTGAAGTACTATCCCTTTCTTCATTAGTGTAGTTTTTCGAACAGAGAGGTGTGCTTGATTCAACAATGTTCAATTTTGATTGCTGCACGCCATTTACGAACAATCCGTCTTCTCTTCCGCCATTGTGTTGGGTTATGTTTGTTCCTTTTATAGAAACATTGTTTAGTTGTTGATTATCTTCAGACAGCATTGATAATATAAGCAATCCCCTTGATAAACTCTTCTTTGACATGTTTGTTTTATACATCGAACCTAAAAATAACACACTACTGTCAAAAGTTTTGTTAACGGTTAACTACCATAATGAGTTTTTGTAATACTCATTACATGTGCAGCACTTTATAACACATATTTTATAATTTTATAATACTATTTTGTGTAATAAATTATAAATTATTTTATACCAATACTTACATAGGAAAATACAGTGTATCATTACAAAGTGTGTTATTATAGGCTAAATAGTTTTGAATAGAACAGTGTTACTAACACAAAGTTTGTTGTTTTGAGGTTAAGCCATTTTGCAGTTCTAGGTCTAAAATCAACAAAAAATAAGTAAGTGGAGTATTACCTGAAGTGCTTTTTCAAAACAAGCAAAAGAAATATCTTCTTGTAACAGAGTAAAACCACACTACTGTATTATAATTACTTCGCTAATTGTAATAATAATTAGAAACTTCCTCTCTAAAAGCATACACAACCTACAATATTCACAGTGAAGCAATGTAAACGTAAACAAAACTGGAGTTGTTGGTGTAGTAGCAAAACAGCTGGTCAGTCACATTGACTGGTATGATAGAAGAATGCCCTAACTCCACTCTCCTGTGCTAAGAAAAAAGGCCCCAGATCCTTGACTCTTTGGGTTGGTCCGGCTTACTTGATGAATAAAGGCCCTAAGTACAAATCCACATGTATTTAGGGTGTTCTTACTTATTAATTGCTACATAGGGCCATCTTATATCAAAAACAACAGCAAACTGGAGTTAGGGCCAAAATAAAATACACAATAACTAACCTCTGAATTGGATTTAGGGCCTTTTAATGTCATAAAAAGGTGTATTTTTCCACAAAGAATTGAAAACTGCAAAAAAAAGCACTAAAATAAATTTGGGAGTTAGGGCCTTTTAACTTATGGGGGCAGTATACACTAGAACATTCATTTGAAAAATTGAAATTAATCAAGAGTGTGTTATAGTAGAGCTAGAAATGTGAACGTGTACGATGTGATGTCTCCATCATCCTTCAAGGGATAAATGTCAGAGAAATATTGAAATCGATGCCACACCTGATGGAAGTGCGAGACATATGTTTCGTTCTGCAAGGAACTCGTCAGTCGCACCACGTCCATCGAAGTGAAGCAACGATTTCAACCTCCAAGCATCTTCTTGTGACTTCAAGCGGAAGATCGTAGAGTAATGAATACTCTACAATTCCATCTATAGAAATCAGTAGAAAACACCTCTCTCGGATTACACACACACCAAGCATCGAAATTTCACATATCTTCTATACCCGTAGGTATCTACTAAATTGCAATGTCTATTTGACAAATATCATCGAATAAATAAATAAATAAATAAATACGGAAATAAACACAAGCGTACTACTAACGCAACCTATTGACATTTGAAAACATCGCTCGATGATATTTGTCAAATAGACATTGCAATTTAGTAGATACCTACGGGTATAGAAGATATGTGAAATTTCGATGCTTGGTGTGTCTGTAATCCGAGAGAGGTGTTTTCTACTGATTTCTATAGATGGAATTGTAGAGTATTCATTACTTACGATCTACGATCTATATATATATATATATATATATATATATATATATATATATATATATATATATATATATATATATATATATATATATATATATATATATATATATATATATATATATATATATATATATATATATATATATATATATATATTCAGAAAAATAAAATTTTCGTGGATAATAATACAACATATACATAATTAATAATATAATTCCATTACATAATAAGGAATATGTAGTTCATTTTATACCGAAAACGTGACAATACCTAATTTCCATGATAATATGGCTAATGAGAAGTTACAAAAACATAAGGTTGTTAACACATCACTGACTAATGATACCTGTGTCACAAACTTACAGTACTTTTGAACTGGAGTGATTTCGACCCGTGAATTAACTGCCAATTAACGACAAAATTAATTTCAGAAATAGAAGAAAAAACCAGATTTTATTCTCATGTAAAAATATTTTGTCATATTTGGGTTTCTATAAGGATTCAAAAGAATATACTCTTGTGGGGCAAAAATGTTGAGCGTATGTGAGGAATGGTATAGATGAAAGAGAAAAAGTTATTTTAGTATTATTGATTGTTGAAAAAACTTTCGGAATTTTCGATTGATTATTTTACAAAAAACTAAGAAAATTTGTTTTGAGGAAGATGTATTGAAATTATTCAGATTTTATTTAGATTCACGAACACAAAAAAGATGAATGTGTACGAAAGCATGGCTGTTAATTTTGGCGTTCTGTAAGGAAATGTCTTAGGTCCGTTTTCGTTCTTTTTGTATATGTTAGCGGCAAAACTCGATTTTAGGCCAAACTAGTTTTGCCTAGGCTAGACTAGTTCATCGTATATGCGATCGGATCAACTGGTACAGACTAGGTCAAACTGGTCTGTCCTAAGGGCGATAGGAGAAACTGGTTTAACCTAAGAGGAACTGGTTGAGCCTGATATGAATAAGTACACTTCAGAATAAACTAGTTTGGCCTAGACTATTCTAATTGGAAATAATAAAATACCACAAATAATAAAATGAAAATGCATTTATTAATTAGATTAAAATCAACTTCACTTAATTCTGCATGGTGTACTCTGATGGAATTTGAAATTGCAAAGCACCATTTTTTCCTTGCATTTGCACCTGTTTGTCAAAGAGTTCCTCATGCAGCTGCACCTTACGAAACCTTGCCCTGAACTAACCGAATATTTATTTAGTGGCTGCAGTCCTCAGAGATATTTCAGTATCTTGTTCAACATCACATTCAGTTCCGAAAGAAAAAAAAAATTAAAACAAATATCTTTCAATCACCCGAAAAATAAGGTTATGTCGTCAATGAATTGAAAGTATTATCAACATGGGCTTTAACAATTCAGTGAGCAAAAATCTGTACCCGCAATATAATTTCTGCAATACACCATGTTTGGTTTCAATTTTATAAA
This sequence comes from Henosepilachna vigintioctopunctata, assembly GCA_030704895.1. NCBI lineage: Eukaryota > Metazoa > Arthropoda > Insecta > Coleoptera > Coccinellidae > Henosepilachna > Henosepilachna vigintioctopunctata. The sequence continues at coordinate 2,778,212 of JARQZJ010000041.1, forward strand.
AGCCCTCGTCATTTCTCTGAAGAATAACCCCAGTGATGTTTCTGAGATCACCTGTGCCTTTGTCTACGTCTGGAATTGGTATAGTAACATTGTCGCCAATATTGGCAGGTGAATGGGAATTGTCCGAAGAAGCTTTAATTTTTTTGCTTGGTCTTCAAAATATTCAGCCACCGTTTTTTTAGCATCTTGAATGTTCTGTATGCAATGTCCACAACGCTACCATCACCATCTTCACTTTGGTTACCATTCGAATCATTTTCGATATTTTTTCTGAGGTTATCCTCATCCTGAATATCATTCATTATTTCTTGCGGCAACGACGAAGTCGAGAGTCCTACTCTAGGCTATATCATAAATAAGGCATGGTAAGGCGACTGTTTTATTCCTGAGAGAAAGGTACGGTTTTTCATGAACTGGACACATCTTAAGCCCTCCGACCATTTCGTTGAATTGTTTTCCGTCAACCAAGAACTTATCATATTCTCTATATCTTGATTGTCGCGTTCAACGGAACCTTGACTTTGTCTGTACCTTGGTTTTCCATGCACAGTTTTAAGTTCTGGTCAAAGAGTTGCAAGCTCACTAATCACATTATTGACAAATTCTCTACTATTGTCAGATTGGAAAATGCATGGCGCTCCCAGAGTTAGAAATATATCATTGAGGTGATAGGCAACTTCCGCCGCTCTCTTAGATGTTAACGCACACAAAAGAACAAATTTTGTTGAATGGTCTTTGTATACCATAATAAATTTAAATTCTTTGTCGGGTGGAGTCTGAAAATCGATCAAATCGACCTGATATCTGCTCTTCATTTCAGAGTGTAGAATTGGCTTTGAAACTAGCCCTCTCTTTTTTTTGTCTTCTTTTGTTGATATACGTCACACATTGATAAATAGAGGCTTATCATTTTCTTTGTGATGTTAGCATATTTTTTTGATGTCTCGGCTAACATTCACGTCCGGCGTGTCCAACTGGCACATGAGTTGCATCAATCACATCATAAAGCTCATCAGCCTGTAGATAGTATTTCATATTCCCTTTCCTCCGTGCTATTAGTTTTTTTATATCACCTATTATTAGCACACCAAATCGTTTTAGCCGTCTTGTTGTAATGGTGTACTTTTTTTCGACTTTTCAGCATCTTACACTTGTTCAATCAGTTTCGAATACTTATTTGATTACAACAAATTAAAATGAGAAGGCTTTTTTATTTCACTTTCCGAAATTTCTGCTGAAAACTTTTCTCTCCACTGCTTTTGATCTACAAGGTATAGAAGGCTCAGCCATGATAACATAAAATAAAACCAAAAAAATCCACTTTAATCTTCAAAAAACGAGCAACAACTAACACGTCCTCAATCCAAAACAGAATGAGCGTAACTGGGCAACTGAGGACGGTGGCCGACGCACGGGGCATGAGAAACACGATCGGGGGATTCCCTGAACGCACAGGTCTTAACACGTACTAGCTCAAACATTTCTGACTGAGTAAATTAGTATAGACTAGGCCGAATTAGTTTAACCTGAAGTGTACTTTTCATAGTAGGCTCTATCAGTTCCTCCTAGGTTAAACTAGTTTCTCCTATCGCACTTAGGACAGACCAGTTTAGCCTAGTCTGTGCCAGTTTATACGATCGCATATAAAATGAGCTAGTTTAGCCTAGGCAAAACTAGTTTGGCCATAAACCGGGTTTGGCCGGTAACACAATGTTCCTCATGCAAAAAAAAAACTCTATACGTTCATTTGCTTTTTGAAGAATGCTTCTTGTATGTGAAAGCGAGTATTAATTCTTATTCAATTAGGAAAACATTTTGAACCAATGAACTTACTGGTGGCTGAAATGGAGGATGATACAAGCGTTGGAATATTCTGTCCATGTCTAATTTATGTAGGCACTTCACTTGCTTGAGTTCAATTAAATTTGATATTCTCATTCCTGGACTGACACAGAGAAGCTGCAGTAGAGAAGAAATTGCATATCAGCTGCTAAACTTATATTCAATATATTTGAAAATTTTAAAATCTTAGACTCTTACCCTAGATATCAGTTCAACTATTGATTCACTCCAACTTTTCGGATAATCTACACCTATTTGAAATAGAATTCTAACATCTTGTATATATGTATTCGAATGGATATCGAATGGCCTGGCCCCTTTGAACATTTCGTAAGCAACAACTCCTAGAAAAATAAATATAATCTGAAATATATACCATTTTCAGTGTGAGAGTGATTCGATATGAAAAACATTTTCTTTGAACGTTATTCTCTGCGAAACTGCGTAATAATACTCGTGTTTTTCCATTATGCTGAATATGCTTTTACTGAATGCTTTCAACAAATAGATGAAATTAACCAGTACACAAGTGCCTTTCTTGACACAAGTTGAAATATACGAATTCGTTATACGCAATGTCAAATATTTCAATACTTTCTCAACATTTAAGAGACTATTTAATGCCCTAACCCGTAGCAAGTTGGTGTATGGCAGCATGTTCTGTAATCCTATTCATACTTACCACCAACATCAGTATAATAATGAATAATTTGTCAAAAAATTATCGAAAAAAAGTTATAGTTCACTTAGATATCGAATATATTCAAGTGCGATAATATAGAACGAGAACTACAGAATTCTTTTTCTTGCCGTAAATTTCTTTCATGTTTTGAGAAATGACAACGAGTGTTTCTACACCCGCAACCTAGATGGCATCACTTCATCAAATAAGATGAAATTTGTACAAAAACTAAAGTTGTAAAAAGTAGTATCTTAATTGATAAGGACATGGAAAACCTTCAACGTGTATTGTATTTCTATTTCAACATGTATTCCTGTGCTTTTCATTGATTCCTAAGATTTGATATGTAGATTAATCTATAAATTATATATGCATACGAATTACTCCATATTTCTGTCTTACGAGCGATGAGAGGATATGTAAGGATTGAAGTCGTTGCCTTTGATTTGTTGAACGCGGCGTAACTGATAAGTACCTTACAGTACGAAACAGTAACTGTCCTACGCTTTCAATAAATGTAAACATCGATTTCTATATTCTCTAACATATATCCCTAGAAGGGTAATGGAGGCATCGCCTTGTTCATATTTCACATAGCCAGCTGTGCTATAACGTTCTTTTGAATTGTTTTTAAAAAAATTATCGAAAGAAAGTCATAGTACTCTTTGATATCGAATTCTGTGGATAGCTCCATCAGAAGCAAGACTTATTGAAAACATCTATTTCTGGTACTCTTCAGCCAGTTAAGGAATCTGAACGGCTTTAAATTCTTCAACGATGATGACCCTAACATGGAATGATACTAATTTCTCTATGAAAATATTATTGAGTTAATGAGGAATGAATGAATATCATATTTATGAATCCATATTCTTGTATCACAACTCATCAACTTTCATGAAGCTTCTGCTCTTCTGTACTTCGAGCCATGATGATAACTGTAGAATTACAGATCTTTTTCGGTTATGATCACGCTAACCACATAGTTTATTCAGTGAGTGAGACTGAATAAATAGAAAAAAAAACAGGAATATTTTAGTATTCAGCGAAAACCCTTATCTTATTAAATTAAATCAAACACATGGCTTAATGTTTCACGATTATATTCAACTATATCAAATAGTCAACATGTTTCGAGCGTGAGGTTACCTTCAAGACTGGAACATGTTGACTATTTGATATTGTTGAATATAATGGTGAAACATCAAGCCTTGTGTTTAATTTAATTCAATATTTAGTTATGTTTCACCAAGAGTTGAGCGAGAATTCAATCTCTGATGTATCTCAATATCTATGTATCTTATTTATTTGCGAGAGTAAACTTGAAGATCTAAAGGCTCACATACCAATTTCAATATGCAATAACTTCTATAATTATTGTCACACAATATATATAGGACGTCCCATAGGCAGGAGAAATAGATTAACATATTTCGCCTATGAAAAATGAGAGTAACAAAATTCTTGCAGAACGTGTAGAAAAATATCCTATGACATGAATTCCCTCATTAATAAATTGAACACATCTCAAAAAATTCCAATAATATTTTTACCATAATATATCAAGTGAATGAAACCGAGTTTTCATCCACCTGATGAAGGTATACCAAAATAATATTGTAGTTATCAATATATGAAATATTTCTGAAATTTTCAAAAAAGTGTTCGATTTATTGAAAAGTTGACATGGAATTTCAACACGTACCTATCTCCCTCAATCAACATTAAGTCCCCTTATAATCAGCGTAAATATACGTCTGGTAAATATTTAACTTTTCCGTATATCGAGTTCTTATCAGTACAACTATATATAGAGCGAACAAATGTTTGAATTATTAATTAACATATCCAATTAAAAATGAGACTCACCTAAAGACCACCAATCAACTGCGTAAGAATAACCTACACATAATTCCATAGCACATTCGAATATCTCTGGCGCTATGTATGGTTTAGTACCAGACATAGATGTTGCAAGATGATTGTCCTCAACTACCGTTGCAATGTTGAAGTCTGTTATATGAAAATGCCCTGAAACAATAAACACATTTATCCTTATTTATTTCACCATATAATTGTCATCCCTTCGTAGGTGAAATAATTGGCACAAATTTTCAAACTGAATAAAATCAACGAGCGAGTAACTGAAATCAAATTAACCAAACAATGTTACGTGAATGTCAAACTGAACACAATAACGAATGCTCGTGCAATGATGATACAAACTGAACTAGTTTCAACTTGTCTCGAAATGTTTAATTCGTATCTGTGCAATCTGATAGCTAATTGTAGAGTGTTTGTTCCTGTGAGTTCGAACTACCCAGTGGTTTTGTTACGTAGCGATAATTTTTCTATCCGAATTATGGGATGGAATAAACAAGCGTCATTGTTTATTCAACCCCATTAAACCTATATCTATATATATATATATATATATATATATATATATATATATATATATATATATATATATATATATATATATATATATATATATATATATATATATATATATATATATATATATATATATATATATATAAATAATATGGGTTATAGGCAAATGAAAGGCCATATGAATAGGTTTTATTCAATTTGGATGCCTGGTCTATATTTCGATTGTGATTACAATCTTCATCAGGACTCTGAAAAACATTTACATACAATTATACTTGTAAAAATTATGTCTAACAACTTACGGCAAACTAAGAATAAAAGGTATGGCCAACAACCATCCAACAGGAATATGTTATTCAAAAAATAATAATAATAATAAACAGTAAACTAAGCAGAATTTAAGACAATTAAAACAATAATCAGTAGAAGTTGAAATTGTAGATATAATCTACAATATATATCTACAATTTCAATTTCTACTGATTATTATTTTAATTATCTTAAATTCTGCTTATTTTACTGTTTATTATTATTATTATTTTTTAAATAACATATTCCTGTTGGATGGTTGTTGGCCATACCTCTTATTCTTAGTTTGCCGTAAGTTGTTAAACATAATTTTTACAAGTATAATTGTATGTAAATGTTTTTCAGAGTCCTGATGAAGATTGTAATCACAATCGAAATATAGACCAGGCATCCAAATTGAATAAAACCTATTCATAGTGGCCTTTCATTTGCCTATAACCCATACTATTACATTTAAATTACCAGGCAATACTCCTTCTGATTATATATATATATATATATATATATATATATATATATATATATATATATATATATATATATATATATATATATATATTAATAATCTAAAAATTCTCGATGTGGCTGTGAAGAAAAGAATAAATAGTGGCTTCAAAGGAATAGAGATCCCGAGGCAGTAATAATGAGAACTGTTGGAGAATTTTAGAAAAGATGGCATGAACTCATAGAAAAGTAGTAATGAATATATTCAATGAAATATTTGTTTGTCGATTAATAACAGCTAGTCTCTAATAACACTTTTTACACGGTATTTTTAAAATTGAGCTCATAAGTCTTGCCATTAAGATTCTCGTAATTCTGAAATTCTGAAGGCAAATAAATACAATACGAGGAGTGAATCATTTGCATTAGCGACTCAGAACGATGAAAACGCGAGTGGCTGCCTGACGAATATGAAATATGGAATATAAAACGAAATATTTTGTTTTTCTCTAGGTTTGTTATTACAAAATCTGTACCAAGGGTGGCCGACTAAATAAGACACAAGATCTACTGTTTACTGACGAAATCCGGTGCGTTCTACCAATTATATATCTCTTGAAATCTCAAATGGAACAGCATAGTTCAGTACAAAAATGTAGAATTTTTATTATATGAAGGAAAACTGAAAATTATTCTTAGTAACCACTCATTTATACAAGTATCACCATTGCGTCTGAGTATTTTCCCTTAGATTAACAAAATCAGGTTTGTAATTAGATATCAACTTGTAATTAGTTAATCTTGAAAAAGCCAATGTATTTATGTCCGTCCTTCAAGCGAGAAGGGTATTTAGTTTTGTTTGTTTTAAGTAGGAAAATGCGGACTCACAGACATATGTTACACTGAAACATCAATGCAGTTCTTCAACGCATTTATGCAAATTTGGATATTTCTAGTTGTAAATGTAAGCCATTAACCAGAAGACAAGAGCTCTTGAAAATATGTTGCAGCACAGAGTAATAATTTCTTTCTGAAGTGTGAAGTGGCCCATTTGATATGTATCGGCAAAATTTGTAACCAGTTAATAGATATCACTATGATTGCGAAATGGAATCATTAAACGGATAACTGATGAATTTCACTAACTGCTTAATTTTCTCAAAATCACTGGGAGGAATTTCAATGTCTGATACCACTGCCTAATTCCTGCTATATCATTGTAAAGCAAGGAACCGTGAGAAGTATATTCTTCCATATGATCCCTTATATCCACAAACATGTTGATTTTTCTCAACACTGCTGTTACTGTAGATCTTGTAGATTTAATTCTACCACCTTACGTCAGTATGCAATGCCCAATCTGGTTCCTTCTCATCTAATTGCTGCTTAAACAGCTGCCTTTGGAGAGATTTTCCTTCGAAGCAATTTACAATCTTGAGAGAAATATCTATCACATGTTTTGTGTTTAGTCTCTGACTAACCAGTAACTGTCGATGAATTATGCACTGGTAGCTATTAAATCCTACAAAATCTTCGTGTTTCTGGCAAAGAGCAATAAAACCATTATGAATACCTGCCATTGTAGTTGTCATCAGTTGTCATTGATACAAGTTCATATGAAGGTAGTTTAATCTGACTGATATATGCTTTAAATTCCATGAGTACATCTAGGCCACTACTTTTTTCTTTCAAGGGTATTATAATTAACGATCCTTGTTTCGTAGAGAAATTTCCAAAGACCATCCGAATGAAGATAAGTAATTTTGCAGTGTTATTGATATATTTCAACTCGTCAAGTTGTACCGAAAAAGCAACACAACTCTTCACAAGCATTTTGCTCAGTTCATCGTGCGCTGAAAACTGAGGAGAGAAGAATAGGAGAAAGGCGAATAACCTGCCGAAACGGCTATTGAAAAATCATTCAAGATGATGAGCGCTTGAGTTGGTAATTACATTGCGAAGTCTGTTCTACGTGTTTATATTTTCGGCCTTGCCACGATCGACTGGACTAATGGTCGCGATCAACCGGTTGGCCACCTTATCTATACATATGATAAATATGTAACAGATCGCTGTAGTAACATGAATGATATATGAGAAAAAATATTATTGGGAACCTTATCAAAGCATCAGTACCCGAAATAATTACTGCTCGAATTTTTGTCTGTCTGTTTGTCACGCTAATCTCAGCAATGGCTCATCCGATTCAGATGTGATTGTCACTATTATATTGCGGTGAGCTCCACTCGAACCTTTAGTTTCGTTTTATGTCAATCGGTTCATGAATAAAAAAGTTTTTTCAGTTTAAAGGATCATATCGAAGATTTGTCAAGCTATCTATATCTATCTATTCTTTGTCAGTTCAGTGATATTGACTGAAACTTTACCGACATTCATGGTAATGGTCTACATAAAGTTATGAAGACCTGTGTACTATCAGAGTATACATCAGATTATATGAATATATATACTAGACGAAGTTATGATTTACAGCGGTGGAGTAACAAAAAATATGTATATGCTATAGAAGTCAACGTTGATGTCGATGAAAAAATGTTTCTATTGAGATCACCCTGACAATCTTGATAGGTTGAGTGCTATCTTTCCTTCTGCCAAATATATCAGAATATTCAAAACAGAGCCGTGTTAATTATACCTATGTCATGATTATAAGATTGTCTTCATTTCATTGTGGTAATTGAAATCACCAATTGAGTTAAGCTAAAAGTTTCATTCCATAAATTGAATGTTGATCGTTGGGCGTAAAGTTCGCCGGGTCAGCTAGTTATAGAATATAATTACGATTTCACTCTCGCCCATTCCACCATATTCATCAACATAAAGTGGAAACTAACTGAAAAATAGACTCTGACGCAAGCCTTTTTATCCTTGTGATACTACAGTATTCCCAAGAACATAAAACAAAAAATTTGTTGTGTCCAAACAAGGAAAATGCTTAAGTGAGACTTTCTTGTACATCCATTTCAAAAACTGAGTTTCCTTCGAATATTCTCGATAAAAATGAGGAACGAGAATAATATGCGAATAAAAATGGTAAAATAATGCTAATTAGTGAAATATGCGTTTTTTTGGATTCGATGTCACCGCTCTTGCCTTCCTCAGATCATACTTGAGTCTGCGCACACAGTCGGTTGTAATAGATAAAATTTCTTCCAGTACTTTGCCCATAACATCTGGAGTTCCTCAGGGGTCAATTTTGGGTCCGTTGTTATTCATCATCTATACGGCTGACATCTTCGATTACGTTAAGTATTGTAAAATTCAGGCTTTTGCGGATGACACGCAAGTGTTTCTTTCTTTCAATCCTGGGTCAGTTATTGCGGCAACATCTTTCATCAATGAGGATCTGGAGAGCATTGTGTGTTATTCGGGGAGACATAACTTAAGGATAAATCCATCAAAGTGTAAACTTCTGTTATATGTATCAGAATCAAGAAGGGCGGATATCACGGGTAACCTCGATGTGGTGTTGAGTGGTGATAGAATGCCTGTAGATGACAGCGCAGTGAACTTGGGACTGACTTTTGATAGGGATCTGCGCTTTCGTAGCTATGTAATGCAATTGGTCAAGAAAACTTTTGCAACCTTGAAAGTCCTATATGTCAACATAACCATATTGAACTTTAAAATTCGAAAAAAACTGGTGGAAACGTTAGTGTTGTCAATTTTGAACTATGGTTTACCTATAATCTATCCTTGTCTGGACCATTCTTCTCGAATGCGGCTTCAGAGGATTCAAAACGCGTGTTGCAGGTTTGTATGCCGCTTGAGAAAATATGATAGAGTCTCGAATAGAATTCAGCAACTTCGATGGCTAAAGATTGAGAATCTCTACAAACTGCGTATCTGTTCGTTGGTACATAATATCTTGCTGTTTGGACGGCCTGCGTATCTCCTCGAAAAGTTGATATACAGGGGGAACTTGCATGATGTGGCTGTAAGGCATGTAAAGCTTCTGAATTGTCCCAGGTTTCGTTTGGAACTATTTAAGCGTTCGTTTACTTACAATGCGGTAAGATATTATAATGAGATAAAATCAGAATGGAAGGATTTTCAAATCGTCAAATTCAGGAGGAATGTGGGGAGCGCCTTGCTTCGGAACCAGGGAATGAGTATCAATCCGGTTGGTTGTTTTTTTGACGTATAGTTGTATATCTTTTTATTTTTGTTTTTATGGTGTGGCTCTCATATTACTATGTACAGATCTGTTCATGTGGTTGGGTAAGAGTAGCATAGGCTGGACTTAGTTGTTTATCTAGATGTATATTTATATATCTTTCTTTCTTTTTCTTTTCTGTTTTTTATGGTGTAATTTCAATATTCTTCATTTTCAACATTCATTTCAATATCATGCATTTTGTTAAATTTTGTTGTTCATTACTTTATTACGTATATATTCATAGGGTTAAGTAGGAGTAGCGTAAGCTAGACTTCGCCCGGAAAAATAATTGTACTGATTGTACGTTTAATAAAGGCATTTATTATTATTATTATATTATTATGTGAGAAATAATTGGGAGTACTCAGAACAAAACTGACTGGAATTGCAATTTCACTTAGCTGTGAGCTACCATAAAAGTTTCTAGTCGTTAGTAGGCTATCAGATACCTAGAAATCCGACATTTCAGCATCATTTCTACCAAAATAGGATTTGTGATGGATTCGATAAAATTTAGACTCTCATTTGTGAAAAAATGAGAAAATTGGAAAATTGTTTTGAATCTACTTACCTATTTCATCCAGCAAAATATTGTCTGGCTTGATATCCCTGAAACAAAAATTTTAAATCAAAAATTTTATTCGATAAACACATTTTCATCAGTAATAAAAATTATTACTTTTATAAACACAGATTACAACCTCTGATGAGTCAGTACATCGAAAAAAATTTAATGGGAAGAAATGTTCATAAAAATTCTTGTTAATGGTGTATCAGTAAATGCATTATTGCCGGTGAATGGAATGTTGAATTGAACAAATTTCTGACAGTCAGATATATAACTTAGTTCAACTATTTGATTTCTGGTAGCGAAAAAGCAACATTCACAAACTCACAATGAGTGAAATATAAGCTCCGATATTACATTTGGTCTAAAAGGCATTGAAATTGAATTGTTTGTGAAGCTTGGAGCTTGTCATTCTATGCTCAAGCGAACGTCACAGAATTTACGGCTCTATGATATTTATCTGCGCTCTACTTTCTTATCTGTTCTTGCCAGCCATACAACCATTGGCTGCTTCTTCACTTCTGTTATTTGTTTTCAGTTGAATGTATTCAGGAAACACTTCACTTTTTAAACACTCGCTGAAAAACCAAATATTTTGATTGATTCTGGTCAATTCTTTTTTGAAATGCATCATTTCACTTTAACCAAATATAGAATTCACAAAAAAAAAAGGATTGGAAGTCTCTATGAACTTCTTTGACCTTACAATTAAAGAACTAATAATAAACATCAATTTTCCACAAACCCACATTATGATCGAACAATACATTGTTCGTCCTCACAATTGTCATCCGTTCCATCACAAATCAGTGGCATACAAAAGATTGATAAATATGCCTTTATCAGCAGATAATTACAACGAATTGAATATCATTAAACAAATCGCACAAAACAATGGATATCATCATTGTTTCGTCGATAAAATTTCGAGGAAAAAATTATATAATAAGGCCATTTCTCAAGTATATTCTAAAGTAATCGATAGTCCTAAAAAAATTTCAGAACGTTAACGTATTTAGGAACCCTGTATCCATTGTTTTTATCTGATTGAAATTCAACGATAGCTTTCAAAACCCCTAATACCGTGGGTAGGCGAAAGATAAAATTTGGCCTGATGATAAATCGGGTATCTATGAGTTGAGTTGCGGTACTCGTCCCAAAGTATATGTTGGCCAAACTGGCAGGAATTCCAAACTTAGAATATCTGAACACCAAAGATGCTGTGCACAAAATAAAACCGATTCTACGTATGCAACACATCTTTTAGAAAAGTACCGTGTCTTCGACAACAACTCTGAAGTATTGCATACGGAACGTAAATGTTATGAATTAACCTGTTAGAAGCCATGGTCAATTATGGGCAAGCAGTCCACAATGTGATAATTCAGTTTATTATTAACATCTAATGAAGCCACTGCGTTGGCGTAACAATATTGCCATGTTTTGAATTAATTATAGTGAAATTGAGAAAAGTATTTAGTTTTATTATTTACATTAAATACGGAACATTATATTATGAGTTATGTGTTTAATCTCTATGATCACATCTGTAAGTCAATTCATTATACTTGAATTCGGAAATTTTCAATTTAGATTTGTGAAAGTTTCGCCCCAAACGCCAGCTCCAATATAATAACGTTATCTCGTTTCTAATACAGCCACTGATGCTGATAATAATGCGTAGTGATGTTGACAATTGCATATTCAGTTTCTCCTACCTACGAGTTAATTGAAACGTCAGTCTTTGCTCTGAGACTTGTCAAGTTTGGGTCTAGAATTTGAAAACAATCAAATCCTCTAAACTTCAGGCACAATTCATGTCTGCAACAGAACTCTCGAATGTGAAACTTGAAATATGGAATGAGAGCAGTTATATATACCGAAGTTATATCTGATGTCATCAGACATCAGATATAACTTCGGTATTATTTATCAGCATTATTTCGTGAGGTGGCAATATACGTCTTTATTTCATATATAGTTTGTGTGCTATTTTGGTTAAGTTTTCTACTCTAGATTCAGAAAGAAACATTCATTTCATACATGTAGTATTAAATGATTTGCAAAACTTCCAGATTTATAACTACATGTATCGATTTCAAGAACTGAAAAAAGATAAAGGTATTTAGTAATTAAAAGTAAGAAGAATGCTCACAAGTGGCCTGAAATCAGCTTTGATCTTGCATTCAGTCCCCAATCAAAAATATGAGTTGAATTTCATATCAAATTAACAATAGTATTCAATGGCATTCGAAAAAAAATAACCAAAACAACATAAAAATGAATTCGTTATTCACGAAAAGGTCCATCAAAGTTATTAAACTTTTTTATTCATTGAAATATCTCTCAAATAAATTTGACTTTGGCAACATATTCACGAAAAATCATCCAACTGTATATTCGTTCGGGATCTTAGCATTTTCTCAAGAACTCCGCAACTCTTTCGAAGAATATTCTATTCCTAATTATTATAATACGACTCTAATGAGTAGAAGAGTAGTGTTGAACAAAGAACTGAGAGTGCTAAAGGTAGTGTACGAAATCACGGAAAGTTCAATGTTGAAAACCATATTAATTTAAAAAATTCACAATCCCCCAAATTTCAAATCCGAATACTATGAATGGAAAGTCTAACAATTTTTTGGTACAAGAGAAATTTGGTACCACCGTTCGAAAATAAAGATAGAAAACTTGCGAATAAACATGATTCTGATGCCATAATTCGAATACCGTTTATCCACCATTGCTATACCAACCTTTAAGGAATAATCAATAACACGAAATACGAACATTAACAAAATCACTTCATCTGAAATAACAACGAAATGATACAAAGTCTTTACATGAATATAATGACAGAAAAATGATGAAATTGTTGGAATCGTTGAACACTCTGATGGAAAATTCGAAAAATGTTCACAAGACTCAATAACAGAGAAAGTTAGGGATTTTTCCACTCTAGGTATCGTAAACTGACTGAATTAAATATCTTCAAATCATATCAATAGCTTGAATAACATAATGAATATAATTCATCCATCAGAATCTAGCTGATAAATTTCTCCATTCTCCAAGAAATCTGTGAAAAGATAACACACGTACTCTTCGTGTGATATAAAATATCTAAAACCAAACTACTTCAATACGATAATTGCTTCAATACGATACATTAATATGTTCAAAACTAGAATATGCTAGTGTCGTTTGAAATCCAGTATACGTGTATAATATAAGGAATCTTGATTCCATACAAAGACGATTTTTGAAATATTTATGATTTGCTCCGATGGTGTGTATCCAGAACGAGGTATAAATCATGAGTTACCTACTACAAAATTATGTTCCATAACTTGAAACACGTGGTTTATTATAGAATAATGTTACTATACAAGCTGATAAAATTGTCTGTTGATTGTTCTTTTCTCCTTTCACTCATAAATTTCCGTCTTCCGAGAATAACTGCTAGAAATATGAACATTCTTTATCCACCTCTGGCTCGTACTAATGCTCTGGCTTTTTCACCACTTCATAAAATTTTTGGTGACTTTGAGCCTTTTCACGACGTCATCGACATATTTGCATGCGTGCCTGGTGATATCAGACGAGCTCCCGCCTGACTGTATTTTAGTTATAAGTTTTTTAGATATTAGTTTTGCCTGTATATTGTGGGTGAGTTTTAATGTCAGCTGGCCAACAGAGTTATGTTCATGTGTATTGTTTGTATATTATTGGTGTTATTTCTAGTTTTATTTTACATAAGTTGTAAACTATATTGTATCTTTTCTACTCAGCAATTGACCCAAGCTGTTGAGTGCTGTAATAGTTAATAAATAATAAAATGAATTTTAGGAATAATTGAATAAATAATTTTCGTTCACACAAATTATGAGAAAAAAAAGATATTACTCAGCAATATTGTTCAGTATCATTGAAATTATGAGTCTTCAGTAATAGAAATGAGGGCAAATGAATAGCCTGTCTGTGTGGCTTAGTCGGGAGAACAGCCGACTATGGTGTGGTAGGATTCGGGTTCGAGACCCGATTTAGGCATGGGTCTATGTGTTTGTCTATAATTTGAGTAATTTAATGATGATAATAACTGCTGGGTAATGTACACTGATTGCAAGCCCAATGGACGTTCGGAACCGGCGTTAAACTGTAGATCCAGTGAATTAAATAAAATGAGAGGTCAAATGAGAATATTTGTGACTAATATCCTATTCAAGAATAATACCTCGACATGCTTTGTATATTCAACACATGCGATTTTCATTTACAATTCAGAGATCGAAGATTCTAGGAAACGTGATTCATTAGAGGTGAAATGGAAACAATATATTTTCAATTTATCCAACAACTGAATAGCATTGTTCCTTCACAGACTGGAACATTAATCTTGGTGAAATCCAATCTAAATCAATCGGTAACAAGAACGAACCCCTAATGATTCACGTGCGTGGAAATACGACGCATTAGGAGATTTCTAGTGAATTATTTTCCATCCGAGAAGATTATAGGAATGGTTTTTGATTCTTTAGTATTTTGAAAATTCATCCATATTGAAATGTTCGAATTTTTTTAATTGAAAGTATCAGGAATTTACGAAATCTATAAATTGAATCATTTGTTCACAGGTTTTTGAAATTCATTTCGAAAAGAAACTGAAGGAAATCTGCAGAAAAAAATTTCACGCGTTCATGTTACAACTTATGGATAATTGGAATCGATAGTTTCAATTCGTCAAATTTCTTCATGATTATGATGTATCAATGGAATTATTCGATTAATCGAATTCAGTTAAGGATAACGAAAGAGGAACTATATTGAATACGTATGTGACGATGCATTATGTTATGTAGAATGTATGGCAATGCAAATTTAACAGGCATATTTCAGCAATATTTCATCTACTGTCCAACGACTTATTGAAAGAGTCACTGGTTTTTTATGTTGAAAACTAGTGGTTTAGAAAATAAAAACGTAAGCGACTTATTATTGTCAATATACGAGTGCAACTGCATTTCATGAAATCCTTCCTTAGATATTTGCAGAAGCGTCTATTGTCATGGACTATTCGAACGTAGAACTCGAGCCTAATACGCCCAGGCTCATAGAGTCTACCGTCTGTCTTATAGATTATATATGTAGTTTTGAGTAGAATTTGACGAAATACAATTTTATTTAAAAAAAATAAAAAAAAAAAAATTTAGTCAATCGATTTTTATGATATGCATTCAATCCTGAGTATTTAATGAGAGACAGTGTTTAAGTTGTATACTACATACGTTTTGAGTAATTTATGTTGTTATAGTGCCAATAACTAATTTGAAAATAGGAACTAGTACTCAAGAATACTTTGAACTTTGAAGAGTTTATTATTCTTCGAAAACCGAAAATATTTACTATCTATACATAATTCAAATAAAACTAAGTAGTTTTCTTATTTTTACTGTGATGTATGATACTGTACTGAAGAACAGGTGTGTAATAAACGCAGATGGCCAGTATGATTAATATAGTGTTAGAGTAAGGTTGTTGTTTTATTAAGGAATATAGATACATTACAGTTGGCGACGAGGATCTTTCAACAAGATATTTCATATTTAAATAACTTGTTAAATCCACGCAGAGAGTGTGTGTTAGAATGGCTGCAACAGAAATAATTGGACATCTACGTGAATTCGATCCAGTGAATAGTGATTGGACGATTTATAAAAGGCGAATGGAGAATTATTTTTATGCGAACGAAATAATTACAGACACACGAAAACGAGCAATACTGCTTAATGCATTAAGTGAAGATGCTTATAAATTAGTGCATAATCTGTGTTTACCTGATGAACCAGAAAGCAGAAGTTATGAAACTCATATAAGTTTAATGAATAATCATTTTAAACCATGTATCGCCATTTTTTCTGCTCGCTACCGTTTTTATACAGCCAGAAAAACTGTAAATGAATCGTCACGGGGTGGGCCGCCAGACTGCGCGATATAGCATCGATGTGTGATTTTTCATGCCAAGAGTTAGAATTAGTTCTTCGAGACATATACATTATAGGATATGACCAAGGTCAAGTTCAAGATCGACTAATGGAAGAAAAAAAATCGCAAACATTCCAAGAGATAATAGAAGTGGCAACTGCAAAATCAGCTGTTTCTCAAGGACACGGTTACAATCAATCTCAAGTGAAACAGGAAACGGACATGTATTATGTACGGAACAAACCAGCATTTTCATCTTCAATCAGAGGGAATCAATCATCCGACGTTTCGCAACGAGTTGCAATTTGTCCAGTTTGTGGCAGAAGGAATCATCAACCAGATAAGTGTTCATTTAGAGAATGTTATTGTCACACTTGCGGTTTGAAAGGTCATTTGTCTTCAGTTTGTAAAGCGAGAAAAGACCATAAAAGATTGAATAATGGAATAAATCAAAACAAAAACATGCAAAATTATTTGCAAATTGAAAAATTTTCTGAAAACTATTCCATATTCAATATGGAATCCAATACTGAAGCAATTAAAGTTAATATACAAATCAATAATATACCTTTCATTTTCATATTAGATACAGGAGCAAGTAATTCAGTAATTTCGGAATACTTTTATAAAATAAATTTAGCTAATATTGAAATTGTAAAAACGAATAAGATATTCAAGTTATATAATGGCGATAGTATACTTCCTTTAGGATATATTGATTGTTTAATGTCTTTCAACAACTCATGTAAAAAATTCAGAATTTTTGTAATAAGGCAAGCATACGGACCCCCGTTGTTGGGACGTGATTTCTTCACTCAGTTCAACTTGAATATTTCTGAACTAAATAGTATATCTTTGAATAAAGTTCAGTACTTAATTAATAAATTTGGTACAGTGTTTGATGATACTTTGGGTACATTTAATAAAGGATACATATCGATCAAATTAAAATCCGAAAAGATGGAGCCAAAATTTTTCAGACCCAGGCCGTTACCATTTGCGATGAAAGAAAAAGTGGAGTTAGAATTAAATCGTCTTTTAAAGTTGGGGGTGATTGAACCAGTAAATTATTCTCCCTGGGGAACACCAATTGTTCCTGTATTAAAAAAGACAACTCCATACGAATTTGTGGAGACTTTAAAGTTACATTAAATCCAAATATTGAAATTGATCAATATCCATTACCCCGCATCAATGAACTTTTCGTTAAATTACAAGGAGGGGTACAGTTTAGTAAACTTGATTCATCTAGCGCATATCAGCAAATACTACTCGATAAAGATTCTAAAAAACTAACAACAATATCTACGCATAAAGGGTTATTCCAATATACTCGAGCCCCATTTGGAATAGCTAGTATTCCAGCAAAATTTCAAAAAATAATGGATTCCCTTTTACAAGGTCTAGACGCAGTGATTGTTTTTTTAGATGACATTCTAATAACGGGTAAAGATAAAAGTGAACACCTCATTCATTTAGAGCAGGTGTTAAATATTTTACAGAATACAGGTTTAAAAATTTCTAAAGACAAGTGTAGTTTTTTTTGTGACGAAATTTGTTATTTAGGTTTTGTAATAAACAAATTTGGATTGCATCCATCCGAAAATAAAATTGAGGCTATCGCCAAAGCACCAATACCACAGAATACTACTCAGTTGAAAGCATTTCTTGGATTGATTAATTATTATGGACAATTCGTTTCTAAATTGTCCACAATCTTGTCTCCGTTGTATGAACTATTAAAATCGGAAACGGTTTGGAAATGGACAGATAACTGTCAAGAATCTTTCAATAAAATAAAAAGTTCATTATCGTCAGCTCCGATTTTAGTTCATTATGATTCATCATTACCGGTAAAATTATTTACAGATGCGTCCGATTATGGAGTCGGAAGGGTAATATCTCACGTAATGTCAAATGGTAATGAAAGGCCCATTGCTTTTGCCTCGCGAACTTTGTCGGACTCAGAAAAGCGGATGAGTCAAATTGAAAAAGAAGGTTTAGCAATAATTTTTTGTTTATCTAAATTTAATCAATATCTTTATGGAAGAAAATTCACATTATTAATAGATAACAAAGCTCTCACAACAATTTTTCATCCAGCAAAACATATACCACAATATTCAGCCAATAGATTGAAAAGATGGGCAGTTATACTCTCAAATTACGAATATGATATTCAGTATGTAAAATCGAGAGATAACTGCGCAGATTGTTTGTCTAGGTTGCCTTTAGAATATTCGGAAGAAAATATAGAGAATTTTGACGTGAATTTTATCAATTATTTTTCAAATAATAGCAATTTTCCAATAAACTTCGAAATTATAAGAGAAGCCACACTAAAGGATGATGTATTAACGGAGGTTAAACAATTTTTAAATAAAAAATGGCCCTATAAAATTTCTGAAATTTTGAGGCCATATTGGCGAATTAAAAATGAACTTAGTGTTGAAAACGATTGTTTGATATGGAATAATCGTTTAGTTATTCCAGCTAAATTGAGAAATGAGATTTTAAGAGAGTTGCATAAATCGCACATGGGTATAGTAAAGAGTAAAAGTATGGCAAAATCCTACTTTTGGTGGCCCGGTCTTGATAAAAATATTGAGAATTTGTACACATCATGTACAAATTGTTTAATGAATAAAAAGAATCCGGAAAAAGCTTTGTTGAGACCTTGGCCTATTCCAAACGGAAACTGGGATAGGTTACATTTAGATTTTATGGGACCGTTCATAAATAAGTATTTCTTAATTGTAATAGATGCTTATTCAAAATGGTTAGAAATTTTTCCTTTGAATTCAATTACCTCGAAAATAACAATAGAGATGTTGAGATCTCTTTTGGCAAGATTTGGTTTACCGAGACAGGTAGTAACAGATAACGGTGCAACTTTCACAAGTACAGAGTTCCAACAATTTTTATCAAAAAATAACATTAAGCATATCACCTCTCCACCTTTTCATCCATCGTCTAATGGAGCAGCCGAAAACTCGGTAAAAACAGTGAAAAATGCTTTAAAGAATGCTATATCAAATGCAAAATTTGCTAATTTAAATTTGGTTTTGAATAATTTCCTTTTTGATTATAGAACTACTCCTCATTCTACTTTAGAAATGAGCCCTGCAGAAGTAATGTTTCAAAGAAAATTGCGTACTAGGTTTGATTGTTTATTACCTTCATCTTTAGATAAAAATAATTTTTCTGATAAACTGAGAAAACACATCCTAACAAAACAAAACAAACAAAAATGGTATTATAAAGGAACTAGAAATTTAGACTTAGTGGTCGGTGAGTCAGTGACAGTCCGGGATTACAGAACATCAAATAAATCAAAGTGGATTAAGGGTATAATTGAGAGAAAAATTGGTAGAAATATATATTCAGTGAAAATTCCTGAATTGAACAATATAATTTGGAAGCGTCATTTGAATCAAATTAAAAAATTTCATTTTAATCATTCTGTAATCCCTGACTAAGTTTTAGAAAATGAAATCACTGACGTCATTGACAACAATGCTGTTACGTCCATACCAATTGGCGAAACAAATAATTGGCGTCCAAAAAGGACAGTTAAACCAATTGAAAGACTAGGATATAAGTAGGTAGAAATTTTGAATTCTTTGAGAATTTATAATTGATTTGTTGTTTTTGTTAGGTTAAGTTAGAGTATTTTATTTTAATTTTTAATTGAAACTAATTTTTCAACTTTTTTTTGAAGGGTAAAAATGTGATGTATGATATTGTACTGAAGAACAGGTGTGTAATAAACGCAGATGGCCAGTATGATTAATATAGTGTTAGAGTAAGGTTGTTGTTTTATTAAGGAATATAGATACATTACATTTACTATAATAAATAGAGACCGGATTATATGCATTTGCATATTTGCATATGCAATTATGTTGCATATTATCTGTACATTTACAATATTTTTCCGAGTGCAGTAGGTGCAATGCGAATTGGACCCGGAACGCGTCGCGCTCGCTTACTACAAAGTCGTTCCACCTATTACGCATATAAATTTTGACTTGTTTACTTGACGTGCATGCTCATTGATCATTAGTTAGTTTTTCATTTAATTGTGTGAAATTTGAAGCGTACCATGCCTCATGGAAAAAAGTGCGTAATCGTGGATAACTGACTTTCCTGGAACATCTACATACGACGAAAATGTTTTATATTGTCGAGTTTCAGAGAAAAATATATCGTGCATCCAAAAATTTTAAATAGACCAACATATCAAAATTAGTCTTCACATCGCAGGATTGCAAAAGAAAGTTCCACAACAACTTATAACCACATCTACAGCTAGCTTTAAATGCAAACAAAACAACCAATTTAGTATGAATTTATGTGAAGCATTGCTCGCAAGTAATATTCATCTGTAAACAATTATCAATCCTACCCTCAAACAATTTCTCAAGACAAATCATTCTACGATAGCCAGATTTGAAAATGAGGGTATTAAAAAAATATTTCTTGACTCAGCAGTAAAAAAAAAATATTAATCTTTGCATGACGTTTCTCCTTATATGATCAAGACAGCCAAGGCCTTTCAAGTATTTTATCCCAATTTGATTCAAAAATTGATACGAACAAATTGTATACAATTCAACAATTGTATAATATAAAAAAAGACATAGCCGTGATTTGCACTAATTTTCCCTACATACCTACCTGGAACTATTAGAAAGCTTGAAACTCGCGGTTTGGAATTGACTGAATCTGTTTTCAAACAATAAATAAAATACGTCAAATCAACTCCAACTTGCTAATGACATTGATGCATAAACTTTAAGAAAACATTTTGAACAGAAACTCAAATTAAGAAAGGTTGTATCAAATTCATAGTTTTATTAATGGGACGACAGAACTTTTTCCAGAAACTATAAGTGGTAATATAGCAAGTTCAGATTCTGCCCAGTTACCTCGGTCGATGTGGAGCGAACCTTTTCCATTTACAAAAATATTCTCAAAGATCGAAGACACAATCTTACCACTAAAAATTTGGAAAAATACTTGATTGTTTACATTTACAAAAATTTCTAATAATTGAGTGTCATGTAAAGTTACTGTACTCATTATCTCATATCAAAAAACAATTTACTCATTGTATGCAGATTTTGAGATAGAAAAATGAAAACTTACGTTTTTTCTTTTTCATTTTGGGTGTTCCTGAAATCATCATTTAATTTCGCATATTCTGCCAATTTTTGTGCATATTTCAAGCATATATTTGCATATTTGCATGCATATAACAAGCTTGTTATATTGCACATAATCCGGTCTCTAATAATTAAGTTGAAATATAACAATATCGTTTCGCAAACACAGTGACTTCATCAGATGTAGATGATAAACTATTAAATATATAATGATATAAATACATCGATTAGCTTTCAATTTCTAAGATGTATTGGCGAAACGATATTGTTATGTATCAACTTAATTATAGTGAAAATCAGAAAACTACTTAGTTTTATTTAAATGATGTATTTAGATTTTCATCAAGTATCGTCAAAATCGATTTATGATTATTCACTATACTTTCGAGCAGTTATGGAAGATGCGTTATATTCAAAACTCAAACAAATTTTTCAATGAATTTCACTGTCAACTTTCTTTTTCATCTTCTAATCTTTAGGTCGGATCAGCAGTTAATAAAATGATAAATGTTTCTAAACATTTACTCGACATCAATCTTATATGTTATTTCAGTTTTGATGAGGTTTCGGAATCTGAATGCTTCAAGAAATAACCTCAGCGATTGAAAGGATGATGTAATATGTTTTTGCAATATACTGAAAACATCCTCCAGTAATCATCTGCGTAATGGAGGGGTTCAACTTCAATGAAGAGATTTCATTGCAATTATAAAAACAGGTAGAATTGCGTTCTGGACTATGTCACGGAAAACAGCAGAACTGAAAGTCTGAAAGAAGGAAAAAAGTCGAGAAAGGCCTTATAACAAGGAAACGTTCATGATCAAAGAAACTTTCCACACGTAAATACTCTACCTACTAATGATATATTAAATGCAGGATAAACATAAGTTTCAATGGAGGTATTCATGATGAATTCTGAAAGTCAAGGAAAACTACTGTATTCAACAGCCGACAACGGTATAACAATATGGATTAACCAAAGGCATCTGCATTATGGCTCATGAAACCCTTCAGATTTGCGTGTTTTCGGCATAACCTTGACTAATAAGCTATTAGAAGTAAACCACTCAACAGCTTAATTCTATTATAGTGATAAAAATACAATAAAAATTTACAAGTAATATAGAATCAAACCGGAAACAGAATCAAAAACTTACAGTTGAACAATATTACTCTGTGGGTAAAGTGAAATTGGAAAGGCTACTTGAAAACTTCAATCTGCATGAAAAACATTTCTCAATCCATGCCTGAAAAAGAGTCAGGCTAGAGCTCGTCTGATATCACTAGGCCTGCTGCTCCATAAGGAAGTTTACATTATTCAAACGAAGTAAGGCGTACGGCGTTTTCTATTCTCGTGATGTTACCCTCAAATCTACAGAAGGATTATTCTATTCAGAACGCCTCCGTTCTACTCCTTTTTATAAGAAATATGGCACGGCGAAAACCATCTCCCAATGTCTCTTTTATAAAAAGAGAGAATTTGTGCGTTTTTGCGGAAATAAAACTATAGCCGAGTATTTAGACTCCCGATTACAAAGTAAATAGATATATCACAATTATGACAGCGAAAACCATTTTACTGAGAACCTGAATGAAAGAACCTTTTTTGCCTAAATTTAGCGCGGTCAGTATCTCAGATAATGTAGCCTAATGGGGATGAGAACAGAGAAATGAGATTGATCTACGCTCTATGGTGCAGAAGATGAACAATCATTTGACGAGATTATTATAAGTTTTATGGCATTACCATGAGAATTACATTCTCTTTTATTACTTGCGAGAGTTCTCATTGGAGATTTCCATTGACAAAAAATATAGTCATGAAAATAACAATAATGTTGGGAATAAAAATGATAATGACCATAAAAAAATGATATTAAGTCCCTGCATAAAATACTCTCAACAAGAGGCCTGATGCAGTGTCTCCGAATATAGGAATCCACAGAAACACAGTTATGAAAATCCAAAAATTTCAAATATCGGATATTTGTTACAGTGTGTGATGTTTTAACGAGTTATCAATTCCTTCTATTAAAACTACTATTATACTATTATAACTACCTGGGTTCGGTGCAATCCACCACTCTGCTGTGAAATGTCAGATTATAGAAGAACAATAATATTGATATGGAGTTTATTTTCAATTTCGAATACAGAAGAAACTCTGTAGAGCACTGAGGAAGTATTTCACGGAAAATGTTTCTGTATGTCATGTGTTAATAAAAATCAATTGAAACTTCGACAGATATTTCATCGGAATAGGCTATTGAGATAAAATAAAATGTCCCTGAGCGTTTTATGCACAAAGACTATAAAAAAATATATTTCAGTTGACATTCCAATAACAAAAGCTATAGAGATTGAAAGAAATTTCACTGAATATTCCATTTACAAATGCTCTTGCTACTACTAGTTAAGACATTATGAGAACCGAATGAATGCAGAAATCATATTATGTATGTAGGCACGGGTAAACATATTCAAATTTCAAATGAACTGTGTTGAGGTAGTATTCAATCTTCAATTTTTTTTTAATCTTTCATAATTTCTCATTTTTTTCTATTGTGGTGGTACAATTGCGAACTGATTTGGCGTCATATGGTGGAAGGAACGTTGCCCTTACACTTTGATGTCCGAAGCTATTTTTCTGTCTAGTGGTGTGCGAATAATTTTTTGTTGAACTGAATATTTTTCAAGAAAAGTATGGCATATTATTTGAAATGTATAAATCTTCCATACACTGAGAGTACCAGACAATGGATAGATCATTCGAATACCGTCTCACAAATTATCATTCTTCAAATCCATCTTCCAACTACATTAGGCTGTTCAAGAGGTGCATCATAAACGATACTCCAAGCTGATATTCCATACGAGATATGCTGACCGATATTCCGCGTCCGGTTAGCAAACTTTCAAAAATTTCTCTTTTTGCAGACACGGTCATCTGGAATACAGCGATGATGTCGACAAAGTGCAGTCGCATAATGCAGTGGCAGCTAGAGGTCTCCTACCAAATAGAGAATTACACACAACGCTAGTAAAACTAAATCCATACTCTTCGATCAATTCAATTGCTCCAAGTCTCACAAATTTTCAGGAAATGATGTTCGCTTATCGATTATTGGTGAAAATCTCAGACTACAGGACGAAATCATCTACTTGGGATCAAACCTACTGTTTGCACTTCGAGATAGAATTCGAGAATGGGATCGCTCCAATGACTCTCCTCAACACATACCTACAAGTCATATATTTGTCCAGTGCTGACTACATATTTCTGCTAAACTCCATCCTTCAAAAGAGCTAGTGAGGTCTATCGATAACATAACATATCGATAACACTCACACCGAAAAACTCCAAGCTTGAATGTCCAACGCACTCCAAACGGCCACAATCTATAGTCCCGATCGACGCTGATGGCACAATGGTACAGGCGCGGTCGTGTTTTACGCAGAAAACTCAAAAACAAACTCTCCTTTCTGCCAGCACGGATCCCGCATACGCTTCATGAGCCTCCAGACGATATCCTTGATCACCTAGAGGACATAATACTCTAAAAAATAATTTATTTCTTTTTTGTAACAAGTAAACTAGCTAGTACAAGGTTGAAGAAGGTCGCGAGATCTTATAACCCACCTTGTATTGATAAAATAACAATGAACTGTAATGTAAACAAAGAACTCAATAAGACATATTTTCATTCATGTATGAATTCATTCTTCGTTTATTCATTCATTTATTCCTTCATTTATTAAATCATTCATTCATTATCAAGCACGTTGTGAAATATGTTGAGATATTGAATATTCTTGATAAAGTAGGTAATTGAAATAGGTTTCGGAATTTTCTAAGCACACTTCTTAATTTGAACGGTACATTTTCCACGAGAGGAATGCATTTTATATGTCTACCTGTGCGTTATACTAGCCTTCTATACTTAGATACTCTTGTCGTTAATTCATTGAATTCAATATACAATAATAAGATAATATAATATAGGTAATGATAATAAAATTTGATATAACATAATTTTTTCCCGTATTTTCAAATCTGTTTCCGCTTCTATCTTCAAGCATTTTTAAGACTTCAAGACGGTTTAATTCTCAACACTGATGATATTTCGCTAGTTTCAACCTAGAAAACGCTATTGATGTATACCGGGATGAATAAGAGCGGTGCAATGAATATGCCCTGAGAACACCTTTGGGAATTAGCCTTCATATAAAGGGTGTTTTTCTTAGAGGTATAGAACTTTGAATTGCAATAAAACAACAACGAATCATTCGATTGACAAGAATTTTTTTATTCGTAAGATAATCTTGTGGCATTACATTTTACATATGATTTCCGGCAGATGACCACCACGTCTGGCTCGTATATGGTCCAATCTAGACGTCCAATTTTCGATAACTTTTTCCAACATTTGTGGCCGTATATTACGTCGTGTTAGAGTAACACGGCGAATATTGTCTTCCAAATGGTCAAGCGTTTGTGACTTATACGCATAGACCAATGACTTCACATAGCCCGACAGAAAGTAGTCTAGCAGTGTTAAGTCACAAGATCTTGGAGGCCAAATCACAGGTCCAAAACGTGAAATTAGGCGTTCACCAAACGTGTCGTTCAATGAATTGATTGTGGCACGAGCTGTGTGGCATGTTGCGCCGTCGTGTTGAAACCACAGCTCCTGGACATCATGGTTGTTCAATTCAGGAATGAAAAAGTTAGAAATCATGGATCTATACCGATCACCAATGACTGTAATGTTCTGGCCATCACCGTTTTGAAGAAGTACTGACCAATGATTCCAGCAGCCCATAAATCGCACCAAACAGTCAGTTTTTCTGGATGTAACGGTGTTTTGACACACACTTCAGGATTATCTTCACTCCAAATACGGCAGTTTTGTTTGTTGACGTAGCCATTCAACCAGAAGTGCTCTTCATCGCTAAACAAAATTCGCTTATGAAAATTTGGAACAACGGCAATCTCGTTGTGGGTCAATTCGACGAATCTACGCCTTGCTTGATGATCGTTTGGCTTCAATTCTTGCACGAGTTGGATTTTGTAAGCACGCAAACCAAGATCACTCCGCAAAATCTTCCATAAAGTGAATGGACACTTATCCAATTCCTGTGCTCGATGGCGAATGGACTCATTCGGGTCTTCCTCAATGACTCTACAGTAGCAATAGCTTCTTCTGTAGCACCGTACGGCGTCTCTGGGGATGCGTGTTATCAATAAGAGTAAACGTAGTGCGAAAACGTTCCATGGTTAATCGAATTAACTGCTCTTATGTACGTTTTCTTGTCGACGATAAAATGGACGTAGTACGTGATACGTATTCCGCACAAAACCATTATTTTAGAAAAAAAATTGCACTATTTGCGCACAAGCGTTGTTCAGGCGTGAGTCTATTCATGATAACTTGCCAAACCAAGCTCAGAATAAATCACTTCTCATAGTAATAAATCATCTTCAATAGTAATCCAACTTAAAGGTCTATATCTCTGAAAAAAAAACACCCTTTACTTCATTAACTAAATATAACAACAATTGGTCTTTGTTTTTCTGGATGATTGCTAAATGAATTGTATGGCTATTCCGAAAAATCCATAATTGCTGAGCTTATTCAGGAGCTTTTATGTAATATTGTTTCAAACACATAATCAAGATCTACAAAAATGCCAGTATTGAAGTTTTCTCATCACGGAAACCATAAATATTTTTGGAGAATTCCTTCACTGTATGTTCCGAAGAATTTGCAGATTCAAACTCATATTGCAATCAGAACGAAATATAGGAAGAATTTTAAAATTGGTTTTTCAAGTATCTCCTCGGAAATTTTTGATATATTCGATATCAGCGGTATTATAATGGTGTATAATCTATAACTTCAGTTTTCAGATTATCCTTGTGCATTAATTTGATCACTACTGAATTCAGAAACTTAGGAAAACAGTAATTTTCGAAACGGAACGAGTACTTCCTTAGTACGAGTGACTTTTGCGCCCCTGTTTTTGAGCTCAATCTTCAGTTTGGCGACATTTTTCTGACCGCAATCAATACTCAAATCAATAGCACTTCTAAATACAATAAAACTCCAATAATTAATGATCAGTACTTACGACTCTGTGCTATTTTACAACTGTTTGGACCTGACACCTACGCAGCGCCGCCTGGTGACAGAAAAAGTATCGAAAACCCTGATTATATCCATGTTATGGTATAGTCACTCGCACTACAATGTACAGCATTTCGACGTACACTGCTATGAACAACATTCAAGGCCAGCTTCCGAGGGTTAGTCGGTAGAACACCAGACTATGGTGCGATAGGATTCGGGTTCGAACCCCAGTGAAGGCATAAATGTACGTGTTTGTCTATGATTCAAGTAGTTTCACGGTGATAATTGTTGTATAATGTGCATTGATTACAAGCCCATTAGCCGTTCGGAACAGGCGTCAAACTGTAGGTCCAATGAATTTTAAAAACATTCAAGGTTATCTGGCAGGTAGAGCACTCCGTTCAAATGAGCTGGCTTTTTTGATTTATAACTTTTTAATGAAAAATTTCATTATGTATAAATCTTGGAGTGTCTCAAATATAGTTTTGAATGAAAAAATAACTCTGAGAATGTCTGGCTGGATATTACTAATCATAAATAGTTTGGCCTAATATATTTTCTTATGAATTTGATTCGATGAAAATTTCAAACTTCCACAAGACTTTTTCCTTTCAGAAATTTCAATTTCAAGAAGCTATGGCATGAACAATATGCACAACTTTGTAGCCAGTCGTCGACATTGTGTTTAGATAACACAAAAAATGTATTCAATAAATTCTGTAGGTGCCTCAAATATGTGCTCAGAAATTTCACTCAGCTCTCCACTACATCGATACGAGTATATGCACGGAGACAGTATTCCCTACATTGATAGGTTTGACTGATTATCTCGTGATATGCACATATGAAGTTGTCACATCTAAAACGACGATCTGTTTATTCATTTCTTATGTCACTTGGCTGAATCCCGATAAAGATGGGCTGAGCATAACAAATTTTCATTCGATTGAAGCAATAATAGTGGTTATTTTGATAACAATGAAGTAAATCATTAGTACGTACGTTCACAAGTTGATAGAAAATTGCTTCATTTGAATGAATACAATTCGATCCAAAAATTGAAACCAACACATAAAGGGCACTGAAGTATTATTGAGCTTTTTGTTTCGAATCAGAAATGATGAACGAGGTCGAAGGAAAAACGATGAATAATGCACGTTGCGTTCCAAGTAGGAATAAATGTAAATATGTTCAGTAATCTCTATGTGCATGCTCTAGAATCATTTAAAATTGAAATGCTATTAGTTTTGTTGAGAAGTACAAAAATTGTTGAATGATCTAACATATTAAAAACGTATTTAAATACTCTCGAAAAATATACATGCAAGACTTTCGTTCATATGCAGGCGAAAAGAATATCGTCTGAAGATGAACGGATGTTATACTTCTTTTTGAGAAGAAAATATCCGCATGTTGAAAAGGAAGGTAAATAAATGTTGAAAACTGCAATAACACATGATTTTATTTGTTATTTGAATTAGAATATATGTTCAATATGAGAAATCATTTCGTTGTATAAATTACCGACAAACAAGTACCGGAATAATCAAATCAATTTGAGAAACTTATTTCTTACTTCAGTGTGTATTTCTTCAAAATGCCCAATCAAAAGTGACAAGGTGAAAACTCTATCTTGAAGAAATATATAATTTACATACTTCGATTTAGATGACTCAAATCATCTGAGATGAATATTCCAAAATATATCAAGAAATATGGCGACAGACGTTTAATTTTTTCTCTATAATCGAATGTGATCCAAATTTTAAATGCGTAATATCTATGTAACATGTAAAAACGGAAATGTTTTACCCAACTCCATAGACACAGAGGTTCTGTAATTCAGTTCTTGAATGAAATTCTTCCTTATAATTTCGTTCCTTTGCTTTCTCAATTATTTTCTTGATAGTAAATGATATGTCAAGCCACGGGATATCAGAATCAGTAAAGTGAACTTTTAAATGGAGTGTAGTTCAATAAATATTGAGATGAGATTGAGTAGGTAAATCAGTAAATCGAAATGAAATAAAAGGTCTCAATAAATTCAAAATTTGGTTATCATTTCTTGACAATATTTTTGTTGAAAAATAAATAACTCAAAGCGCCCCACATCGAAATTAACATGAATAGATGAAAAATTACATAGGAGCTCTCATAGAGCTTCATGATATATTCGAAAGTGAAGTAAATATTCATGAAGATTTCGATTTTCCAGTTATATTTCAGGTTATTGAGTGAATCTAAGGGTTCTGACGCGTCTGCATAGGTCGCCTTCGTGTGAACCGCATGCCCAATACGAATGAAAGGTGATCGGTTGCCATTATTAAGCAGCACAGCTTTCAAACTGAGCTTGGAGCAGTCTATGAAGAGACGCATTCAGTTGGAACATGTTTCATATTGAATCTCTTCATCAATCCATTATTATTACAACAGAAAACAAGATTATTTTTCTTCTCAAAAAAAGTAATCTAATCCCTATGACGTTGTCTGTACTGGGTGACCCTAACATAATCCTGCAGAAGATTCCATTTCTGTGTGTTTCATCAAAGTTTTGCCTTCTCCTTTGACAAATCAAGATCTGTAATGAGGTCACTCATCTCCGATTGACTCATTTTATGCGTTTAATCATCTTTTTCTTCTTTGAAAGCAGGGTAATAAGATGTTGAAGGCTTGTTGATTTCTCCTTATACACTGTCCTCATTTTCTGCCCTATTATAACCTTTTTTATTTTTTTTCAATTGGAAATCCTGCTTTTATATACGGAGTCAAGCAACAATAAAATTGTTGCTGTGGCTCTGGTTCTAGGCTCTAGCCAAATCATAGGCACAGCAGAAGCCATGAATGGTTCTTCATTTTCGAGCAATTCTCGTAATATAACCGAATACGAATTACAACATATGTGTGGAGTCCAAGACTCATTTTGGTTTGCTACCTTCACATCAAATCAATGTAGATACGCAGTCTTCAGAAGAGGGTCAAATTGCGTTTTTGTAAGGCAAACGTTTTTTCACCACAAATGTAACAAACACAACTTAATACACACATTTTAGTAGCAAGTTGGTTATTCTCTCTACAACACTCCAAAACAAGATGATGTCCACGAAATACTTTAAATTTCACAGTTACCGCAATAGTCTCACACTCAGTAATCTTTTGGCAGTCAAATTATAATTTGACGAATAAAATTTGAGTGTATTTTGACATTAGCAATTTTGCCAATATCTAAAAACACATTTCCGCAAAAAAGGAGGAAGAATTCATAAAATATAAGAAGTAGCTCGTATTTCTGAAACAAGAGCTTATCGGTTCATTCAATTGTTGCTTTTCATTCAGTAAACGGGAGGACATAGGAAAGGACTAATTTTGAGACCGAAACAATTTCATTGTTGCGCAAGGTTGTGTCATTCGTTCAACAGAAGGAACTTCTTATAGAATTGTGTACGTTATTTACCACACAACTTCTTTTGGCAAAGTTCAATGTGAGAAAATGAATTGAAAACATTTAAAAAACGTCATGATAATTTCTTCGGACAACTTTCAAACATAAAATTGGTAAACTCGATTCACAAGTTTGAAGTAGCTATGATAAAATCCAGGTATCGTAAATCTTTAAAAGTTCGACTTCATACTCTGTTTCTACTAAGATATCAAACAGTAGCAGAAAAATTTAAATCGAACAGGTAACTCCAATGTGAAAGCAATGTTTTCAGAATATTACAATGACATTTTGATGCTGCCTACAGACTTTCAGAGGAATTTTTCAAATAGAGTATTTAGACATTGTGCCCCAAAACTTGTGGTAAACAATAAAATAACATTCTGATTTTGATGTTTTACGTCGTTCAATCACAACAGCAAAATCCAAGAACCCCAACAGAAACCTCCATCAAAAAATACAACTCCTTGACCGATTAAAAAAAATTATTTCAATTATCAGAATAAAGAGAATTATAAAACAATTGTTAAACAAAGATTTACACATATATTAAAAAGAATACTGCATGACGTACGTTTCGATGAGATTCACCTTCTTCAAATGCTACGTGCAGACTAATTATTAGTCTATGCAGAATTTTAAATGAGAAAATTTTACAGTTTAGGTATCTATAAAATTTCCGTTGAATCAACAGTTTCGGCGTACGAGCGCCACACATTGTAATTCAAGGCGCGTTTTTGCTGAAAAATTCGTTCACACACAAACTTATCAGGTTTATTATAGCAAGAGTAGCACGATATTATTCATCTACACTTATAATTTATTTTCGTATATATACAGAACATAAAATATGCGTTGTAAGTATGAAGATCGCCATAACGATGAATAACAAAAAGCCATTTATATTTGCGAGATATATTAGATTTGAAGCGAACAATAAGAGTTAAGAGTACGAACTTTTCACATTCAAAGAATAATTAGATGTTCTGACAAGTTGCAGCACGTGTTCACATTGGGAATGGTATTTCTGCATATCTGCGTCGAAGTTGGGAAGTTTTGCAATGTTGATCATTTCAGTTTCGAGCAACATGTTGCAGTGAGAAGTTCACGGATGCCATTATGAAATCCTTTGGTATGAATACAGATATTCGTATAGATTGAATTGTGCTGATTAATCTTTCATTAATTTCACAAGATTTTGCCCAATTTCCATTATAAATCTATCATTGTGGGGCATCCGTGAATGTTTTGAATCTTGTATGTAAAAGACAATTGAAACATTTTTCTGGATAACTGTAGGATAATGCCTGGACATGTAGAGAATTCAATTTGGACTTTCGTTTTCATAAGAGGTTTCGTCGGACTAGTGACTTCTTCAGACGCTAACAGAATTCGATTTGTCTGTTAGCCTCTGAAGAATTCGGTAACCCGAGAAAACGCGTCTCGATACAACAATAAAACATAACGCCTAATAAGGCATTCGACCAGAACTACCTTGCATAGGTTCGCTCAAAAGAACCACCCAGTATTATACTCGTAATCGTATTCGATAGACATCCGGAAGATGCAGTAAATCGTAGTACGTAATACGAGGAGAGATTTCTCAGAAAATATATTCAACTGTTCGACTGACAGTTCATTCTTGCATGAATACCTGTGGCTTCTCATTCAAATTGAACTTTCAATGTTCTTCGAAGAATTAAAATTCCTTCGACGCAGAAATTCCATTTTCATCCAAAATACTGAATTCCATCTCGGAAATCGAATTACCGGTTCTGACAAATTCGTTCCAGGTGGAGAACTGCTTGAGCTTCACAGTTGTAGTGAGGTCATGAAAATGATGCCTTTAAACGACTAAAGATAGGAATGCTTCAAGAGACCAGCATGTAGGAGTGGATTTAATATTGCTATGCTACCTTTAAGACAAGAAGCAGCAAACCAACATGTATGTCGAACCAGATTCAGTAGCAGTTTGCCTATAAAACCCAGCGTAGTATAGAAAGATACATGATGGGCCTGATCATACGAGACAGAATACGCTACAGCTGGATAAAAAGTCAAACAAAGGGAAAAGATGTCGTGGAGTATGTAATAAAAAGGTCAAAGTGGAAATGGGCCGGCCACCTAACCCGAAGAAGATATGAGCGTTGGTGATTGGGGGCCCAGAGAAGGAAGCGATCTCACAATCGATGGGATAAGGAGCTTGTGGGTTTGCTCGGCGTTGCCTGGAAGAGAGGGATTGCCTATAGGGACTCTTGGCGAAGGCAGAGGGAGGCCTCCGTTCTGCAGTGGACGGACAGAGACTGATGACGATGGTATATATATATATATATATATATATATATATATATATATATATATATATATATATATATATATATATATATATATATATATATATATATATATATATATATATATATATATATATATATTTCTTGAAATTGATTTATTGCCTGTTTGAGGTATTTATTTTGAAAGTTTTTAGCATTAACGGGCTTTTTAATATGAAAAAGTTTATTTCTGTTGACGTTTCGTTGTTATATTACAAGTTTTGACAAAGTTGTAATATAACAACGAAACGTCAACAGAAATAAACTTTTTCATATTAAAAAAAAGCCTGTTAATGCTAAAAACTTTCAAAATATATATATACTATAAAATATATATATATATATATATATATATATATATATATATATATATATATATATATATATATATATATATATATATATATATATATATATATATATATATATATATATATGAGACTCTTAATCGAAATATCGAAATATTTCAAATAAAACTCTAGGGAGCTGTCTACACAAATGTTGTCAACGAGAACGAACCCATCACTTTCGAGTGAATATTAAGAGCGTTTCGAAAAATTCATCGATCTTGTTGAATGATAATAGGATACAATTGTTTCATCATTATTATGAATCATCAGTCCATATTTAATCTATCAATCAAGAATCGATGACTTTCAAAACGAACATAGGTCCCATACCAAATTAAGAGAAGTTCTAGAGAGTGAAATACTCACGTAGGCTCCCTCTATCGGCGAAAGGACGTATAAACACTCCCTAGCGTTCAAGTTTCCTACTCAGGTTAGGAACGCTAGGGAGTGTTTATACGTCCTTTCGCCGATAGAGGGAGCCTACGTGACTATTTCACTCTCTAGAACTTCTCTTAATTTGGTATGGGACCTATGTTCGTTTTGAAAGTCATCGATTCTTGATTGATAGATTAAATATGGACTGATGATTCATAATAATGATGAAACAATTGTATCTATTATCATTCAACAAGATCGATGAATTTTTCGAAACGCTCTTAATATTCACTCTCGAAAGTGATGGGTTCGTTCTCGTTGACAACATTTGTGTAGACAGCTCCCTGAGAGTTTTATTTGAAATATTTCGATATTTCGATTAAGAGTCTCAGTATTTACTAGTATTGAATTACCTGTGAATCTTTGAACTAGCTACACTTTGCCCGCCTGGGCGTGATCTGGAGCGATTAGGCATGGGATCATTCGTACACATTTCAGACAATTTTCTGTTGTGTTCGAATGAAATATCTACAAAGCCTTCCACTCTCACTCTTGTTGTCATGAGTAGGAAACTTGAACGCTAGGGAGTGTTTATACGTCCTTTCGCCGATAGAGGAGCCTACGTGAGTATTTCACTCTCTAGAACTTCTCTTAATTTGGTATGGGACCTATGTTCGTTTTGAAAGTCATCGATTCTTGATTGATAGATTAAATATGGACTGATGATTCATAATAATGATGAAACAATTGTATCCTATTATCATTCAACAAGATCGATGAATTTTTCGAAACGCTCTTAATATTCACTCTCGAAAGTGATGGGTTCGTTCTCGTTGACAACATTTGTGTAGACAGCTCCCTGAGAGTTTTATTTGAAATATTTCGATATTTCGATTAAGAGTCTCAGTATTTACTATATATATATATATATTTTCAGTGTTTAATTGGGATTGCAGTCTAGGACAGGAAAATCAGTTACCTCTTTAGTATTTTCCAAGCTTTCGAAAATGTTTATTTTCTTCTTCAGGGCTAAAATAGTACAAAAATTAACAGTTTATTTAGCAAGGCACTATAAAAAGTTTTTTTTACAATTACTGTGAAGTTAGTCGGAAAGTACATTAGTTTTTTGAATTTTGAAAATAACTACAAGTGTTCCCAAATGCATTGGGTTGGAATGTTACTGCATTCTACGTGCTGGATAGTTGAAGGAAGCCACGACAATGACCGTATTTCTCAATTTGGCTTTTCAAGTAGAGTGTTCCCAGATGTTTACACTCTACTTGAAAAGCCAAATTGAGAAATACGGTCATTGTCATGGCTTCCTTCAACTATCCAGTTATATCTATATATATATATATATATATATATATATATATATATATATATATATATATATATATATATATATATATATATATATATATATATATATATATATATATATATATATATATATATATATATATATAGTTGAATGTTTCACGACTGTACGTATGTATTTTCTGTGTGTAATTGGGACTGCAGTCCAGGACAAGAAAATAAGTTGCCTCTTGAGTATTTTTCAAGCATTCAAAAATGGTCATTTTCTCTTTCAGGGATAAAATAGTACAATATCAACAGTTTATATAACAAGACACTATTGTAAGAAAAATTTTCAATTTCTGCAATCTTTTAACCGCCTTGTGGCTGTAATTCAGTCGAAAGGGGTCTTCAATCGCACTTTGCGACGCTTGTACTTCGAATCTGTTCATCAGACAACACAAGCTGAACCAAATTAATAGGAAATTCTCTCTACTCTCATCTTGTAAATTCTTATATACGAAGTACTTATGGATCCAGAGAAGAGATACCTTCAAAAAACTGTTTTTGAACCACACTTTCAATATTGCACGCGAGCAAAAGAGATAGAAGGTGACGAAGATGAAATTCCAAGAGAACATATCAGAGTCTATAGCATCTGAAGTGATAAGATTGTCAATATTACCGTGAAACGTTTCATGTCAAACTACCAAATAAGTACTAATTATTTTAAGCAGACTTCAGCTTGAATAGTTGTTTATAACAAAATTCAGAGGTTCATTATGAAACTAGTCCGTCTTCCTCACTAATCGTTCGATGGCATACTATGCAAGTTTCAGAATATCTTAGCAAAATAAATGAATGAAAATTAGTCGACAAATAGAGACCATCATTTCGAATGATACATGTGATGTGTTACTGTTGTTTCACACCTTTTCATAGGTACCTGCCAGAATCCTATTTTAGTAATCCATGATTATGCTGAGATTCATCCTTGTCCTCATAATTGAAATTTCCCTCGGATTTTGGAGAAATTATTCCGTAGAAGTTTCAGTTATTATGGCGTTTTCAAGCTATTCGTGTATAGCGGTAAACACAAACAACTACTTTACCATATTCATTTGTATAAGAGCAAAAAGCATGTTATTAGTCTAAAATGCCACTGCTATCAAATATTAAAAGCATTTTGGCTCAAGAGATGGATTTGAACGTTAGGCCAAAAACAGACAGAATGAATGTTTTATCATAAACACATTCTCGAATAAAATAGGAGTATTAATTCTTAAAAGTTAATTAAACAATGTGAGTCTAAATGCAATTACAGGGATGAAATTTTTAATTTCATTCCTGTTGATGAAATTCCCCATTTCCCCTATTGATCATTCCAAAAGTTCTGTAGATTTTTTTGTGGGCATCAATGAAATTCCAGGTGTGGAATTTCTAATTTTGTTCAGCTTGAATAATTGAGGAATATATAGGATAATTACATCAAACATCCAATCAACAACTCCCAGAAATTCTCTGAAAATTTCAACAAGATTTACTCGAGAAAGAAAAATTAATGAATGGGAAAATGTACACATATACCTACCATTGCCATAAATTGAATACGATTTTAGTCAGAAGCAAAGCTGATTGAAAGGAACTGCGTCGAAAGAGATACGTGCAATACACTTCAATTTATTCCAAGTATCATTTCCTGATGAAGTCTGTCAAAAAGAAATTCTGAGAACTTACTGTGCGAGACAGACAAAAACATTGTTGATTCTTCATTATATAATTACGCGCAAAAACCTCGAATCCCTTAAATGAGTTTCTTCTTCGGTAAACCAGGTACTATGAAGAAAAAAAAATCAATAAACTAGAGAACGCCAGGAAACTTACCCCAACTAGAAGTTATGGATTAATCTTCAATTTTTTACTAAACTATACTTATTCGTTGTGTCGTACTTAGTCTATTATAATGAGTAAGTCTTGAGAGAAGCTTCTGGCGTTTTGGCTGGTTCGAAGCAGACGTCATAACTCTTTTCAAAAAAGAAGATTAAGTTCAGGATAGAAACTACCGACAAATTAGTTAAACCTCCAGTCGATTGGGTATGATGGATACTAAATTTGTTGATTACTTGCTCATCTTATCGTTGATAAATTGCATTATCAAGAATTCTTGATAATGGCGTAAAAGGCGAAACTAGTCGAATGAAGAATTGTTCAGCCAGTGATTTTGGGCAAGTATTTATTATTACCTCTCATTTGAATATGAACTATTACAGAGTTAATTCATCGTCCATTGAATTTATCCAGTTCAATGTCCTTAGCATGGCATCGATGCTTATATATCTACTACACTTCAATATCAGTCGCATTGCACGATTTTGTAATAACTGCAATCCTTTTGTGTCAGTGTTATTTGCCAGATACAGAACCGTACCAGCATAATGGAAATACGGAAGTATGATACAATAATATACTGTCTCCCTGGACCATTTACTTAAATAATCAATACAACTAAAGAGTGTTTTTTTTAGAGGTATAGAAATTTAAACTGCAATGAAACAACGATGGATCATTCGATTGACAAGAATTGTTTTTGTTTCGAAAGATAATCTTGTGGCATTACATTTTGAATATGATTTCTGGCATATAAATGCCACGACTGGCTCCGATGTAGTCCAATCTAGACGTCCAATTTTTGATGAC
Source organism: Henosepilachna vigintioctopunctata (assembly GCA_030704895.1). Lineage (NCBI taxonomy): Eukaryota > Metazoa > Arthropoda > Insecta > Coleoptera > Coccinellidae > Henosepilachna > Henosepilachna vigintioctopunctata. The sequence continues at coordinate 2,816,405 of JARQZJ010000041.1, forward strand.
TTTTTCCAGCATTTGTGGCAGTATATCGGTTATAACACGGCGATTATTTTCTTCCGAATGGTCAAGCGTTTGTGGCTCATCCGCATAGATCAATGACTTTACATAGCCCCACAGAAAGTAGTCTAGCGGTGTTAAATCACAAGATCTTGGAGGCCAATTCGCAGGTCCAAAACGTGAAATTAAGGGGTCACCAAACGTGTCTTTCAATAAATCGATTGTGGCACGAGCTGTGTGACAAGTTGCGCCGTCTCATGGAAACCACAGCTCCTGGGCATCATGGTTGTTCAATTCAGGATTTAAAAAATTAGTATTCATTGCGCTATACCGATCATTATTTACTGTAACGTTCTGGCCATCATCGTTTTTGAAGAAGTATGGACCAATGATTCCACCAGCCCATAAAGCGCACCCAACACTCAGTTTTTCTGGATGTAACGGTGTTTTGACATACACTTGAGGATTATCCTCACTTCAAATGCGACAAGTCTGTTTGTTGACGTAGCCATCCAACCAGAAGTGCGCTTCATCGCTTAACAAAATTCGCTTATGAAGATCGGGAATAACGGCAATCTCGTTTTGGACCCATTCGACGAATCTACGCCTTGCTGGATGATCGTTTGGCTTCAATTCTTGCACGAGTTGGATTTTTTGAGCACGCAAACCAAGGTTCTTCCGCAAAATCTTCCATAAAGTGGATGGCCACAGATCCAATTCCTGTGCTCGATGGCGGATAAACTCATTCAGGTCTTCCTCAATGCTACGCTCTACAGTAGCAATAGCTTCTTTTGTACGCACCGTACGAAGTCTCTGGGGATGCGAGTTATCGATAAGAGTAAACGTGGTGCGAAAACGTTCCATGGTTAATCGAATTAACTGCTCTGATGGACGATTTTGTCGACAATAAAATGAACGTAGTGCGCGGTACGTATTCCGCACAGAACCATTATTTTCGAAATAAAATTGCACTATTTGCAAGCGTTGTTCAGGCGTGAGTCTATTCATGATGAATTGCCAAACAAAACTGAGAATATATCACTCCTCAGCTGTTAAACAGGTCGCCATCTTCAACAGTAATGCCAACTTAAATTTATATACCTCTAAAAACAATACCCGTTATTAAGTACTTCTATTTGCTTTTAAATTTTTTTACATATATATTCGATATGTTCACCGAAATTTAACCTATCATCTATTGTTATATCCATTCAAAAGAATTGACTATTTCAATAGTTACATTTTCAATTTGTACAATAAAACCTTCATTCATCTACTCTGCTTTCCGGTTTCCTTTTCCGAACATCATTTGATGTCATCAATATTTAGTTTCAGTTTGTTTTCTTCCAGCCATTCATCCATATTTTTCAAGTCTCCATATAGTTTCGCTTGCACATCCTCCACATTTGTACCCGCTATGTACAACACTTCATCGTCTGCAAATATGTGACACCTACAATACTTTATCACCTATTACAAAGTAATTTATATACAATATGCATAGCAGTGGTCCTAGGATGCTTCCTTGGGGCAGTCTACAAGGAATTGGTATTTCCCCTGACTGCACTACCCACCGGATAATTTGGTTTCTATTTAGAAGATAGTTTACAACCAACACAATGCTGTTACTCCGATTCCATTTATTTTCAGTTTTTGATCAATTTACTCCGGTCTACTGTCTCAAAGGCTCGTTTGAAATCCAAAAGTACAACTATAGTTACCAAGTTGTTATCGTTATCTATCGAGCTGTTCAATGTGTACTGGAATGCAGCTTCACAACTGTGATTTCGTCGAAAACATGATTGATACTTTTTTGAGGTGACTAATTATTTTGATTATCTGATTGATACTTGTTAAGATGACTAATTACAATAAAAAGACTAATTATACTATTTTCATCAAGACTGTGTTCACGATTTGGCAATAATTGCCCCAGCTTTTCACTCAACATCCACGTCAAACGCTCATACCTCTCTTTCTTCAGGGCTCCGGGATCTATAAGGGCCTAATATCACCAGAAATTATGATGACTGACTACGACACTAGTTCTCTATAGCTAGAAAAGGTACAATTTATGAAGATACGAATTGAAAGGACCTGTGAATGAACAAAACAAAAACGTCGTTACTTCCTCCAACCACTATACACGTAAAATGAAATAATATTCAGACACAATACATTTGGGAATACTTATTTTGAAATTCAAGAAACGAATGTACCTTCGAACTAACTTCACCGTAATTCCCTGACGCAGAAAATAAACATTCCCTAAGGCTTGAAAAATACTAAGGAGATAACTCAATTTCCTGTCCTGGATAGCAATCCCAACTAAACACTGAAAATATATAATTAAAATACATATATTTTTAAAACTGATTTATTGCTTATTTAAGTTTGATATTCTTGACAAAGTTGTGATATACAACGAAACGTCAACGAAAATAAAGTTTTTCATAATAAAAGAAGCCTGTTATATATATATATATATATATATATATATATATATATATATATATATATATATATATATATATATATATATATATATTTTATATTCATATTTGATTTTGATGAACTTCAAATTATTCGGAAATATCATAATATTCACAATCAGTTTATACTCGGTGAATGAATTGAAAAACTGCATAATTTTCTTCGTCTCCCTTTTTGTAATCAATTTGTTTATTCAGGCCACCAATAGTTCAAGACCGTTTCATCAAATTTTAAAATAATTAATACCTTATATGGTATTAATTATTCATTTTTCCACTCATTGGTCTATTCATTCATATAGAGTTTGGGATACAATTTTCGACAGTCTTGCTGAAATTGTCTTGTCTTGTGTCATAGTGATAACATTTTTTTGCACTTACACAAATGAGTAGGGTGAAGGAGTTGTTTGTGTCTGCCGTTATTCATGAAAAGCGTGAAACCATCATATAAACACCAACTTCAATGGAATAATTTCACTAGAGTACGAGAGAAATTCCAATTATGGGTACAAGGATAAATCCAGCGTTATCATGAATAACAGAAATAGGGGACCAGAAGAACATGAATAGTTGTAATACAAAGACAACAGATTAAATATAATATTTGGGATAATGACCATCATTTGTCATCTAATGTTTCATTAATTGATTTTTCTTCCATTTCAAACATGTAGGGCATGCCATCAAACTACAAGTTTAATAATACGAATAATTACTACATTCATAATCATTCATAAAAAAGGAATTGACGGTATATCTTCAAAGGCTCTGAAAATTAGAGTTCATTCATTAACTCCATCAGTTATGCATATGGTAAGCATATTTTTATCTCTACAATTCATTATTTATCTTTTTTTGGTGTCTAAAAACAGCGGTCATTGTGTCATTATGCCCTTACATAAAGGTGGTAGCAGAAGACGATATGCAGACTACAGACCTGTATCCATACTTTCCATTCTATCAAAAATTGTTGGAAAAGTTGAAAAAATTAAACTCAAAACTTTTCTGAAAGTTAATAAGATTATTTTGACATGAAATTTGGCTTTCAACAAAATAAGTCCACTATGGACGCTGTAATTGAATTAACGACGCATATTTATAAATCTTTTAATAATAGTGTATATTAATAGTCTTAGCAAAAGCGCTCGACTCTGTTGAACATACAACACTTTTGAACCTTCTAGAGGAGATTGGAATTAATGGCGTCCATCTGAGATTATTCAAAAGCTACTTATCAAATCGTAACCGAACAGTCAGGGTAAACAATACGTTCAGTAATATAAGGATAATAAAATATTGGGTACCTCAGGGAACAATATAAGGTCCAATTCTATTTACAATCTATATGAATAAACTTTTGTTGTTGGAGAGTGAACGCAAAAATAATCAGTTTTGCAGACGACACTGCGATAGATTACTCAAGACCAAATTGGATCGATACAAACCGAAATACATTAATTTTGCTGTAGAAAAGCGCTACTTCCACCCAGTGAACCACTGATAATCAAAACGAATGTAAATACTTGGGAATTATGCTGAATTCGCACCTTGAATGGGATTCCCACGTCAGAAGCTTAATTGTTAAGGTTAGAAGATAAATATCGAAATTTAAAGAATTCTGAATTTGTCTAGACGTAAAACATCTAAAAATAATTTACAAAGTTCCGGTGGAGTCTCGAATACGATATGGTATTGTTGCGTGGAGTGGTTTCACTAAAAATGTAATAAAAAAGCCTGAAATTCAACAAAAATGGCTACTGAAAATCGCGCCAGCTGTTCAATCGCTGCTGAATTTCATGGAAAAAAAGATAGACAGTTTTTACTTTATTGAACAAAGTGTGAATACCAGGTATATCAGTAAATCCATATTATATATGTTATATACCCTTAATATCCATATATCCACAACTACTCCTATTTTGCACGAAAAATTCAGAATGAATTTCCATTTGAATTGAAGACTATGGTCAACATTGAAAAATTCAAATCTGCCATACTTTAATTGATGAAAACAAAGGGCAGATATATAATTCATCAACGGGTGAACATTTAAGAGCTAAAATGGTTGTAAAACAAAATATGACAGTATTACTATTATTTTTATTTTTATTTTCATTATTATTATTATTATTTTTATTATTATTATTGTTATTATTATTATTATTATCAATTATTATTATTATTATATTTATAAATTAGGGTGAGAAGGTATTTTCAATGAAGCATGCCTACAAGATGAATATCGAATATTAACCGATCTATTCGCATCTGTGTAATAAACACCCTATATATTCCTGAAGAGAAACCCCACAGTAGGATATTATAGTTCAGATTATTATATAAAAGACTGTGAAACATGTTGAAATTACAGTTTATAGGTACAATATCCCCAATTCCAGAAATTGCAAAAAATGCAATCTACGTGACTCAATGTTTCACATGAAACATAAATTTGAGTTTTCCATCGTATATTTCTGTCGACATATATTCCAAGAAACTTTATTGATTCGGATGATGAGCTTGTGTTATCTCCGAAATCAACATTCAGCTAGTGATTCCATTATTTTCAGAGATAATTGGAGACTTACAGTTTTATCAACGATCACCATCAAATTATTCAATCGACACCAATTGCAAAACACACACACAATTCACATTGACATCCACATGACTCCAAAAGTCCAAATAGTGTACCCAAAAGTCTGGACAACTTTGAAGAAAACCTTGAAGAACATCAAGACCAATATTATCTTTCTCGAAACTCTCGCCTATTCTTACTGTCATCGTTCTTTCTTGAAGGTAACTACGTAACTTATTTGAAGAATCGTATAAAGCTTCGAATCGTTATTGACATGATGGAAAAACCTTGTTTTCACATTGGTGATAGGTTAGGTTGATGTTTACATGCTATTATTCCACCTCCATAAACCTCCACATCTTTAGAATATGTCATCATGGTTTTTTGATGATTTTGACCTTGAATTGGCCTATTTATCTGCTGGATAAATAGGCCTCTATTCGAATCTAAACACAGAGATCGCATGTTTCCGATTCCTTTCACCGTGTCTTCCACATATACTTCAGATATGAGCATACGTGATCCTTCCATCTTACTGACACGTTTGAAAATATATTATTGATTTTTGAATAACAGACAATCTTTGTTAAATACTGATTTCTAATGTACTATCTGAGGAAACATTTGTCAGGATTTCGATTTTTTCAAATTCATCCGTTGAGAGAAACATCCTCATTCAAAGCAGATCAAAACCGCAATCAAAATGCCCGGATAGTGGTGTATACTTTTGTTGTTCCATTTGCAAGCTATTTAACTCCTATCATCTGTAATAAAAACCAAATGGAGGCAGTGAAATAGAAAGAACGTTCAATCAAACAGTCAAAATATTCACTTAACGTCAAATATTCAGTACCTACTGTGAATATCATCAATATCTACATATCATATTGAAAAATCTCCGTTGAAGTTATCCAAGTCAACATCTTCGAAATTTCAGGGACGATTTCATGGGCTGAACTAAGGCTCAAAAAGTTCGCAAAATATTGAAGTGATGAAACACTGGTATAGAAATTTTGAAAGGGATTTTCATGTGTAGACGGCTGATAGAAAATAATGAAAATTCGTCTATTTTCATAGACTTTTCACCTAATTCCATAATTCAACACTTAATTTTTTCATCATTAATCGACGAAGTCTTTCGGATTCTTGAACCTAACAACACAAATGACTACCAGATAGAGAATAGCGGTAATGAATGAATCATATTCTCATATGTCATATTATTATTATTATTTCGATTGTTCCCCATGAGGAGAGCGACTGAACTTGAATTCGCAATCATTAGGAATTTTGCTTCATCTTTTTTGCCTCCCAAAAACGCTTCATCCTCTCTGAATGCTCTTTCTTCCGTTCATCTGTCCACTTTACTCCAGGTTGACGATTTAATTTTTGCTCAAACTTTATATGTGCGATTTTATTGCGACATTCAGTGCGATCTTCGAGATGTTTTATATTGATTTGTTGTAAATCCTTTTGGACCTCTTTTAGCCACTCTGTTCCGCATTTACTATTCATAATTATATTGAGTAGTTCCTTCGGTATTCTTGACTGTTTCATTCTGTAGACATGTGCATAGAACTTTGCTCGTCGTTTTCTGATTTCTTCCGTTATTGAATTTGTCTTTTGATACAGTTCATTTTGAGGTCTTTTCATCCAAATACCGTTTCCATTAATTGGCCCGTAAATCTTTCTGAGAATTTTGCGTTCTTGTTTTTCTATTTCTCTAATTCTTGAATGGCCGCCAATAACCATTGTTTCAGCTGCGTAGATTGCTTCTGGAAGAATCGCTGTGTTATAATGCCTCAATTTGGCGCCTCTCGAAATGCACTTTTCGTTATAGTGAGCCCATGTTAGTTTGTAGGCCCTTTGGAGCTTGGTTATTCTCTGTTCATTAGCGATTCGGTTTAAACCTGAGGACTGTATAACTTCCCCGAGGTATTTAAAATGGCCTACTTGCAGAATTTCACCATGTTTTGTCATAAGAGAAGATTTATTTTTTGGTTTTCTTTCCATGTATTTGGTTTTATCATAAGAAATTTGTAACCCGGTTTTCTGCGCAATTTCATGTAGTTTTTTTACGGCGCCAATGGCTTCAGTTCTGTTGTCTGCGATGGTAGCAATATCGTCTGCAAAGGCGAGACATTTGACATTTATTCTATTTTCCTTTTTGATAGCCACTTGTATGCCCTTCACGTGAAGTTCCCATACCCTTATGATCTTTTCTAAAACAATATTGAAAAGAATTGGCGAAAGTCCGTCCCCCTGCCGCACACCGGTTTTGATTTCAAAGGGATCTGATATTTCGCCCATAAATTTTACCTTGGAAGTTGTACCTGTAAGTGTCTGTTTTATAATTGTTCGGGTCTTTCGATCGATTCCAAATTCTTTCATGATTTCGAAAAGGGTTTCGCGGTCTACCGAATCATATGCTTTTTTGAAGTCAATGAATGTGATCACTGTATTTCTACATTTCCTGATCTGTAATATCGTCTTCAAAGTCCAGATCTGTTCAGCACATGATCGGCCTTTTCTGAATCCAGCTTGGTATTCCCCAATTAGTGGATCCGCTTGGTGTTCTACTCTATTTAGGAGTGCTTCAGAGAATATTTTGTACGCAACCGGGAGTAAGGAAATTCCCCTGTAAATATTGATATCCATTTTGTCCCCCTTTTTGTGCAATGGATGTATCAACGCGCATTTCCAATGCTCTGGTATTTGTTCCGTTCTCCAGATGTCTGATATTAAATGATGAAGTTTTTGGGTCAAAGTAGTATCGTTCAGTTTCCAGAGTTCCGCAATAATCCCATCTTCTTTTGCTGCTTTGTTGTTTTTGAGTTGCTTGATAATTGCCGTAATCTCTTCCATATCAGGGGCTTGCGAGTCTGGATGCGTAAACCCCGAAAAGTCGAACATAAGTTTTTGTTGGGGTGGATTGCGGTTGAGAAGGGTGCTGAAATATTCGGCTAACATTTTGCAGTTATTTTTTGTGTTAGTTTCCAACGCACCACCGGATTTTTTGAAGCAAAGAGTGGGCGCTTGGTATCCTCGCAAAGTTTTCTCTGAAAGTTTTGTAAAAATCTCTAGTATTATTATTGGTGAAATCCTTCTGTATTTCGTGACACCTATTATTATCATATCTCCGTTTTTTTCTTCTAATTACTTTGGAGGCCTGTTTTTGAGTTGTAAGGAAATTCTTCCAGTTTTCCTCATTTTTATGGCCGTTAAATTTTTTTCATGCAGTTATTCTCTTGTCGACTGCTTGGTCGCAGATTAAGTTCCACCAGCGGTGTTTCCTGGTGCGAGGAGGTTGCCCTAGTGTGATGGCTTTCTGAATATTCTTTGTAAGAATTTCCCAATTCGTCGATTCTTCCTGATTGATTTGTGCAATGATTGTATCCTTGTGAAGTTTCAGATATTCGGGATCGGACCTAACCTTTCTGGGTGTAAATTTTTTATTTCTGTTGGGTTGAAATTTTGTTTTCATTTGGAGGAGATAGTGATCCGAATCAAAGACGCCTTTACGAGTTCTGACATTAAAAATTTCCTTTACGTTGTTCTTGGAAATTGCGACATAATCAATTTGATATTCACCCTGCTTGAGACTGGGCGATCTCCAAGTAGTTAACTTATGTGCAGGTTTTTGAAATTGAGTACTCATGATTTTGAGTTCGAAGTTCCTACAGAACGCGATTAACCTTTCACCGTTCTTGTTGGTACGTTTGTGTTTAGTATGGGGACCCGTAGTATCTCTGAATTTCCTTTCTTTACCTAGATGTGCGTTAAAATCTCCTAGCAAGATTTTCACGTGGTGTTTTGGTATTTTATTGGTTTTTTCTTCCAATGTTTCCCAAAAATCTTGTACGCTTTCTGGAACGGTTTTGTTGTGGTGATTAATGGGAGCGTGCACGTTGATTAAAGTGTAAGCTTCATTAGCTGATTTGATAGAAAGCAACGAGACTCTCTCGTTGGGCGATGTGAAATTAATAACCGAGTCTAGTATGGAATTGCTCATATGTATATATATATATATATATATATATATATATATATATATATATATATATATATATATATATATATATATATATATATATATATATATATATATTCAATTCACACCACTCGAATACGTTGGACTTTCTGTCAGGTTTAAGGCAAACAAATATAATAGCTAAATTCTGTAATTTACGGTTAGTGTTACATTTTTTTGAAGTTCATGCCATGAGAGTAACCACCTCATTCAAAGAGATCAATACCGCAATCAGAATGCCCGGACTGTGGTGCATACATTTGTTGTTCCATTTGAAATCTATTCAACTCCCATCACTTGTAATGAAAACCGAATGCAAACAGTAAAAGAGGAAGAAAGTTCAATCAAACAGAGCATGTAACCCACTCTAACGTTCAAGATCGAAAGCTACAATGGTGAAGTTAGTCAGTTCATATATAATAATGAATTTATTGAGAAACATTCCTTACATTGTTAAATTACATTCATTTCAATTGCTAAAATAATTACAACTAAGAAGAATGCTCTCAAAAGATTTGAATTCAGTTTTGAGTCTGATCTTCCATTCAGCCCTCGAGCAAAAATATTGGTTCAGACAAAAATATTGGTTCAGACAAAAATATTGGTTCAATTTATATTTACAATAATATACAACTTCATTTGAAAAAAAAGGAAATCATTACCTCAGAAATATCAAACATTTGAGACGATTTCATATGATGAAAAACAAATCTCTCAAACAAATGAGCTCTGAGCACTTTCAAATTCGATATTCAATGGTTGAAAATTTCAATACTCTGATAATAAAGTATTGTATCTGTATATAGAGAGAATAGAGAAACAGTATCTGTTTCGGAGTTGTAAATATATGAAGAATTTCAAGAAAGCTTCCTTTAAAGCGCAGATTTCTTGAATAAGAAATTTTTGCGAAACGTCGAATATTCAGTACTGTGGATATCATCAATAGCTACATATAATATTAAAAAAATTACAGTTGAAGTTATCCACTTCAACATCTTCGAAATTTCAGGGACGATTGCCTGGGCTCAACTAAGGCTCAAAAGGTTTGCGAACATTGAAGTAATGAACCACTGGTATAGAAGTTTTGAAATTGATTTTCATGTATAAACGGCTAATAGAAAATAATGAAAATTTTCATAGTCAATTCGCACTTTTTACTTAATTTCGCAATTCAACACTCAACTTTTTCATCATTAATCGACGAAGTCTTTTTGATTCTTGAACCTTAAACGAATTATTGGAAGAGTTCACCAGTCTTTCACTAATGACTAAAAACTAGAAAATAAAGGTAATGAATGAATCATATTCTTATATGAAATGATTCAATTTACACCTCTCGAATACATGAGTCTTTGTGTCAGGTTTAAGCAAGCAACTATAATAACTAAATTCTGTAATTTACGGTTCGTGCTACATGAGAACGGTCACAAACTTGGTAATTATGGGGAGGGTGTGAGCGTTCTGGGATCAATTTTACCTTCGTTACACAATATTCATTGTCACCAATAAATGGCATGGCTTTGGACGGAACAGCTGAACGGTGAGTTGAAATGAATCATCCTTCGAATATGGAAACTCGAAAGAGTTGATGAGAATATCAAAATACTTCATGAACTTTACCTTATGAGCTTCGATGTCCTTCGGATAATTTGATATTCATTTAAAATTTTCACATATTGAATAAAAACTTGGCTTGGTTTCTATAAACACTTGGCAAAATTTTCATGAATACTTGACAACTGTTTCGGGGTGTTGCCTCATTTTCAAAAGTTGAACACTTTCAGTCAGTTTTACTGTTGAAAATGCGGTAACACCCCAAAAAAATTGTCAAGTATCTATAATATAAAAATGCGCAAAAAAAAATCAGTGCATAACTTGAGAACGTCTGGATCACTTTTGCCAATTCTGTTTGTTAAATGTTCGTTAAAGTCCAAGAATGGTTTTTACGGCGAGAAAAATTCGAATCATTACCGGAAAACCCCTAAACATAGCCTTTTTCTTATTCCCATACAAATGTTTCCTAACTAAAATGAAGAGTCAATTTGAACTCTATTGCTATTCAATAAAGTTGATATTAAATTACAAGCACTCACTGTTGTCTAAGCAATGTAGGTGTGTTCCTAACGTCAAAGAGTCAATTTGCACTTTATTACGGTTGCACAAAGTTCAAATTCAATCAAATCTATCAAACAGTGTGCGTGTGCGTGTTGAAAGATTTAATGTCCCGTTTCCAAACTCAACAAAAGTGATAATATAGTGAACCCGACCAAATTGAATAGTCACAAAATGTAAGAGTATCTAGAGATCTTTAGAACTGACTTTTAATTTTGCCGGCTTCGCGATATTATTTCTTCTGTTTTAGTTTCGGCACGGGACACAAATTGCAACAGTTTTCACGTCATTACATCAGTCAAACACAAACCGCGTTACCAAAAGTGTTTTATTATTCTTAATTATTTATTTAGTATCCCTATCTTTGCAAAATTATTTAAATACATACTTATATTATATAAATGAGATGAACACCTATAGAATAAATAAATCCCTATTTCCCTTGGTCACTCCATCACGCGTGAACGGCTGGACAGATTTCAATATATTTTTAATAATTGATGAGGCCGATACTTGATGTAAATCGATAAACATAATAAAACAACTGTTGAACTGATTTACACATATATTAAAAATAATACTGCATGACGTACGTTTCGATGAGATTCACCTTTTTCAAATGCTACGTGCAGACTAATGACAATTTCTCGAATACATACAATATATAAACTTAAATACAGAGAAAACAGGTAGATAACAGGTGGAAGGGATGAATTCATACTGAACTACTATATAGTAAATTAAGTAATTTTGAAAAGATTGAGAAGGGGGCTTGAGGTATGATCGATTTGGCTGTTCAAAAGGTTGCCAGAATATTTGTATTTATTAATTTGAAGTATTTCTAACAGATTAAGCTTCATTCCCTTGTTTGCGGTATTCAAAATTTCAACATCGGAATTGAATATATGATTTTCGTTAATCAAATGATTCGCATAATGAGAATCTGTCTTCTGATTATCAAAGCTACGTTTATGTTCCGAAATTTTTATTTGAAAACTTCTAAACGTTCTACCAATATAAAACTTATCACAACTACCACAGTTAATTTTATATACACCGGATTTTTTATTTTTGTTGACTTTAGATTTGTTATTTTTGATATGTTTTCCTAAGTTATTTTCAGTACGGTAAGCAATGTGGATGTTATACTTAAAAAGAAGAGATTTGAGTTTTTCACTGGACTTACCGATGTATGTAAGAGGATGTAAGAGATGTATTGAGAAAGAAAACTCTATTGAGGGTTTATATATACTGTATATATACTGTAAGACTGTTGTAGTTGATATTGTTTTTGACTAGGGGATAAACGAAACCATTCGCCTTTTTGAAGTTTTTCTTTAATATCATATTATCTATTATTTCAGGATTATAATTATTATTCACGGCTATTTGCTTGATTAGATTTTTCTCGAAGTTGAAAGCTCTATTGGTTCTAGAAAGAGAAATATTTACTAATGGATGTATCAAACTATTGAAAGCTGCCATTTTGTGTTGAAACACAAAATCGCAAAATGCCTACGGCGGCAGATTTAGAGGGGCGGCAAATTTAGCAAATTTTTTTTTTTACATATTTTTTTTATAATTATACGTGTACACAATCTATACTATAATAAAATTGTAAACCTAAAATAGACTTTACATTAAAGATATTCGAAAAAAAATTAACTAGGATGGCTTAAGATGAGTAACTGAGTAGAATTAGATTTTTTTAAAATTTCTTGTTTGTCTGTCTGTCTGTCTGTCTGTCTGTCTGTCTGTGGCATCATAGCAACCGAACGAATGAACCGATTTCAATTTGGTTTTTTTTTGTATTACAGGTGTTTTACGGGCGAGTGTTCTTAGGCATGTTTGATGAAAATCGATTGAGCCGTTTAAAAGTTACAGAGGTTTTACTCTTTAAAGTCGGGGGTTTTTTGTTTTGCCTGTCAAATAAACATTAAGTTCACAATCATACTAATAACGGGATTAAACTAATGTTTCAATTTTGAATTTCAAAAGTCAGTAGGGGCGGCAAAAATTGAATGACCTACTAGCGGCAAATTTTTAAATCCGCCACTGTGTCAACGAGAATATATATATATATATATATATATATATATATATATATATATATATATATATATATATATATATATATATATATATATATATATATATATATATATATATATCTTGAAATTGATTTATTGCCTGTTTAAGATATTTTATTTCGAAAGTTTTTAGCAATAACAGGCTTTTTTTGATATGAAAAAGATTATTTTTGTTGACGTTTCATTGTTATATTACAACTTTGTCAAAACTAATAATGTTATTATAATTATAATAATGAATAATTATTAGTTTTGACAAAGTTGTATATATAACAACGAAACGTCAACAAAAATAAACTTTTTCATAACAAAAAAAAAAGCCTGTTATTGCTAAAAACTTCCGAAATATATATATATATATATATATATATATATATATATATATATATATATATATATATATATATATATATATATATATATATCTTGAAATTGATTTATTGCCTGTTTCAGATATTTTATTTCGAAAGTTTTTAGCAATAACAGGCTTTTTTTGATATGAAAAAGTTTATTTTTGTTGACGTTTCGTTGTTATATTACAACTTCGTCAAAACTAATGAATAATTGAATTTTGAGTTACTATAGATATCAAATGTCAAACTCATTTTTAGAAAAATCAAATTAGTTTTTTTGTATCTTCACTCATTGATTTTCGTTATCAGAGTTATATTTCTGGCTAAGCATTCGCTTCGGAAGTTTTAGTCTTCTTCACCATGAGGAAACCTCTGAAAAACTCATGGTAAGCCAGGTGATTCTAATAAGATTCATATTCACATTTTATAATTACATATAGTTTTTTATATACTTATCCAGAATATGTATATTGTTGGTTTATGTGTGTGAAACTGAAGGTAGATCTGGAAAAAATGAGTGTTGAATACTTACCGCGAATGCTTAGCCAGAAATATTCCTCTGATAATGAAAATCAATGAGTGAAGATACAAAAAAACTAATTTGATTTTTCTAAAGAATGAGTTTGACATTTCTTATCTATAGTAACTCATAAATTCAATTATTCATTAGTTTTGACAAAGTTGTAATATAACAACGAAACGTCTACAAAAATGAACTTTTTCATATTAAAAAAAGCCTGTTATTGCTAAAAACGTTCGAATATATAATATATATATATATATATATATATATATATATATATATATATATATATATATATATATATATATATATATATATATATATATATATATATATATATTTTAAGTGAAATTAATTTATTGCGTGTTTGAGATAATTATATTTTCAATATTTTTTGCAATAATAGACTATTTTCAATGTTGAAATGATACTGTTACGTTTGACTAAATTATAGTGGAAATCAAGAATCTACTTAATTTCATTTGAATAATTCATTTATTCATTCGATTGAGGAGGGTTATTCAAATAGAGATTGTCGAAAATTTCGAGAATATTCCATACGAATTCAACTATGTGGACATAAACTGAATTTATCATTAGAATCTATCTATTTTAATCTTTATCTATTCTAAAAATGAATATAAATATGAATTATATAAAATGTATTTAAATTCGAATTTAGCAAAATACTATTTGCTTTATCAATATTCAGCTATCTGTATTGGTTTTCTTAGGTAATTAAGTCTATCAACAATTGGTGGTATAACCTTATTTATATTTATATAAAAATATCCTACGTTTTAAAGAACAATATTGCTTCCTCCTGGAAAATTTCCTCATATGCAAAGCTTTTCTTTATACCAAGAATGGCAATTTGTTTTTCAAATTTAGTTTATTTAGAACATACCGAAAATAAGTTTGAGATAAGGTGATACACATACGTTTGAATTATTCTTATGTGTTGCACGTTCTGTCGAAGTGCAACACATAAGATGTTGCAAAACACAGACACATGTTCTGTGTTTTTGATATTTTGTTATTATATTCTTTGTTGGTTTCCTTGAATATTCTCAAATAAACACGAGTTTGATGTTGTGTTCAAACCACACGAATGTACCGCAAAAGTCTAGAAGACAAAGTGGCACTGAAAAACCTTGGAGAGTATGCTGATCCATGTTCAATTTAATTCAGGGCAGACGAACGCAAGAATATTCGCCAAAAAAAAACAAGAAACTGTATGAGAACAGAACAAATGTCTAATAGTGTTGGTGTTTACTTGATGTAAATCCATTTTAATTGAATATAAACTTAAATTCAAACACTTGAACTTATGATTTACACTTTATTGACTACATAGCATGACGCGTTTCGTCGTTACAAACGACTTCTTCAGATGCTTACAGAATAATGTTCTTACATATAGATGCTTACAGAATAATGTTATAATGTAAAACATTATTCTGTAAGCATCTGAAGAAGTCGTTTGTAACGACGAAACGCGTCATGCTATGTAGTCAATAAAGTGTAAATCATAAGTTCAAGTGTTTCAATTTAAGTTTATATTCAAGAACAAATGTCTTCTGCGCTTTATCAACAACGCGTTGTCAGGAGAACAGGAAAACCCAACGAAGTAGTTGCAACTTGAGCAATCGTCACGTCATCGGCATTGGAATACTCGATAGAATAGAAATGAACCTTTCAGTTGTGTTATGTCTTCAGCACAAGAAGTATAACACGCCTTACTTGAAAATTCCGGTTGAAATTTGTGTGGAAAGTGATGAAAATCACAATCCTTTTCAGGAAATAAGCAGATTGATACCCAGAATGACTTCCATTCATACTTATATATAGATGGAAGTCATACTGAGGTTTTTATACGAAATGTCGAAATAATCCGAATGAAAATCTCAACGAGCTGTCAATAATCATACAGCGCTGTTTCATTAAATTATAGAAATCTTCAGTGACACGCATTCGACAATCATTTTTTGATGATTTTCTTAACGCAAGAAAACCCGTGAGCTCCCTCTATCTAGGAAACGAGATAAAATCTATCGAGGATGGCAGAGAGCATTCTCATGAACACTTCAGTGCCTACTTCGATAAAAAGATGGCAGACGCTTACTAGAGGTTCCGTGCCTTAACACTCCGGTTCACGCAGTAGCGGGCAATTCGATGACTAGTTCACAGATTCACGAATCATTCGTTTTTAGACAGTATTGATATTTTTCCGAACAAATTTCTCAGGGAGCTTTATACACGAATGTTGTTAACGCGAAACACAACCTATCACTTTCGAGAGCGAATGCTATTTTGTGTGCTAAATCGAGTGTGCTGTCGAGTTTGTTGGAAATACCATTCAGCGCTATTTTATCCAACTATGGAAATCATCAGTGGCATCAATCAAGTTCTGATGATATTCTATGATATTCCGATGATATTTTCGTGAATTTGTAAGGTATGGAAATATTTTTACACCTCTATAATATTTGAGTTACATAGGTCAAACATCCCAACAATAAAAACAACGAATCACTCATACCAGAAGTCAAGTCCAAGAAATATCTGTGCCCTTGTGAGCTAGGTATCATGATATGAATTATGAAAAATTCAGCTTGAAGTCAAATATATTATGAAAAGCTCTTATTTTCCAACATTCTGCATATACATATGAATTATAATTACAGTCAGCTAATAAAAGATGGAAGAAGAATCTGAAGGAGCCTGAATGAAGGATGTAATGTCAAGCACAGAAGATCTGACATAGATCTGTTTTTATCTCAGTTGTCGTTGAATTGACAATTGAGTTTTATGATCCACTCTGATCTTAATTCAACTAATTCAGATGTATAAACTAGTCTTTTCAACCTCACGATCACTTCAATGCTACCAACTAGGTTGTTCGTTAATGCTAGTGGTAAAACAACTAGTTCTAAACCTGATTATGTCCTGACTTATGCTGAACGTGATCAATTTGAAGTTGAAGTCGTGGAAGCAAATCGCAGCGACCACAAAATAATGAAGCTAGATTTCTTCTTTGCTTCTCCCCTACCTTTGCCTATAAGTTCACCCCCGAAGTCAGTTAGATTTATAAATGACTTTACCTTAAACAAACTTTGCTACAATACTTGCAAACAGTGACTTTGCTGACTTGTATTCCAACTCGGATATACATTTTATTTTCAAGAAATTTTCTCATTTATTGCAATCTGCTATGTATGAGTGTATTCCAAAGAATGTAAGGGTGGATAAAAATTGTAGTAATGCTTGGATAACTGGTGAAATCAGACAAGCTAGTAGATATGTGAAGGGTCAGATATTCTAAGTTAAATTATAATGTAATTTCTTTGGCAAATTCAACTAATATTAACAGAGCTGTATGGTCTATTTTACATCGGGAAACCGGTAGAGAAGGCAGATAGAATAGAGCAGTCTCAATTAATGTGGATGGTGAGTTGTGTGCTGTCCCGAATACTGTTGCAAACACTTTTGGTGAAACTTTCTCGACGATAGCTGAGCTGAAATTGAAACATCATTATGACAATGCGAAGTTCGTATCTTGTACATTCTCACCAATGACGACTCACAATTTCTACTTTCATCCAGTAACCGAGTTTGAGGTTGTAAATGTCATTAATGTACTAGGTAATAAAGAAAGTTCAGTTGTTGATTGGTTGTCTTCTAATATGTTGAAGGCTATAAAATTAGTATTGCAAAGCATTTGGCATATATTAGTAACATCTTTATCGCAACAGGCAGGTTTTCCTCATCTTTGAAACCTTCCATAGTAATTCGCGTATTTAAAAAAAATTATTTTCTATCTTAAGTGTCGTATTTTCAACATGATTTTAGATCTGGTCGCTCAACGGAGACAGGCTGCCATTTCTTTTCTAGATTATATATATATATATATATATATATATATATATATATATATATATATATATATATATATATATATATATATATATATATTGCACCCTAGATAGAGGAATTTTTGTTGCTGGGCTATTCTTCGATCTATCGATGGCATTCGACGTTCTGGCGTTCGGGTTTATGATCAATAAATATTATAATCTCTGATTCTGAGGCGTATTTCTGGATTGGCTTCATAGCTTTGCCACAGGCAGGACTATGACAGTCAAGGTCCAAGATACATTCGCCAAAGCTCACGATATAAATTCAGGAGTTCCCCAAGGGTCTGTTCTTGGTCCCGTCCTATTCATTCTTTTCGTTAATGACCTTTCAGACCACATTCTTGGATGAAATATTACGTTGTTTGCGGATGATACTTCGTTGGCTTTATCAGTTGAGAGCCCAGAGAAGCTTACTCTGGTCTGTAGTAATTTAGTACAGTGCTTTACAGATTGCTGTCATAAGAATGCCTTGATTGTAGATATTGAGAGGACAGATTGCATGTTTTTTGGCATTAAAAACTCAGATCGGGCATTGAGTATACAGTTTGGTATTACATCACCTCTAAGGATCGTGTTAAATTCCTTGGGGTATACAGTGATTGTAATTTGAGATGGTGTCAACAAATCGATGCATTATGCAAAAAATAAAAAAAAATAAATAAAAAGCCTACTTCGCCTATAAGTCGAATAAACGATTCTCTCCCTGGAGAATCTGTGTTGAATGTGTAGTATGCCTTATGCTACAGTCACTTATCCTATAATATATTGCTGTGGGGCCTCTCTAATATAAATAGAGTATTCGTGTCCCAAAAACGTGTTATACGTATGATGTTTATTCTGAATGCACGTTTCTCCTGTAGGCCGGCATTCATAGCATATGGGATACTGACAGTTCCCTGTATATACATATTCACGAGTTTATTGTATGTGAAAGAAAACCATATCAATTTGGTGACATTGTCTAGTTCTCACGAATACAACACAAGAAATTCTCAAGTGTTGCTATTTCTCATCATAGAACTTCGAAATATGAATATTCACCACTGTATGAAGGCGTTAAGCTCTTCAAGCATCTGCCTAATTCTATAAAAAAATTACACAAAACTAAATTTAGAAATGCGGTTAAGTTGAAGTTGATAAGAAATGTTACTACTCTATATGAGAATATTTCAATGATTGTGATTTCTGATTATTTTGTAATTTGACGTGTCCTATACATTTATTTCTATATGTCTGACCGGATAAATAAAAATTATTATAATATAAGCTTTTCATGATTGAATTCAACGCTTTGTACATAGTTGTATAAATACTGAATTATTTTATTTTAATTAATGAGATTGAATTCTCGCTTAACTCTTGGTGAAACATAATTGAATATTAAAATAAATTAAACTCTTGGCTTAATGTTTCACGATTTATTTAACAATATGTATAGTCAACATGTTTCGAGCGTTAGCTCATTTTCAAGACTGACAGTCTTGAAAGACAAGACTGACAGTCTTGAAAATGAGCTAACGCTCGAAACATGTTGACTATACATATTGGGTAAAAGTGGGATAGTTGCCCCATATTTTGACATTGTGTTTTTTTTCCCAGAAAAACGGATATATTTGAAATGTTTTTTTTGTTTATGAATACTCTGATCTTTTATTTACTGTATAGAGAAAGAAAATTTCATGTAGCTAATTTATTTATTTATGAAAAGCAAAAAAGTTTACGATACAAGTTCCGGGTATAGATGCCCCATATGTGGGTTAGATGCCCCAATGCAATTTTCGTTATGAGGATAGTTGCCCTTGAGTATAAATCAAATCATATTTTCAAATAACAAGTTTTATCAGAACAAATGACTATGGAATTCGTATTCTTACACTAAGCAATTTAAAAAACTCTGCACCTTCACATCTTTCTATAGTTTAATTTTATCTGTTTTTTATTTAATTTCATTCGTTTTATTCTTCCGCATTTATTATAAAAATCACAATACATGGAACAGTCTTCATGCAGCCATTTTTTGCTCATGATACATCCAATCTGAAGTAGATTGTGTTTTTTTGTATAGCTCAAAATATTCTTTACATTCAGAATCTTTGGCTACCTCTGTATCAGATTCATCTGACGAATTTGACGGCGATATTTTTCCACTTGATTCTTCAAATTTGTCTATTTTTCTCTTTTTCAATTTTTTGGCTGGAATTATCCTCTGAGCTCTAATTTCAGTCCGTTTATGTTTATTAATTTCAGGTGATCGATGTTTATTTTTGCAAGCTATTCCTGTAGTAGCTTTCCCTTTAAATTCAGCTTTTTTCGCTTCGATATTTTCAGCCGAGTTCAATATTGCAGCTGATTGTTCTCCTCTCTTGTAAAATGGAATTGGAATAATTGGCACTGGAGAACATTCTTGAAGGTATTTGCTTGGAGTTTCTTTCTTTAAATCATCTATGTTGATGTTATCTGATAGCATTGATGGGTTCGAATTGGGAAGTCTTCTATTTGGTTCATTCATATCACTCTCACAAATGTTTTCATGAGATGAAAACATTCTCTCAGGAAATAAATTCAGAGAGGCTTCCAGGGTTTGGACATTGGATGGACCTGGTACCTGAACACATGCTTTATCGACAACCGAAATTTCCTTAATTGTTGTATTTTCTTCCTGTTCTGAAATTTCATTTTGAAGTACATGGTCTTCTGTACATTTTTCGGCATTCAGTGATATGTCAGATACAGAATAGAAGTTTTCTGGAACTGCATAGGGATTGAAAGGGTAAATGCCACATGCCCTAAATCCTGAAATCGCATTGCTACTTGTGGCTGCTCGTATCCAAGCATTGCCAATGAGTTTTCCTGCAACTAATCTAATAATTTTTCTGTCCTTGTTTGAAATTACCCAATTCCTAGTTTCTGCTGTGAAAAATGATTTAAATGGCTTGAAGAAACTGCGATCTAGTGGCTGCAAAGCTTGAGTGGTGTGGCTAGGTACACAAAATAGAATAATATCATTTTCATCAGCAGTTTGAAGCATATCTATTGCGTTGCTATGCGAATAATGACCATCCAGAAGCAAAATTACTTTTCCATTTGGTTTTTTAGGTATGGAATGTTCTTTCAGCCATTTATAGAATAATTCAGAATTGACGTAAGCCGATTTTCTGTTCATATAAACTTCTGCTCCTGGTGGAAGGCCATCTTGAAATTCTGGTTTCTTGTTAACCCCTTTAATGATAACAGCAGGAGGTAGAAAGTTCCCTACAGCATTACAGCACAACTTTTTCTAATGTATTTTCGCGGCAGTTCTAAAAAAAGAAATTCGTTACATGCACCTATTGCATATCACAACATGAACTGTAGGGGATAGACGCCCTTAAGGGCATCTATACCCATCAAAATCGGGGCATCTATCCTTTTCATTAGGGATAGATGCCCTTATTAAAAAAAAATAATAGAGACAAAATAATGACAAAACAAGTAACGTTATGTAATATTCAAATATTACACTTGAACATTAAAGTAAACTAGTGTCACTTACCTTTGAAAATGGAAAGTTGCAGACGTTTGTATAACAACGAAATTCGAAATTTACGATGATTTTAAGCGACCGCTTAGAAATTTTAACATAAACACATGATAGGACCGTTTGAAGTGGCTGGCACCCTCACACTGATTTAGTGTGACCTGATGCTTCGTTTATGACCATAAACCCTATGTTAGAAAGTCTACAAGTCTCTACACGAATTTCGGGGCATCTATCCTACCAGGGCGACTATCCCACTTTTACCCTTGTTAAATAAATCGTGAAACATTAAGCCAAGAGTTTAATTTATTTTAATATTTAATATTATTTTATTTTAATTAAATTTGTTTGTGATGAGTACAAGTTTGCAGGAGTGAAGTACTTTTTGTGTTTTGTTATCTATTCTGGCTAATGAATTTGATTTCAACAAATTTTTTACCATATTGCAGTGTTTATGAATTTCATGAAAGTAATGTAATTCTAACAGAAATGTTGGATTGAAAGCATTATGCTCATTGATTACCTTTTTTATCGGCGAATCAACTCAGCACTTTTATATCACTACAGATGTTTATAACATTTTGAATGCCAAATTTCGCAAAAGATCGAAATTAATTTGATATTGACTTTATGCAACAGGTACGTACCTATGAATTATTCTTTTAGACTGTAGGTAATCCAATGCCATTCCTAGCTCACAAATCATTAGTTTGACAGCATCTTCACTGAAGTAGACGGTTTGTTGAATATGATATCGTAAGTCACCTCCAAGAAGTAGATCTGTAACCATGAAGAGATCTTCTTCATCTGAAAACATGGAATAATCTCGTCAGATTTCTCTTCATGAAACAAAGTGATCGTATTATCATGTAATAGCAGAAAGAATGAAGACTATTACTACGAATATTAGTATATATATGAGAGAAGCAACACTAGAACATTCATTTGAAAAATTCAAATTAAGCAAAAGAATGTTATAGTAGAGCTAGATATGTGAACGTGTACGATCTGATGCCTCCATTATCCTTCAAGGTATAAATGTTAGAGAAATATTGCGATCGATGACAAACTTGATAGAAGTGCAACACCGCTGTTTCGTTCTGCAAGGAACTAGTCAGTCGCAAAAATTTATTATTATGTAATAGCAGAAAGAATGAAAATTTTTGCTAAAAATATTAGGAACTAAGGAACTCGTCAGTCGCAAAAATTTATTTGAAAATTATCATATGATACATTTGTCAAATAGACGTTGCAATTTAGTAGATACATACGGGTATAGAATAAATGAGAACGTTCGATGCTTGATGTGTCTATGACATGAGAGATGCCCTCTATTGATTCCTATAGATGAAATTGAGAAGTATTCATTACCTGACGGTATTCCACCTGAAGTCATAAGAAGATCCTTTGGGATTGGAATCGTTGCCTCACTTCGATGGACGTGGTGCGCCTGACGAGTTCTTTGCAGAGCAATTAGTCCACTTAAAAAACTTTATAATGATACTTTTCGTATTTATAAATTATAAGGCGTTTCGACTTCCATCATCAAAATGATCTAAAATTATATTGAAATCTCAAACGCATCAGATATATTAGAAAGGCCACTTTTCTAAGTATATATCTACTCTTAGTCTATTTTCTGCAATTATCCTATCAATGTTAATTTAGTTAATTTTGAGAAAAACGAAAGTCGAAACGCGAATTAATTGAGTACCTATTCATATTAAGCTTTTGTTCTGGTTATCATCTTCAGTATGGCTGGTACTAGTAGCCTTGTATTTTTTCGCTCATAGAATTCAATAATTTCAAAATGAAAAAAGAGATGAAGCTGGCATCTCCTAATTCCTAAATTCATTCAGTTTTCGGTTGAACTCAAGATCTAACAGATTAATACATTAGAAAGCAGTTTTTTAGGTTTAATTCAAGTTTCATAAGTCGCGAGTAAAAGCGACCACTTTTTACTCAAAACAGCGAGTCAGTGTTTTCATTCCCTTCAGGTTTCAACACTGCCATTGGCTATTTTTAGTAAAAATAATGTTTGAATGAGAGCTATTACCGTTTCATTTCAGTTGACGATGCATGAATTTGAATCTTTATTGAAAACTTTTCTGGTAAAGTTATAATAGGTACTATCACGATAAGTTATTGTCATGAATTGAATAAAATATATAAAACATTCTTATCATTATATCATCAGCTCAATATTATTAATTATTCTTAATCTACTACATCGTTGTTCATGATACATGATTACAAAAATTGAATATATCTCTAATATTGTTGAGTATCAGTTGACATAAACTGATATCCTCACGTGACATAATTCGCGTCAATCATCAATTCAAATAAATAAAACAACAAACTCTTGAAGATTAACTTTGGTCTTATTTCAATTTCGTCCACTTTTCCAATATGCTTTTATAATTATGTCCTTTTGACCCATTTAAACACTATAAATATTGATATCTCTCAATTATCTCCCAATTGTACTAAATTAGGCATTATTATTACTTGCATAAATGTGAAATTTCTTCACCAGTGGAATCTGATATATGCTAACGTGCATAATGTATGGTGTTTTCCTTCAAAGATTTCGGTCCCATTGAGTTCTTTCATTGATATCAATTATATCCCATTGAAAATCGAAACCATCGAAATTTTATTCACAGATATTCGTTTCGGATATATTTCAAATTTAGAACCTGATATTTACCTGTTCATCGATGCTGCGAAACTCTGAACTATATGCAAAAAATAATAAACTACTCAAAAACCATTTTTGAGGCAGTTGCCATCAAGCTGACTTTTATAATATCTTACATCTAGCCCTAGGCTATGCATTTAGTTTTTCGCCAAAATATTTGTGATAATTCATTTTCTAATTTTAATTTCATTTTCTCAGTTGAGAAGATATTAATGACAATTTTCAACACAATTCACAACAAGTCTACTTATTTTCAACTCAATTGAAATGATAAATTAAAATTAACAAACTTGTCTTAAGTTTCACTAAATATATTAAAAGCTCTACATATGTTTCGGGTGGTTAACCCATTATCAAGAGTATACAATATTACACAGTAACAGTGTAATAAGGAGTAATATTGTACACTCTTAACAATAGGTTAACCACCTGAAACATATGTAGAGTTTTTAATATATTTAGTGAAATTTGAAGCAAATGTGTTAATTTTAATTAATTGTTTTCAACTTAATGTTTCACTAAGAGATAAGCGAAACCTCCGTGTCGTATATCAATTGAAATGGTTTCTAACTGAAATTCTGAACTATGTGTGCAGTATAAACACATTTCCAATTTTGTCGACGTAGAATTCATAATGCTTGTGCATATTTCTCAAGATATTTCGAAGATATGCTCTTCTGAAAAACTCTGAAAGTGAGTTCCTAATATATGAAAATAAATTATATAAATTTTTTGAACGTGTTGCTAATCATGAAAGTCCATTTGGTGAAGATTGTCGTCCCAGTGAATAAGACCGACAAATTTGATATGTTGGTTTGGAATCAAATCTTGGATATGATAATGATATTCAACTATAATTCTTAGATCAATAAGTAGGTGGATTTTTAGCCTCTACACAGTTGCTCATTGCGTATCTGATTTTGGGTCCCATTTAAATTGAAGTCTAAATCAGAAAGAGAAGAAGTTACTTCGTTTGAAAACGGAAATTATTTGGAATCTGATAAAAAATTCAATCAGAGAAATCATGGAAATCACGATTTTGTAAACAGTTTTCAAAATCTTTCAGATTCTTAACGAAATATTCACACTTATCACAAGGAAAAGAGAGGTCGTTATGTCTATAAATACAAATTCTACAAAATTATCATTCCGATTTCCTTCCTCAAGGAAGATAGTTAAAGTGGTTCGTAAAGTTTTAACTCAATCAACACAGCGGATTTTCCTTAATCACTTCCATTAGCGTACGATTGAATAAGAGAAAATGTCAGTGAAATTAGAAAGCTATTCATTATTAGTCTATTCAGGATAGCGTTAAAACTTTGTCTAAGGTATTTCTTCAGGGATTACAAGAAGTGAAGTTATGTAATACTAATGACATTTTCATTCATATTTTGAACAACTCTCGTGTATAAAATCGGCATAAGCTCAACGAAATAATCATTTAAAATGTGCATTTGATGCGAACATAAAGATTTAAATCTGATGAGTACGATCAGGTTTTTGCGTCAATAAAGGCGATGTAGATTATAATATATAACATGTACTTTGAATGATTAATGTTGATGAATTCTGAAATATCATGATAAGAAATAATTCACGAAATAAATGGAAGAAATTAATCAGTTACATCTTTTCGATATGATAATATCAAGAGAAGATCATGGTTAACTCATCACAGATATTGTTATAATAGATACATGGCTAACCAAATAACATTGTCGAAAAGATACATAAATTATAAATACAGGTCTCACCTCAGAAATTATCAATTTCTGAGATAAGCCTTGAAATTATGAAAAAATCAGTAGGGTACTCGATAAAAATGCTCATCCATGAACGTTTCAACAACCAAAAATTGAAATTAGAATCATTTCTGCAAAGACTATAAAGCATGTTCTAAAAATGATAACATAGAATTGCACATACTATCCTATCAAGGTTTATTATGTGCTTACGAAACAGATAGACTAGATCTACGGATAGTAGTATCCACCACTATGATTGCATATGAAAATCTAATATAAGACTGAAGTTCACCAGATTGAGCAGGGCCGCCATTGATGTGAATTACTGGTTTTTCCATATTGTGCCTTAAAAACTCCGAACGCCATCTGTCAATAAGTTCAGACCACTATTGAAGAATATGCTGATAGAAAATGTGATTTGTGGTTCAACAAAATTTTGTCTAACGGACTGCCCAGTATAGGATCTAAATTGTTTTTCTTCTGTAGATTTTAGCACAGATATATTCACATAAAATTCTAAATTTTATTTCTTACTAGTTGACCCGGCGAACTTCGTACGACCATTTATTTCTTCTGAATATTTTTAAAAATTCCGGAAAGACATATTTTACTATCTGTGCTACACAATCTTTGTGTTTAATATTTATCCCGTGTGGAGCCAGGGACCTATTCACTTAGGAAGGGACTGCAATACTTCCTGTTATTTCAAATCAGTCGAATTATAAAAATTTCTATATTAACACGTTTGATGTATCGAAAGTGATTAACCTGTCCGTTCCATGTCCTTATTTCGTAGTAGGTAATTGTCCTATATATCTCATCATTAATTATATGAGATATTTGCTGGATATAATTCAAAAAATGTTCAGAATTTAGTCCATTCCCGGAAACCAATGATATATAGTGGCTCTGGTGGCTGTACCAATAGCGTCTATTTGAATTGACTTTTCGCGCAATATATTGTCGTATCATTGGTAGTATTTTCTTATCAATAAAAACTAAACTTTGCCTCGCAATATTGTCACAGAACTTTCATTGAACTAATAGCAACGATGTGCTGTGAACTGTAATCTATTTCAACGTTATAATTGAATGCTGGTCGATAGGAATTAAACGCCACCTTTTCATATTGTTAATTTCGATTCCATCGATTCCGTTCAACTTCATTCCGAGCTTTGCGTTGCTCGACAGTTTGGCTTGCTCTTTTATATCTCGACTTGCTGCATTGCGAGTTCTGGGTCTTAAGTTTTTACATCTACGTAATAGCTAGGCATTTTTAAAAACTAAATTTCAATTGTGAATCACAGAAAATTATGTATTCTTATTTATAATCAAATATATCACGTACTATGTTAGTGTATATAAACTTACCAAAAGTTTCAATATTAGTCGAGATAGTAATAAGATATTCAGTTTGTTTTACATCCTCTTTTTGAGAATTAATAATTATTTCTTACTTATATAATTAATTAAGTATTCTTAAATTTTATAATTTCACACGCAATTTTTTCCCTGACAATAACAAACAAAACAAAAAAAAATAGAGAAATCAGTCCAGCCGTTCACGCGTGATGGCGTGACCAAGGGAAATAGGAATTCATTTGTGTATATATATATATATATATATATATATATATATATATATATATATATATATATATATATATATATATATATATATATATATATATATATATATATATATATAATAATTATAATAATAATAATATAATTTTATTGAGAAACATTCCTTACATTGTAAAATTACATTCATTTCAATTGATAAATAGTTACAACTAAGAGAAATGCTCTCAAAAGGACCGAATTCAGTTTGGAGTCTGATCTTCCATTCAGCCCTCGAGCAAAAATATTGGTTCAAACAAAAATCTTGGTTAAATTAATATTTACAATAATATACAATTTCGATTGAAAAGAAAAGAAAAAAAAAACTTCCTCAGAGACATTAAACATTTGAGACAATTTTACATGGTGTGTTAAAAAAATATACAAATATATGATACAAAAAATTGATTCATACATTATTGCCTACATCCGTATCATCGAAGTACTCTGACACACTATAGTACGCCTTTGTTAAGAGCAGAGATTTAACTCTCCTCTTAAACAAATGAGCTTTCAGTACTTTCAAATTCGATGGTAAATGGTTGAAAATTTCAATGCTCTGACAATAGAGAGAGTGCTCAAATTTAGCTGTTTTATGCATAGGAATGAGTAGCACATCTCTGTTTCTTGTTGAATACTCATAATTACTATTCAATTTAATAAACCTATCTTCATTTTCTTTAACATATAACAAACATCTATAAATATATAAACAAATAAATATATATATATATATATATATATATATATATATATATATAT
Source organism: Henosepilachna vigintioctopunctata (assembly GCA_030704895.1). Lineage (NCBI taxonomy): Eukaryota > Metazoa > Arthropoda > Insecta > Coleoptera > Coccinellidae > Henosepilachna > Henosepilachna vigintioctopunctata. The sequence goes on from JARQZJ010000041.1 coordinate 2,844,845, forward strand.
ATATATATATATATATAGTTAAATTAGAAATAATATTGTTATATATGGTTTTGAAATGTTTCAACGAACATTTCAAAAAAGGAATTGACACAATTTGTCCAGGCGTTGTTGAGTTATGCGCTTCCAACACATTTTGCGATTCATTGTTTTATTATGAATTGATTGCACCAATAAAATTACTCACTAACTCACAATAATCAATGAACACATCCAACTGATTCATATTTCATCGTCTTATCAATTAATGAGTAAAAATTTAATAATATATACTGGAATGGAATCCATACCTGACATTTCATACAATATCAGAAATGCCATGGAAATATATATATGAAACGATGGGTCACAATCCCAATACTATAAAAATCTCTTCATTAACCGAAGTCAAATCATGACCATATACTAATAATAAAATAAGTCTTCATTTTCCTACAGGTAAAAACAACCAGTTACAGGAAATATTCAAATATATAAATACAGTAGTAACACCTTATGATATGATAGAAACGTTTAACAAATCATTACCAATAAAAAAAGTAATTAAAATGAATAATAGACAATGAGATTACGGCTTACTTCAGAATTTAATATACATGAAAATACTCCAAGAAAACCCGACTAATGAAAGCAAATAAGTAACTCTTGATATCGCATTTGTCAGACACACCCTCGAATAGCGAGCACATATATCTAATGGGTAATTGTACGAGGGAATTTGTTTTCGAAGTACCCGATGAAAAAATTGATTTCAAAGTGAACATTGTCTAGGACCATGAAAATCAATAAAACTTCAGAGACAACAGCTCCCTGCCAACTTCGAGTGATTCAGCTCCAAACCTGTTTAACAGATCAGTTTGGCTGTATCCTCTGGCCGGATAAACGTGATCTTCCCTCCAAATTAGATATTTGAGAAATTTTCGTTTTATCAACTCCAAATGATTTTTATAAGAATTGTGAATGGGACTCCAAATCATACATCCGAAATCTAATTCACTCTTTACAAGCCTTTATAACTTTATAAGTATTTTTGTATTCTAAAAGTGTCTAGCATTACGCACAGTAAATCCGTAGGATTTGAACGAATGCTGTTGAAATTGTTTCCTTTATATGGGGTATATATACCTACCATATACAAAATTAAATTGTAGTAGTACATATTGATATTTCATATGAGACTATATGAACATAAATTTCTATGCGAAAAAATGAAGAACCAACGGCCTCCAAGAAACTCGCAATCGAGCAAATATATTCAGTTGAATTGAAATCCACGAAAATTATAAGAAGCAAATGGATTCAAATGAAGGAAAATGTATGAGAGACGATTGCTATCCTGAAATGTAGAAAACAAGACTTTATTTGACAGCAGACATTAAAGATATTGGGAGAATTTTCCACAGCATAATCCATCGAGACCACATATTACATATATATATAAAAATTTATATATATATATATATATATATATATATATATATATATATATATATATATATATATATATATATATATATATATATATATATATATATATATATATATATATATATATATATATATATATATATATATCGTTCAAATCCTACGGATTTACTGTGCGTAATGCTAGACACTTTTAGAATACAAAAATACTTATAAAGTTATAAAGGCTTGTAAAGAGTGAATTAGATTTCGGATGTATGATTTGGAGTCCCATTCACAATTCTTATAAAAATCATTTGGAGTTGATAAAACGAAAATTTCTCAAATATCTAATTTGGAGGGAAGATCACGTTTATCCGGCCAGAGGATACAGCCAAACTGATCTGTTAAACAGGTTTGGAGCTGAATCACTCGAAGTTGGCAGGGAGCTGTTGTCTCTGAAGTTTTATTGATTTTCATGGTCCTAGACAATGTTCACTTTGAAATTAATTTTTTTCATCGGGTACTTCGAAAACAAATTCCCTCGTACAATTACCCATTAGATATATGTGCTCGCTATTCGAGGGTGTGTCTGACAAATGCGATATCAAGAGTTACTTATTTGCTTTCATTAGTCGGGTTTTCTTGGAGTATTTTCATGTATATTAAATTCTGAAGTAAGCCGTAATCTCATTGTCTATTATTCATTTTAATTACTTTTTTTATTGGTAATGATTTGTTAAACGTTTCTATCATATCATAAGGTGTTACTACTGTATTTATATATTTGAATATTTCCTGTAACTGGTTGTTTTTACCTGTAGGAAAATGAAGACTTATTTTATTATTAGTATATGGTCATGATTTGACTTCGGTTAATGAAGAGATTTTTATAGTATTGGGATTGTGACCCATCGTTTCATATATATATTTCCATGGCATTTCTGATATTGTATGAAATGTCAGGTATGGATTCCATTCCAGTATATATTATTAAATTTTTACTCATTAATTGATAAGACGATGAAATATGAATCAGTTGGATGTGTTCATTGATTATTGTGAGTTAGTGAGGAATTTTATTGGTGCAATCAATTCATAATAAAACAATGAATCGCAAAATGTGTTGGAAGCGCATAACTCAACAACGCCTGGACAAATTGTGTCAATTCCTTTTTTGAAATGTTCGTTGAAACATTTCAAAACCATATATAACAATATTATTTCTAATTTAACTATATATATATATATATATATATATATATATATATATATATATATATATTTGTTTATATATTTATAGATGTTTGTTATATGTTAAAGAAAATGAAGATAGGTTTATTAAATTGAATAGTAATTATGAGTATTCAACAAGAAACAGAGATGTGCTACTCATTCCTATGCATAAAACAGCTAAATTTGAGCACTCTCTCTATTGTCAGAGCATTGAAATTTTCAACCATTTACCATCGAATTTGAAAGTACTGAAAGCTCATTTGTTTAAGAGGAGAGTTAAATCTCTGCTCTTAACAAAGGCGTACTATAGTGTGTCAGAGTACTTCGATGATACGGATGTAGGCAATAATGTATGAATCAATTTTTTGTATCATATATTTGTATATTTTTTTTAACACACCATGTAAAATTGTCTCAAATGTTTAATGTCTCTGAGGAAGTTTTTTTTTCTTTTCTTTTCAATCAAAATTGTATATTATTGTAAATATTAATTTAACCAAGATTTTTGTTTGAACCAATATTTTTGCTCGAGGGCTGAATGGAAGATCAGACTCCAAACTGAATTCGGTCCTTTTGAGAGCATTTCTCTTAGTTGTAACTATTTATCAATTGAAATGAATGTAATTTTACAATGTAAGGAATGTTTCTCAATAAAATTATATTATTATTATTATAATTATTATATATATATATATATATATATATATATATATATATATATATATATATTTATATGTATATATATATATATATATATACACAAATGAATTCCTATTTCCTTGGTCACGCCATCACGCGTGAACGGCTGGACTGATTTCTCTATTTTTTTTTGTTTTGTTTGTTATTGTCAGGGAAAAAATTGCGTGTGAAATTATAAAATTTAAGAATACTTAATTAATTATATAAGTAAGAAATAATTATTAATTCTCAAAAAGAGGTAATTCACTCTTTACAAGCCTTTATAACTTTATAAGTATTTTTGTATTCTAAAAGTGTCTAGCATTACGCACAGTAAATCCGTAGGATTTGAACGAATGCTGTTGAAATTGTTTCCTTTATATGGGGTATATATACCTACCATATACAAAATTAAATTGTAGTAGTACATATTGATATTTCATATGAGACTATATGAACATAAATTTCTATGCGAAAAAATGAAGAACCAACGGCCTCCAAGAAACTCGCAATCGAGCAAATATATTCAGTTGAATTGAAATCCACGAAAATTATAAGAAGCAAATGGATTCAAATGAAGGAAAATGTATGAGAGACGATTGCTATCCTGAAATGTAGAAAACAAGACTTTATTTGACAGCAGACATTAAAGATATTGGGAGAATTTTCCACAGCATAATCCATCGAGACCACATATTACACGAAAAAATTTTATATATATATATATATATATATATATATATATATATATATATATATATATATATATATATATATATATATATATATATATATATATATATATATATATATATATATATATATATATATATATATATATATATATATATATATATATATATATATATATATATATATATATATATATATATATATATTTATAATTATTATTATCACTATAACGATTGTTCTCCATGAGGAGAGCAATTGAATTTGAATTCGCATTTCTTAGGACTTTTGCTCCATATTTTTGGCCTCCTAAAAACGCTTCATCCTCTCTGAATGCTCTTTCTACCGTTCATCTGTCCATTTTGTTCCAAGTTTGCGATTCGATTTTTGGTCCAACTTCACATGTGCGATTTTATAGCGACACTCAGTGCGATCTTCGAGATTTTTTATATTGATCTGTTGTAGATCTTTTAGGACCTCTTTTAGCCACTCGGTCCAATATTTACTCCTATAATTATATCGAGTAGTTTTTTCGGTATTCTGGACTGTTTCATTCTGTAGACATGTGCATAGAACTTTGCTCGTCGTTTTCTGATTTCTTCCGTTATCGTATTTGTTTTTTGATAAAGTTCATTCTGAGGTCTTTTTATCTAAATTCCGTTTCTATTGATTGACCCGTAAAACTTTCTCAGAATTTTTCGTTCTTGTTTTTCTATTTCTCTAATTCTTGAGTGACTGTCAATAACTTTTGTTTCAGCTGCGAAGATTGCATTTGAAAGAATCGTTGTGTTAAAATGCCTCAATTTGGCGCCTCTCAAATTGTACTTTTTGTACGCCCTTATTAGCTTGAAGGCCCTTTGAAGCTTGGTCATTCTCTCTTCGTTAGCGATTCGTTTCGAATCTGACGACTGTATAACTTCTCCGAGGTATTTCGAATGGCGGACTTGCAGAACTTCACCATGTTTTGTGATAAGATAAGATTTTGTTTTTGTGTTATCATAAGAAATTTGTTACCCGGTTTTCTGTGCAATTTCATATAGTTTTTCTACGGCGAGAATGGCATCAGGTCGGTTGTTTGTAATGATAGCAATACCGTCTGCAAAGGGGGGACATTCGACATTTATTCGTTTATTATTTGATCATTTATTTATTCATTAATTTTATTATATATATTTATCGATTCCATCATTCTATCACACAACATATGGTTATACGAAAATTGTATGTCTGAATTGCGATAGAAAAATACAACATGGATGATTTCAGCTGGAATTGAATGGGCGAGTTATTTTTTGAAGTAGAATACTTTCGTTCGAAGTTTTTCTTCAAGTTTCTACAATTTAGAAATAGGTACACCATACTGATTACGATAGCTCTAAACCATTTCACGGAAAGCTCTTCCCGATGTTTTCTTCTGTGACCTCTTCCTCGAAACTAAAGGTCGGGGGTGCAGCGTACATCATCAGCATATAAACTTTGGATGTCCTGGATGGATACGCATAATCCATTTTCACTTGAAAAGAAAATGAAAAAATTCGAACTGCTACAGTCGGAATATGGAGCATTTTACTACTAAGTCTAGTTACAAACATGATCCCTAAGTGAATCAACGTGTAGAAAATGTTGCAACATGTGTGGCGAGACAAATGAAACTACGTCTTTCACATGCAAATCGAAAACTGTGTTGTGTCCCCAAACACCAAATCAACCATTCTGAAATCATGCACGTTTTCCTAGAAAAAAATTTTCAGCTGTCTAGTATTCAGGTATTTTTAACCTTCTTTATTTTTCGACAAGAATTTTGTTTCAGAATTTATGGGTTTCAATGAAAATTGATGAAATTTGTTGAATCATTTATGTGTTCAAAAAAATTTCCATATGTGCTGATTTTGTACTCTTCATAAGAATATATCAATAATGGCAATGGAAACCATACTGTACTAACTTTCGATAGTCAGATTGACCAACCACAGAGTTCCGCTCAGCATGCGAATATGTAACAACAGTAGGTGTTATATCCTACTTAAGCGAAGAATCTTAATAATCTCATAATGACCATTCTGAATTGAATCATTTTCATTCATTCATTACCTAACAAGATAAGCCAATTCCCACTTATTATGCAATACAATTTTTTCAATGAAATAACAACTGCCTGGAAAGCTCCCCCTTTAGAAGACATATATCATACTCCCATATTAGTCCATGAGGCAGCGTTGCATTTATGCTAGTGATTTCAAGTCGGCTAATTTTTAGTGTAATGAACAGTTGAAATATAGATAACAACTGAATGAAGAGTCAGCAGGCACACTTAGAGGGGAGCGGGTAATGAGAAAATTACAATTGTGTACAAATAAATATTCCCACAAGTATTTTCAGGTCGCTTGAAATTTTTAATAATGATTATTTAAATAATAATAAAACTAAAAAAGACATTCCGCAGTCAAGATAACGGGGGATTATCCGTCAGCAGCCTCTGTAAACGTATATCAAAAACATTTAATTCAATTTTATATCAGGTCGGATGAAACTATCATATGTTTTTGTTAATACTAGTACAAATAATAATATCGAAGTCTGCAGGTATTCTCATGGGGGGAAGATCGTCAGCAGGGGGTTTAAAGTTGTTGAGCGTGCAGTTAATGCTAGTTAAATGAAATATTTCGTATTGATCTGCTGACAATTTTTACCCCTTTCGATATCAAGCCACCTGAAAATAATTTATTCAAAAAAACTATCGTTTCTATCACTTTCCATATCTAACATATATCTGCTATCAGAGGAACGTACATAGGATAAAGTAAATGATGTAAATGTGTTAATATAGTATGAAATATATTTTGATTTACATATTTTTTATTTGAAGACTATACTACGGTTACAAAAAAGTTTAATCATTAATATCTTCACCATTTCTTTCCACTGAAGAGTCTGATTCATACTCAGTTTCTTCGCTGTTATCATCAGAATAATCAAAAACTGATTCATTTTCTTTTTCTTCCTGTTCCTCAGTTTCTTCAATTTCGATGCTTTCAGCTTCTGTTTCTCGTTCTGCTTCATCTGAGCACAAATAAAATTAATTATTTTCTTCTGCTTATTTTATAAGCTGTTGATTAGATTCCTATTGAAATTTGCAGAAATTTATAAATACCTGTAGTGTTGGCACCTCCTATGGCACTTTGGATACTTGGTGGAAGTTGATCACCATCAAACCATTTGAACTCGTATTTCCCATCTTTTTGTTCCCATTCATAGTCTGTCGGTGAAAATGCTGTTGGAACTGTTAAATGAGCGTGACTCCAAAGATGAGCTATGTATGCTGCACGCAGAACTTGTTGATATAATTCAGTTTTACATGCCGGAAATGTCGCTCCATCGATTGTATTTTTGAATGTAAATAAATCTGTTTTTAAATTCATTTGATAAACTTTTGTGAATGTAGCAACTCGTGCAACATTTACATCATTGATGCTTTTAAAGCTGTATATTTTGCAAACGAGTTCTTCAATTATTTTCAGAACTTCTTGTCTATCACAATTGGTGAAGTCCGAAAGATTTGAAAAAGCTTTTATGTATTTTTCTGAACTTGACAATATTTTGTATGGAAATATTTTGCCTCGTCGGTATAATGCTGGATTAAAATCGCATCCTGTAAACGCATGAAATCCAGGTAATGCTGAGCATAAGTCTCTTCCTAAAACTTCGTATAATCTACTTATATTTATGTATCTCTTTGTATTACCACTTCCATGTAAAATGTTTATTTGTAAATTTGCAATATGTTGCATATTGCTCAACAATATTATTAAAACATCAGTGTCCGAGCATGTTATGGTGACATGTGCATCAAAATCTATTTTACAAACATGAAAGACCATTTTTGTATCAGCTTCTTTGTAAGCTGAGCAGACTAAATCTGGTACTATGCTTCTTATCATTTTTTCATTATGTACTTGGTACATGTGACAGGATTCATAGTTTATATAAATTGTCTTTACACCAATGAATAGAACCATATAATTATTTTCCCAGTCTTCACAGAGAAACTTGATGAGTGCATCTTTGAAGTTGATGTTCTTCAATTCATTTGTAAAATTTGATGATCGTACTTGATCTCGACTTTTAATATTGAAATGTTCACTAAAAATCGTACCTCTTACTGCATTTTCGTTATCTTTAATTGATGGACAAAAATAGCGATCAAACGTTATTATAATCGTACGAGCTGTAGTGCTAGTTAATATGAAAAATCCATCATAAATAATTACATCACATGCTTCAGTGGAATTCATTTCTATATTTTTTGGCGGTAACGCAGAAAATGTTTTATAACACTTAGAATGATATTTTTGATAATCGTTACATTCTTTAGGAACTTTAGCATCACTCATAGATAGTTTGTATTCTTTTCGAATAACCAAAATTTCATTACACTTTTTTGAAATATCATCCGGAAAAGTTTTTGAAGGTTCACTTCTCTTAAAACAAAACACACAACATGGTTTAATTTCTTTCGACATTTTGATCGTTTCACAAGCTAACGCGTCAAAAGCTAAAATTGAACTGAGAAACTAAATAAAAGTCACTACTGAAAAACACGCCAGCTGCACGAGCGGACTCCAATTCTTAGTATTCAAAGTACAATAAAAGACCCTAATGATCGTAGGTAAGGGCGCAGGTACGGAGCACAAAGATTGTGAAGGTCTCTGCAAATTAAACTTACACAAAAATTCTACGACAAATATTTGTTTTATTCAGGAACAAGACACATCCTCATTCCTTCAAACCATATGCAAATGCAGAAAGTGATAAAAACGATAGTTTTTTTGAATAAATTATTTTCAGGTGGCTTGATATGAAGGGTAAGGATTGTTGAAACATTATATTTCATAAAAAAAGGATCAGCATACTATCGGAAGGGGTAAAAATTGTCAGCAGATCAATACGAAATATTTCATTTAACTGCACGCAAATTTAAATATTGCATTAACTGCACGCTCAACAATTTTAAACCCCCTGCTGACGATCTTCCCCCCATGAGAATACCTGCTGACTTTGATATTATTATTTGTAATAATATTAACGAAAACATATGATAGTTTCATCCGACCTGATATAAAATCGAATTAAATGTTTTTGATACACGTTTACAGAGGCTGCTGACGGATAATCCCCCGTTATCTTGACTGCGGAATGTCTTTTTTAGTTTTATTATTATTTAAATAATCATTATTGAAAATTTCAAGCGACCTGAAAATACTTGTGGAAATCTTTATTTGTACACAATCGTAATTTCCTCAGTACCTGGTCCACCCCTCCTGGACCTGCTGACGTGTAGATGACTGAATTACTACTTATAAAGAACAGATTGTGACATAATTTAATTGACCTGAAATGATTGTGTCATTTGCAACACTGCCTCCCGGACTATATATATATAAGATCACGCACCTCTTACATTGGATTCGGAGTCACAAATTTCGTCCCAACACCAAAACAAATATAACCTGAGTATAGTAAAACTTAACAGTTTCCCTACGGTAAAGTCATGAACAGAATTCATGATCAAATCATTAAAATTTCATGTTCAAAATTTTCATTTCAATAATGTTCCCAAAGGACTCGAATAGATTTTATCGTGCAACATTTAAGAGAAAATAACGTCTGAAATTTCACGTTTCCTGATCGGAAATTCTGATGTCAATGGTACCAGGTGTAGAATAAACACAATTTAATATTCCACATCATGCAAAATGCAGAAGTAAACTGATTCCCATAAATTTAACGAGTTTCGTGAACTTGTTAAATCCATAAGTTCATAAACTCAACTGCTATAGGAACTCAATCATTCTGCACTAGGATCTCTTGCATAGATTCATTAACGTTACATTTATTCATGGATATCTAGATTTGAATATCTAACTATAAAAGTAAGATGATTGATGAGAACTAGCTGCAAATGAGTAAATAGTATCGATGATTTTCTCTTATATATATATATATATATATATATATATATATATATATATATATATATATATATATATATATATATATATTCCAAGCTTTCGAAAATGTTTATCTTCTTCTTTAGGGCTGAAAGAATACAATATTAACACTTTATAAAACGGGGCACTAATAATTGAAAATTTTTCTCATAATTACTGTGAAGTTAGTCCGAAAGTACATTTGTTTCTTGAATTTAGAAAATAACTACGAGTATCCCCAAATGCATTGGGTCCGAATATTATTGCATTTTACGTGTTGAGTAGTTGAAGGAAACAACGACACTAACTGTTATTCTCAATTCTTCTTTTCGAGTGGATTGTTTCCAGATGTTTCCAAAGGCGTTTCTCAAACTGCATAACGTTGGCAGAAGTTTTATTATTAACGAAAAGATAATGAATTCATTTTGTGTATTTGAGATGAATTTTTTGGTAAATAGGATATCAAAATATTAGCCATGAATCAGAAGATCCAATCAGATTATATATATATATATATATATATATATATATATATATATATATATATATATATATATATATATATATATAGTAAATACTGAGACTCTCAATCGAAATATTTCAAATAAAACTCTCAGGGAGCTGTACACAAATGTTGTCAACGAGAACGAACCCATCTTTCGAGAGTGAATATTAAGAGCGTTTCGAAAAATTCATCGATCCTGTGGAATGATAATAGGATACAATTGTTTCATCATTATTATGAATCATCAGTCCATATTTACTCTATCAATCAAGAATCGATGACCCTCAAAGCGAAGATAGGTCCTATACCAAATTGAGAGATATTCTACACAGTGAAATATTCACGTAGGCTCCCTCCATCGGCGAGAGGGCGTATAAACTCTCCCTAGCGTTCAAGATTCCCACTCATGACAACAAGAGTGCGAGTGGAAGGCTTTGTAGATATTTCATTCGAACACAAAAGAAAATTGTCTGAAATGTGTAGGAATAATCCCATGCCTAATCGCTCCAGATCAGTTCTTGTTGACAACATTTATGTAGACAGCTCCCTGAGAGTTTTATTTGAAATATTTCGATATTTCGATTGAGAGTCTCAGTATTTACTAGTATTGAATGACGTGTGAATCTTTGAAGAAGCTACACTTTTGATCGTTTGGGCGTGATCTGGAGCGATTAGGCGCGGGATTATTCGTACACATTTCAGACAATTTTCTGTTGTGTTCGAATGAAATATCTACAAAGCCTTCCATTCGCACTCTTGTTGTCATGAGTGGGAATCTTGAACGCTAGGGAGTGTTTACACGTCCTTTCGCCGATGGAGGGAGCCTACGTGAATATGTCACTCTGTAGAATATCTCTCAATTTGGTATAGGACCTGTATTCGTTTTGAGGGTCATCGATTCTTGATTGATAGATTAGATATGGACTGATAATTCATAATAATGATGAAACAATTGTATCCTATTATCATTCAACAGGATCGATGAATTTTTCGGAACGCTCTTAATATTCACTCTCGAAAGTGATGGGTTCGTTCTCGTTGACAACATTTGTGTAGACAGCTCCCCCCGAGAGTTTTATTTGAAATATTTCCATATTTCGATTAAGAGTCTCAGTATTTACTAGTATTGAATGACCTGTGAATTTTTGAACTATATATATATATATATATATATATATATATATATATATATATATATATATATATATATATACATATGTATGTATTTATATATATATATATATATATATATATATATATATATATATATACATATGTATATATATATATATATATATATATATATATATATATATATATATATATATATATATATATATATATATATATATACTGATTGTGAAAAAAGAACCTCAATTCTTCTAACAAATAATAAATAAGCAGTAAACTAAAATTATTCCATTCACAATAAGTAAGATCGTATTCAGTTAAAACTGATCTTCCATACGATCCTTTCACCCTAAATCAATCACTAAAAATGAGGAATTCTTTGAATTTAATACTCTATCATACCGCAACAACAAAAAAGAAACCACAACAGAAAATCAATAAAACATCATTGCCACCGTGCTCCATTCGCTAGTCGTATTGGCTATGAGACAAATAGCTCCTCCATTCCGCAGCAAATCTTACAAAAGATGAGCTCAATTTAAATTTTTTCAACAAAACATTCATAGTCCTGCAAATGTCCTATGAAAAGCTTCTCTGAAATACGGTAGTACGGTGTTGTGGGGAAGTGAGCAGTCCCCTGCTTCTTACATTCAATGTATGTACATCCGAACGAAATCTAATCTTATTATAAAGATATGGCAGTGTCTTGTACTGTAAAATTTTAAAATACAATTTCGCTGAATGTATAATACGCCGATTCTCTATGGTGAGTCATCGAGATACCCTTTGTCAAAAATCGACAAAAAACAATAGTTACAACATTTTAACAACAGTAGTTAAAATGAGACAGAACCGATGTATCACAAACAGTTTGCTTCAAACTCTGTGGCAATATGTGTCTATATGGAAACAACATTTTTAATTTTACAAAGACCGCTTTCAATTATTTATTTATTTGTTCGCTAAACTTAAGTCTATCATCCACCGGCAACTCCGAATTTTTGACTCTTCTTACTGGTATTAAAACATCGCTACCTACACTGATCTCAAGCTGTGTTTGACACGTCTTATCATTAAAAATCATCAATTTGGTTATTTGTCAATAATCATCAATTTGGTTTCCTCGAATTCGACAGAATGACTTCTATATCAAAAATGATTCTTCGTGAATATATATATATATATATATATATATATATATATATATATATATATATATATATATATATATATATATATATATGACATATATATATATATATATATATATATATATATATATATATATATATATATATATATATATATATATATATATATATATATATATATATATATGTTGCTTAAATTATCTTTATCAGATTTTGTATTAATACCATTTCCTGTGTTTTCCATATGAACCATTTCTAGGAGAATGCGTTCGTTGTAATTATTTGCGTAATCTAAAATTTTTGTGGCATTGTAATTCATATTGTGATCAGTGGCTTGTACGTGTTGAGTTAATGCAGAAGAATTCGTCTTGTTGGTATTTTGGCAATCACTTCTATGAGAAATGATCCTTGAATGAAGGTTTTGGGATGTTTGACCTATATATACAGAATCGCAATTTTGACAATGAATTTTGTGGACAACATTTGATTTTAATTTCAATATTAGCGAATGTTTTTTGCGGGTAAATAATGATTTTTCAGTTAATGTATTTTTTGAGCTCTTCATATTTTATTTCCTGATTATTTGCTGATGATTAACGAGTTTGTTTTTCAAATGAAATAGTTGAGCGCGCTGAAATCAACTGTCACGCATTAGTTTTACTAGGGGTTAGACAAATGTAATTGAAATCGATTCCTATGTGAGTTTTGTATCGTTATGATAAGCGACATTCAGTCTTGATCTGAATGTGAAAATTTGAATGGAATATGTTACTTCAATTATCTCTATATAGATGATTTGTTTTCAAAATAACGCTTCCGTTTGTAAATAGAAACTGCAATGAAATCAATCATAAATTGAAACTTGAGTGTAAAGCACATAACTTCCTGAAAAGTTATTCTATATTCTAGAGCAAATTTCAACCAGACCAGTATATTCGAAATGAAGCCAATTATAACGGAACTTGTTGTTATCTACTTTGCGGTCCGAACTTTGAATAATAACATAGAGATGCGGATACCAGGGGAATTCCATTTCAAAGTAGTTGATTATTGCCGAATTATCTGTCTAGACTCATTTATTGCGTTTTGAATTAAACATGTCAATGATATATTCGCACAGTTATTCTGATTTCTTCTATGAAAAAGACGGTATAAAGTTCAAATAAGTTCACACAAAGCATATGTGTGAAGTATATTCTATATACAGTAATACCGCGACTAACCCTACCCCGTTTTACGCGAATTCGAAGATACGCAGTTTTTCATTTTGATTGACGCGCGCATCGGTTCTCTCGGTCCGCTCTCTCAATGTTCAGTTTACGACAGGTTTTAACGTGTTTTGCGTGGATGGTTTTACGTGTGCAATGCGTTTCACTTATAATCTCTGATTATGTCATCTAAAAGAACGAAAAGTGAGTCATTTGAGCCTAACACGAAAAGCAAAACACTGTTTTTGCAGTGTAAACTGAATATAATTAAAGACTTCGAAGCAGAAATTAAAATTAGTGAATTGGTGAAGAAATTAATGCTACCGGAATCAACAGTGCGAACGTTTATAAAAAGTAGAGACAAAATTATGAACGGTGTGAAAGACTCTCAATCTTTGAACTCAAATATTAACCGTAAGCGTACGGTATTATCGCACAGATGGAAACATTGCTACAGTCATAATGTGGTAATCAAGTAAGAGTAAAAAATAGGCCTGTTCATCAAAATACAGAGTGATTTCGTACAAAGCAGATTTTTGAGAAACTAAAAGAAGAAACTGGGGAGGCGGCTTAAAATGAAGTGTTTGAAGCTAGTAACGGCTGGTTCAGCCGCTTTGAGAGTCGTTGTAATTGGCATAGCATCGCAGAGAGTGAAGAAGCGACAAGCGCTGATAGAGAAGCTGCATATCTCTATCCACCAAAACTCAAAACAATGATATACGAAGGTGGCTACACTAGTCAAACTATCCTCTACATAGATGAAACCGGTCCTTTTTGAACGAAAATGCCTGAAATAACTTTTATCGCGCCCGAAGAGCAAAATTTCCAGGTTTTAAAGCCACCAAGGATCGATTGACAGTGATGGTTTTTGCGAATGCAGCTGGAGATTGTGAAACCTCTCTTAGTTTATCGGTCAGAAAATACAAGAGCTCAAAGAAATAGATCCAAAGATGGTTTGTCTGTCACTTGGATGTCTAATGCGAAAGCTGTGACGACGCTTCTCTTTTTGAAAACTGGTTTGATCATTCCATTTCTGTAGTCGAACGTTACTGCCAATTGAGCGAAATCCCATTTAAAGTGACGTTACTTATTGACAATGCACCAGGTCATCCTTCCGCAACTCTAATTAATTTCGATCCACGAGTGGAAGTTGTATTTTTGCCACCAAAGACTACCATTTAACCAAAGAACCAGGGAGTCATTGAAACATTCAAAGCTTATTACACAAGGCGATCATTCGCACATCTACATGAAGCTATGAGACAAAACAATGAGCTTTCTTTTAAGGACTTAAGGAAACAATTCAATGTTTTAGTTGCTGTCAGAATTATTGGACAATCGTAGAATGAGGTTTCACTAAAAACTTTGAATGGTTTCTGAAAAAAATTGTGTCCATTTTTTCACCACTGAAACCAAGCAGAATCAGTTTCAGATCCTGAACAAATCGATAGCATACTAGAAAAAAAGGTCATAATGACTTTGATCGATTGACAAGGTTAGAGAAATGCGTAAGCATGAGCAAGACATTGAACAAATTGTTTCGCTAGACTCATTTGAATCGATAGATCAAATGACAATTGCAAACTTAACAGAAGGACTCAATTCGATTGAAAAGTGGTTACAAATTTGAAAAAAAATAGATTCTAATGAAGAGCGCATTATTCTCTTTGGGGAATAGTTCTCTGAAGAGAGAATTATTACCCATTTTGTATTACAAAATGGGGAATAAAAAAACTACTGGTATGCCACGAGAAAATTTTGCGTGAGAAGATGAAAAACTCAACTCTTCAGACAACATTGTTATAATATATGAAGCCTTCGACATCAAAGTAACTTCGGTTTAGGTTACTTTATTCATAATGATGTGAATGGTTTTATTATCTCACACTTTATTAAATATTTTCTTCTGAATTATTGTTTTCTTTAAACTCTGGTCCCGATTAAACATACTTTATATGTTTATATGCAAAGTAATTTATATGCAAAGTGGAACCCCCGACTCGGACCAACTTATCGTGTAAGTCCGGGGTATTACTATACCACAAAATAAAACCAGTGCATACATCAGGTTATATCTCTGGTGAAAAATACAATAGTATTTCCTCCATAAACTGTATGAGAATGTTGTCTTCTAAAGGACTAGAACAAGATTTGTCGATGAGTCAACACGAAATAGTAGCCTACGCTTCATTTATATGGGATTAACGATGTTGATATATTTCGGAAACAAAACTGGATTCAAAAAACCAAAGGAAACAAAATATCTTCAAAATATTACAGAGATTCTCAAATATTTACGGCCTTCGCCTGGCATGAATCTATTCACAAATTAAAATGGCAAAGATAACACTGATTTCTAGATTCATACGTCTTTATAACACAATTGCGACCTACGTTTCGCTATTAATACTACTTTGTTGGACTGAGAAATATTTGAGTACGGAAATTACTGTGATGAAGAAAATATACATAAACTTAAATTGAATTTTCACGGCTGTTTGTGTGATACTTAGGTATATTATTCTCGAAACCCTCACTTAGGATCAGTATAAATATACCAAGTAATTGAGAGGTATTCACTTCTAGCTTCATTCAGTAACTTTCTGGAATTTTTATTTCGCCAAGTCTGGCAGAAAACCTTCTCGGCCTTATCATCCTTTTCTCTTCGGGCAACCAAGGAGACATTGTTTAAACACGGTATATTTTGAACATCTTTCAATTTGAACCACTACTTCAAGAATTATAACTAGCCAAAGTTTCTCAACTTCGTCACTCACTGACTGACTGACCGATCAACAATACTCAAAGGCACTTCTTAAAGACATAGAAGATCAAATTCAGGATACGATTAGTGATAAGTGAATAAAACAAGGAAAAACGGAAATATTTTGTGAGTTCGGTCTAGTTCTTTAGAAACACTTGTATATTTCTAATCCCATATAAATATGTAGGATTGCAAAGTTTCATTTGCAGTGAATAAATCAGTCAACCTGGAAATGTTTAATGCTTCGAGAAAAAAGTAGGACTATCTGCGAAAACTAATGAAAAAAAATTTGTACGAAAACCAAGTCCCGCAACTCTATATCGATCAATAGAATTGATGGTCAATCATAGGTTATTGTGGAAGTGTCTCCGCTAAATTTTTTCTCCCACTCCACAAATGCTATATGTATAGTATGGGTGACTTGAATGAAATAAAGTTGATATTATTATATTCTGACATTGTAGATGAGAATTTCATCTAGCTCCAATTTTTTTCATCAGCGCTATTGCTTTTTTTTATTCATTAGTTTGATTTCTGTATTATTATCGACTGTCACAAGAAAAAATTTAATGAATATTCGAATATCGTTTCATAATATTCTTCCCAGTAGAGGAAAATAGATTCAATATGTTTCCTCGAAAATCACGTACAGAACTGCAATATTTCCGTAGTCTAGTTGCGTTCCTTGCTTCTGAAAATTCATTTCATGTGAATTAAAATAGAGGACGGCGTAATGAGAAATGGAAACTGAAAGCATTCAATTAAATTTCTTCCGCTATGCATTTATGATAAACTTGTTGAAAATGTAAGCTTGAAATGATATATTAATGAATGAATGAGAACAGACAAAAGAGTAATTACGAAAATACATTTACAACTGACAAAATATTTTCTGTTTTTCAATTCAAATACAATTTTATCGTTACAAATCAGCGGTTGTAGATTAATTCGCGAATGTTCTTTCGTTATCAAGTTCAGGTTACCCAAAATTCTCAACTGTCAACATGAATTTGTGGTTGAATTTTCTCATATTCATTGGTCTCATTCATTAATCAACACGTATCATAGAATGGTGTGTTGGGAAACGTCAGTAGGGATGAAAGGTTCAGGTTCTGTACATCTATTTTTTTGTTGATTCCATTTACTTCAGTTTTTATATGGGAATATTGTATGTGGCGAGTTTAATGTTTGCTCTGAGGGAGAAACGAAGTTTTCGGAAAATAGGCTATGAATAAAGAGTAAATACGATGAGTCATTGGTAGATTTCCTTTAATTTAGATAGGCTTACAGTTACAGTATATATATATATATATATATATATATATATATATATATATATATATATATATATATATATATATATATATATATATATATTAATAATTGATGAGGCCGATACTTGATGTAAATCGATAAACATAATAAAACAATTGTTAAACTGATTTACACATATATTAAAAATAATACTGCATGACGTACGTTTCGATGAGATTCACTTGATTTTTCAAATGCTACGTGCAGAGTCTGCACGTAACATTTGAAAAAGGTGAATCTCATCGAAACGTACGTCATGCACTATTATTTTTAATATATGTGTAAATCAGTTTAACAATTGTTTTATTATTTTTATATATATATATATATATATATATATATATATATATATATATATATATATATATATATATATATACAGGGTGAGTCAAGGTAGACGCCTTGATCTGTTATTATGAAACGGTTAATGTTTAAAATAATACGACCAAGCAGTCATGTGGGGATTTATCAAGGGTACTTTCTAAAAATAATTTGATATATACAAGATGTTCCAGAAATGTGTTACATACCAAAGTTATGTTTTTTCTTATGGAACATCCTATATTTGACTACGTTTTTGGGTTTTACGTAAAAAATAAAATATACTTTCTTGAATATGTCATATACCTAACAATTGAAGTTATTGAGATATTTCGGAAATTGGAGAGTCCACAAAAAAAGATAACATCTCCGAAACAACTGACTCCAGCAAAGTGAAATTTTTTGTGTGAATGAAAGAGCCATTATGAAAAGTTTCAAAGGATTCACATTCACTTAAAGTTCTACAGGGTGTCCAAAATTTTATGTTTCTCTGCTAACATATGCAAACTACAATATCATGCTTTTTTCAAATGTGACACACTGTATTTTTCAATCCCATCATGTACCAAGTTACATACTTTGAAAAGTTATTGAGGTATTATATGTCTATCTCTATTACTTTTAGATTTTTTCCAATTATGTGAAATTATCATTCGTTCTCATCTATTTTGTAACCTCAGTATGCAAAACTGAGAATTTTTCTATTACTATTGTCAAAAACTTATCACCTTCAGAAACTTGAGACCGACCTTATTAATTCAGTAATATATGAAATCTACACTCAATTACTTAACTTCAATTACAAAAGCATATGAATATTCAAATATAGAATGATATTCCAAAAATCACAATTACAACAAATGTTCAAAATGGCGACCATCCTGTTGAATGCACAGTGCCACTCGGTTTTCGAAAGAATTTCTCACATTTCGTAACATATTAGGGGTTATTGTTTCAAAAGCTTCTCTAATTCCTTGCTTCATATTTTCTTCTGTTGTCGGGGGAGTGCTGTAAACTCTGTTTTTAATATAACCCCACGAAAAGAAGACCATTGGAGTCAGTCCAGGGGACCTGGGTGGCCAAGCATGTGAGCTTCCGCGACGTATCCATTTGTAAGGAAACTTTCTGTTTGAATAGTTTCGCACATTAACCGAAAAATGATCGGGAGCCCCATCTAATTGCAACATCATTTGTATTCTAATATTGATTGGAACACCTTCCAAAATTTTCTAGAAATTTTTTTTTTTAATCTCAAGAATTTACGGCCGTTTAAAGGACCATCAAATAAATACGGGCCAAGAAGTTGGTCGGCTATAATTCCTCCATATACATTAATACTCCATCGGTTGTGACGATCTATTGTGTGGAACAAGTGTCGGTTTTCAGTATCTTATTAGTGGAAATTATGACGAATAACCAATCCGTTATTGTGAAAAGTCGATTCATCGCTAAACAGTACATTATAAAAGTAATTAGTTTTTTCGCCAACTTTATCCATAAACAAAAATGTTGCCGTCTTCGAAAGTCTATCCAATACAGGATTTGATGCATTTCGATGTGGAAGGGATGGTGCTTATGTTTTTTCGAAATTCTAGACACACTGAACTGACTTAATCCGTTCTCTCGTGATAAAACTCTAGTGCTAGTGTTCGGATTTTTAGTAACCAACCATGAACATATTTTCATCATCATCGGTGACTGGTGACTGGTTTTGTGGATGTCTTCATTCGACATTTTATTACTGTGCTCTGAAGGTTAAAAATAGTTTTTCAAGCGTCCTCTTATCAGGATGTCGCCAATTAGGGTAATTCTGTGCATACACTCGTTCTGCCCAAGAAATAATTCTCAAAACAATCACCGAGTACTAAAATCATGTCAATTATTTCTTGTATCGAATAATACATTTTTACAACTTTTGTGGATACTAGTTCAGACAAAACAAGTGAACGGTCTGAATAAATTTTGAAACTGATTCACTTCAATGGGCAGCATCCTACTTCAGAACAAAAAGGAACAACTGACAGCCTACTTCGAATTTTCAAGAATGCGAAACTCTGAAAAAGATTGGATTGCAATTTAGCAAATACTCATAAACTCAATAGTGATCTAGAGCTCTTCAAGAATATGATGAAATATTAGAGGTGAAGCCGGATTGAAAAGTATGAAACACTCATCATTTTTTGAAAAGAAGCCTCATCCCTTCGCATATTAAAGTGACCAAATAGATGAAAATAAATGATAATTGAAAATTATTCAAAAACTAATGAAAATAGACAAATAATACTATAACTCTTCAAAGATAATGTAATTTGGTACATGATTGGATTGAAAAATACAGTGTGTCCCATTTGAAAGGAGCATGATAATGTAGTTTGAATACGAGACTTTTATTTACACCACAAATTTCACTTTGCTATAGTCAATTGTTTCGGAGATGTTATCTTTTTTTTTTTTTGTGGACTCCTATTTCCGAAAAATCGAAATATCTCAAAAACTATAATTGTTAGGTGTATGACATATTGAAGAGAGTATATTTCATTTTTCACGTGATTTGGTATGTCACACATTTTTGGAACAGACTGTATGTATCAAATCATTTTTAGAATGTACCCTCGATGAAACCGACATGATTGCGTGGTCATGTTATTCAAAAATCAACCGTTGCGTAATAACAGACCATCGCGTTTACCTTAACCCACCCTGTAGATACACACACACACATATATATATATATATATATATATATATATATATATATATATATATATATATATATATATATATATATATATATATATATATATATATATATATAGATATTTTATATAAGTTTACTGGAAAATTTACTGAAAAAATGACATTTCTAGGCCCTTGATTGTGAAATTCAGTAGTGTAAAGTATCCTGAATTAATCCTAAAAAATAGAAAAAAATTAGGGCGAAGTAAAATATTTGTGAACGAGGATCTTACGAAGGCCCGATATAACCTGCTCAAATCGGGTTTGGACAAAGCCGGAAAAAACAATGGCTGGAGTATGGGAGGCAAAGTCTACTGTAGGATTGGTAATGTTAAGAAGGAGGTGCGAGATTGCAGTGAATTGGATGTCTGGTTGGCCGAGGGCTAGAGTACTACTTAGATCTGGATTTTGTTTCAGCTAAGCTTGATATATTAAATTGAGTAGTGATATATAATTAATTTTTATACTTAATTAGGTGATTTTTATAAATTTTTTTTTTGGAACTGATTGCTTAGTTTGTTGCTTTTTGAAAGATTTCTTGAAAAAACAAAAAATTTGTTTTTTGAAAGATTGTATGAATTGATGCGCCTTGCTGAATTTTCTTCAGATCACTCGTTCTCCACAGTTGAATTCATCTATAGAGAATATAAATTTATAAGTAATTTTTTTTTCTCGGGACTGATTATTTCTATTGTTTTTGTTTTGAATTGTACACATTTTCACTCTTAGTCCAATTTTTGTTCAGTTTGATGAAGAAATATTTTGAAATGAATTGGTGGAGCATGATCTTGATGACGGGTTGACTATTTCTGATATAAAACTCATTTTTCTTACTGTTTTTACTATATGATGCTTATTTTTCTCATAAATGCCAGATCCTTAGTTCCGCATTTCAGTAGAGTTAGAGACGTAATTATTCCTAAATCGTATGATGTTGTGGCAGTGACGGAAACGTGGTTCACCCACTTGATTCGTGATAGTGATGTGGATGTACCTGGATATGGGTTGATTAGAGCAGCTTGTGGGTCCAGAGGAGGTGGGGTTTGCTTTTATGTGCACTCTAGATTCAAGTTTGAGGTTATGAATTTTGAAAGAGTTGACTCTATGGAACAAGTGTGCATTAAATTAGTATTGAAAAAGCAAAAGGTAGCAATTGGAGTTTTATACAGAGAACCTCGTGGAAATTTTTTAGAGTTTATTGAGCGTTTTCAGGACGTCGTTAGGGTACTGCTTGAGAACTGTGATGGGGTTATATGCGTTGGTGATCTAAATGAATATGCTGGATACGGATGGCAGTTGGCAGGTTAATTTTGGCAACATTGTTGAGTCATTGGGTCTCAGGCAGGTTATTGGTGAGCCAACTAAAATCACGGAGACACGCGCATCGTTGCTAGATGTTGTGTTGTTATCCAGCTCAGTAGAAGTTTTCGACATCAGTGATGATGTAAATAAATTTGATTATTTTGCAGTATCTTGCAGTATATGTGGAGAGGATGGTGTTAAAGGAATTCCAGAGACTATAACCTTGAGGAATTTCAAACGTATTTATCGTGGTCTATTTGATGATCACTTGAGGCTTACACCTTTCCAGCGTATTTTCTATATAACTGATATTGATCATAAGGTTACACTCATTAATGAATTTATTTTATCCCTATTTAATACTCATGCACCCCTGAAAACAGTTGTGTTGAGAAGAAAATATCAGCCTTGCTTGACCGATACTATAAGAGAAATGGTGAAACGACGTGACCGGGCTCTGAAAAAATTTAAAATATCTGAAAGGCAAGCTGATTGGAATTTTCATAAGACTAACAGAAATTTAACTAATTCAGCTGTAAAGGCTGAAAAAAGACAATACCTGCAATATATAATTGATAAAAAGGGACTCCAAATTGAAATGGAAATCTTTGAATGAGCTGCAGATACGTGGAAGAAGAATCTGGAACTGCCAGGCGAACTCAATAAACCTGATGAAATAAATGATTATTTAGCGGCAACCCAGGGTGACCATGGTGATTTCGATCCGGCCCTCTTTCGGTTTTATCAGACTAACTTGAAGACTCACTTCAAAGTGTTGTTTAAGTTTGAATGCGTGGATGAAGATGTAATATTTCAGAAATTACTGTCCATAAGATCGAATGCTGCTGGGATGGATGATATTTCGATCACCATGTTGTTGTTGTGTTGTCCTTACATCTTGCCGTATGTTGCCCATATCATAAATGCATGTCTTACAGGTTCCATTTTCCCAGAAATCTGGAAAACCAGCAGAGTTATGCCTTTACCGAAGTCGGCGGGTATAACGCTGTTCAGTGAATTACGTGGTATAAGTATATTGCCCACACTATCTAAGGTTATGGAGAAAATAATGTACGATCAGATAGAGGTTCATTTGGAGAGATACAGTATTTTACCTGTAAATCAGTCAGATTTCAGAAAGAGCTATGGGTTTGCTACTGCACTACTCGACATCACTGATGATATAGTTAGAGCAATTGATAGGGGATATGACACAGCTTTGATTTCGAATGATTATTCCCGAGCCTTTGACATGATTGTTCATCAGCTGATGACGGCCATCCTGCATTAATGTGGATTATCCAACGGCGCTATTAATTGTGTATCGTCTTATCTGCTGAGAAGAAGACAATATGTGCAGAATTCAATGGGAAAGTCCCAGATGAAAGAGATAAATCGTGGTGTTCCTCAGGGTTCTATATTGGGTTCACTTCTCTTCAGCGAGTTATCTGATAGAGGGTGAAACAACATCTAGGTGTCACATGTATGCTGACGATGTACCTGTATCATTCGTTCCTAGTTAAGGAGCCTGAGTTGGCTTCACAAAGAATTAATTCTGATATACAAATCATTCTGTCCAATTCCAGGAAGCACGGATTCAATATAAATGCTGGTAAAACCAAATTGATCATTTTCAATGATACGACATGTCATACACAGCTAGAAATCAGTATTGGTAATGATGTTTCAACACCAGTAAGAAGTGTCAAAAATTTGGGCTTGATTATAGATGATAAACTCAAATTTAGCGACCATATAAATAAATGTTTGAAGGCTGCCTTTGTTAAATTAAAAATGTTGTTTCCACATAGACACATATTGCCACAGAGTTTGAAACAAACTATTTGGGATGCATGGGTTCTGTCCCATTTCAATTACTGCGATGTGGTTTATGGTCGATTTTTGACAAGGTTCGATGCTAAACGTGTTGAGATGATCCAGCATAGCTGTTTGAGGTTCATTTGGGGTATACGCAAATTTTACAGAGTGACGTATAAACTGCGGTTATCTCGATGGCTCACCATGGAGAATCGGCGTAGGCAACATTCGGCGATGTTGTATTTTAAAATTATAAAGTATAAAACACATCCGTATCGACCGTATCTTCATAATAAAATCAGATTCCGTTCGGATGTGCATACGTTGAATGTAAGAAGCAGAGGACTGCTCACCCTCCCACAACACCGTACTGCCATATTTCAGAAGAGCTTTACATACGACATATGCAGGACTATGAATGTTTTGCTTCAAAAATTTAGAGTGGGCTTATCTTTAGTAAGATTTGCTGCGGAATTGATGAGCTATTTGTCTCATAGCCAATAGGTCTGGCGGATAAAGCACGGTGGCGATAATTTTTTGTTGATTTTTTGTTTTGGTTTCTTCCTTTTTGTTGCGGCAAGATAGCATGTCAGATTAATGGAACTTCTCCTTTTTCTGATTGAGATTGTGGTGAGAAGGTATTATGGAAGATCAGTTTTAACTGAATACGATCTTATTTATTGTGAATAGAATAATTTTTGTTTTTTGTCTGATTATTTGTTAGAAAGATTGTAGTTCTTTTTTCACAATAAAAATATATATATAATATATATATATATATATATATATATATATATATATATATATATATATATATATATATTTACTTGGCAATGACGTTAGTCGAAATCGGGCGTATAATTTAAACACATTGTGTGAAATTGGCGAAAAACACTTTTATTTCATTCCAGTCTGTTCGATATTCTACTATAAGTCAATATTCAGTCAACTATTACAGTGATAGTTGACTGTCTATGAGGGCGGGTACGATATGTTACCTCCATCGTCCTTAAAGAGTTAAATCTCCAATCACTTTTATATAATCGCGGGGTGAAAAAAATGTTTCACCATGAATCATGAATATATACGCCTTCGTATGCTCACTCATTCAAAACCACTACAAACTGCAAAGTTCTTTCCAGAAAGCACCATATTTTGACAATTTTCATGACGATAAATGGGTGCGTACTACGTGCGTAACCTCTTGATCAGTTCAATACATGAATTGATTGATTCACAAATTTCATCAATTCAGAAATTTTATGTTATAAAAGCTCTTGATTCAAATATTGACAAGTTGTTGAATTGAAAGAATGGACAAATAGGCATTGACTTCTTAGGTAACAAATTTCATAATTATCAATTCCAATGGTGTTTTAAATTTGATTATATCGGAAAACATTTTCCGTTATATTCTCCTCTAACCTAAAATGATGAACTGATATGAATCAATTTATGTACTTATCACATTATGATTTAGGAATTTGTAGCTTATAATATTGAACAATATTTCTATTATTATTCAATATTAGAACGTTTCGATGAGATTCACCTTTTTCGCTATATGCTACGTGCAGACTAATGACAATTTCTCGAATACATACAATATATAAACTTAAATACAGAGAAAACAGGTAGATAACAGGTGGAAGGGATGAATTCATACTGAACTACTATATAGTAACTAAGTAATTTTGAAAAGATTGAGAAGGGGGCTTGAGGTATGATCGATTTGGCTGTTCAAAAGGTTGCCAGAATATTTGTATTTATTAATTTGAAGTGATTCTAACAAATTAAGCTTCATTCCCTTGTTTGCGGTATTCCAAATTTCAAAATCGGAATTGAATATATGATTTTCGTTAATCAAATGATTCGCATAATGAGAATCTGTCGTCTGATTATCAAAGCTACGTTTATGTTCCGAAATTCTTATTTGAAAACTTCTAAACGTTCTACCAATATAAAACTTATCACAACTACCACAGTTAATTTTATATACACCGGATTTTTTATTTTTGTTGACTTTAGATTTGTTATTTTTGATATGTTTTCCTAAATTATTTTCAGTACGGTAAGCAATGTGGATGTTATACTTAAAAAGAAGAGATTTGAGTTTTTCACTGGACTTACCGATGTATGTAAGACTGTTATAGTTCATATTGTTTTTGACTAGGGGATAAACCAAACCAATCGCCTTTTTGAAGTTTTTCTTTAATATCATATTATCTATTATTTCAGGATTATAATTATTATTCACGGCTATTTGCTTGATTAAATTTTTCTCGGTGTTGAAATCGGTTCTAGAAAGACGAATATTCACCAATCGAACATATTCCTCTTTCGTGAACCGATTTCAACACCGAGAAAAATTTAAATAGCCGTGAATCGGTTCATGAAATAATAGATAATATGATATTAAAGAAAAACTTCAAAAAGGCGATTGGTTTGGTTTATCCCCTAGTCAAAAACAATATGAACTATAACAGTCTTACATACATCGGTAAGTCCAGTGAAAAATTCAAATCTCTTCTTTTTAAGTATAACATCCACATTGCTTACCGTACTGAAAATAATTTAGGAAAACATATCAAAAATAACAAATCTAAAGTCAACAAAAATAAAAAATCCGGTATATATAAAATTAACTGTGGTAGTTGTGATAAGTTTTATATTGGTAGAACGTTTAGAAGTTTTCAAATAAGAATTTCGGAACATAAACGTAGCTTTGATAATCAGAAGACAGATTCTCATTATGCGAATCATTTGATTAACGAAAATCATATATTCAATTCCGATTTTGAAATTTTGAATACCGCAAACAAGGGAATGAAGCTTAATTTGTTAGAATCACTTCAAATTAATAAATACAAATATTCTGGCAACCTTTTGAACAGCCAAATCGATCATACCTCAAGCCCCCTTCTCAATCTTTTCAAAATTACTTAATTTAGTATATAGTAGTTCAGTATGAATTCATCCCTTCCACCTGTTTTCTCTGTATTTAAGTTTATATATTGTATGTATTCGAGAAATTGTCATTAGTCTGCACGTAGCATTTGAAAAAGGTGAATCTCATCGAAACGTACGTCATGCAGTATTATTTTTAATATATGTGTAAATCAGTTTAACAATTGTTTTATTAGGAAAGTAGATTTATTTGCTTTGAAATAATTGAGAGAAATATGTTTGAATTCTGTAACAAACTATGAGAAACTTATTTAATTCTGACAAATAACCATGGAGAAAATGAAAACCTTATTAATCATGAGAAAAAAGTTTAAATTTAAATAATGGATCAATTTATAAGAGGAGTTAACGGATTCAAAAACTATTCACTCAATTTGTTCACTGAGAAATTTGAAACGCTACGACTAATGATTATCATAAAATTGCCACCCCATGGAGAATTGTATTATCGATTCATGAGAATGCTCACCCTTTTTCAAAAATAATTGAAACCTGAAACTTATTGAAAGCTTTCTTTCAGAGTTGATTGATATATTTGTTCAATATGTATTATCGAATTAAAACAATTCTCTGATTCAATGAAATTCTTAGATACGCTCGTGGAACACGACGAATATTTCGGATTACTAACTCATGATCAAGAGATTACTACTACTAAAGTTGAGTTTTAATAACTAGGAACATATGTCGAATGAAATAAAATATTCTGTGACATTTCGCCGAAATTTTTCATCAAACGATGAACTTCAAATTGAAAGACTATATTTTCACGCGAAGTAAAGAATTTTTCATGACAAAATCGTGATGTAACATATGCATGATGGAATTTCATCTCGTCATTCAGTGATGAATGAGTGTTAATGATATTGCTATGGTACAGATTACTAAAAATTTCAACAAACCGTATATTCACGTATCAGAAATCCTGAATGTGGGATAGCAGATTCCCATTACTACCTGTGAAGCCATTTTCGAACATAATCATAATTTTAATAAAAAAAGTAATGAGTAGTTTTCAAAAGTAGTGTTTCATCCCCCAAAAGTTTTGATTAGTCATTGTATTCAAATGTAATATAATTTTTTTTATAGAAATATTTTTTATTTGAAATTGATGAATTTCAAATTTTGATATTTTCATATTTGAAATAACATCCTTTAATTTCAAAGTTATGATCCTTCATTCAAGTAATGGAAGTCACGTTGCAGTAGATGTGAATTCTGAGTTCTCAACATGATATAAACTTGGTCACAAAGTATGTACTTAATATTTGAAACAAGATGATAAAACGTTGTTGCATGTACCATGATAAGAGATGAACTTTTAAGCTGTTTCCATTATATTTCGTTCCAGTTTGGCACAATTCAGCTAAGTGAAGCTTCGTAGCATGGACGAATATTGTTATTCATTTTCGCTCTGAATATACAAATGTACATAGCTACAAAGCTGAGAGAACAATGTCTGAATCTGTGAACAATACTACGTTTACATTCTTCATATTCCTACCTTTATCTGGATTAATTATCCACCCCACTCTTGAAAATTTGAATTCATTACAAATCCCTTCTCATACACAGAGACAATCAATTCATTTATTTATTGATGAATATATGAGGGACACTATTCTATATGGTTCATTCTCTATAATATAAAAATGAATCGCAAAATGTGTTGGTAAGCGCATAACTCAACAACGCCGGGACCAATTTTGCCAACTCCTTTTTTAAAATATTCGTTGAAGTCCATGGATGTTTTTATGGAAAAGGTTCGAATACTTGCCGGAAAAATATTCAAAACAGAATAGTCAATTTTTAATTCATAATATTGTCGGTACAAAATTCTAGAAGGTATAAATATCTCATTGCAGGTAGACATCGATTTAGTCTGAAAATATAGCTTTAACAAGCTTGGTCAAGATATTCGATTTAACCAAAAATGATGTAGATTCCTCACGTGGAATTTTGTGTTGTTTTGTTCTGTGTTTTTCCTTTTTAATCAACTTTCAAGTGTGTAACATCTAATAACTTGAACTATGCCGTTCTGATGAGAGCCAATAAGCTTGAAACATATGTAAACGGCTGTTACAAATAAACAAACAACGTAAATCTCAGGTAAATACCGTAAACTCTTAACTTCATTTTCAGCCTGACAAACCTTGTTTTTAATATATATATATATATATATATATATATATATATATATATATATATATATATATATATATATATATATATATATATATATATATATATATATATATATATATATATATATATATATATATATATATATATATATATATATATATATATATTATATATATATATATATATATATATATATATATATATATATATATATATATATATATATATATATATTCTAATTGGCTTTACAAGAGGCCGCAGCCCTTGCCTTCATTGATTCTGAAAAATTCTTCGGCTCAATATTCCCGATAGCAATCTCAGAATCCCTCATGAAACAGGGAGTGGAGAGACCTTATATAGCAACACTTGCAACCATATATCAAGAAGCGAAAAGAATAGTTATGATATATAAAGGCACTCCAGAATTTCCCACTTGCAAAGGAGTACGGCAAGGAGACTCGATATCCCCGAAACACTTGAAACACTTCACAGGAACAATAGAAGAAGTATTCAAGAACCTAGACTGGATCAACAAAGGTCTAGACATAGACGAGGAATATCTTAATCATTTACGATTCGCTGACGACAGAATCCTAATTGCCAATAATCCTGAAGAACTGCAACATCAAATAGAATTACTTAACACTGAAGGCATTAAAGTAGGTGTCAGAATGAACCTAGCAAAAACTAAGATCATCTATAATGAAATGGTAAATGAACGAGACATTAGGATAAATGACACCACATTGAAACAGTGGAGGAATGCATATACCTAGGCCCACTTATACATAATACAGGATCTCTTCAAAAAGAAACCAACCGCAGAATCAAATTAGTGTGGAGTGCAAACGGAAGAAATTTAATCATATTCAAATACAGGATGCCACTATACTCTAAGAAAAAGACATTTGATCAATGAGTACTACCAGTGATGACATACGGTTGTGAAACCTGGACACTCAAGACCGAAATCACAAGAAAGCTTCAGGTGGCGCAAATATCAATGGAACGCAACATGCTTGACATAACAAAAAGTTACCGGAAAAGAGAAAAATGGATTCGACAGAAGACCCAGGTAACAGTCGTTATTCACAGAATCATATCACTCAAATGGCAGTGGACGGGACATTGGCGAGACGAACCGATAACAGATTGACCACCATGATAACAACATGGTACCCACGAAAGATGAAGAGACTCAGAAGAAGACCGAATCTGAGATGGGACCAAGATATAAAGAAATCAGCAGGCACAACATGGACCCGATTAACCAAAGGCAGATATCAATGGGCCCAACTAACAAGACAACACGTTAATATGTAAAAGGGAGGCAACACCTTCCAAAATTGGTAGAGTATGGCTGTAAATATATATATATATATATATATATATATATATATATATATATATATATATATATATATATATATATATATATATATATATATATATATATATATATATATATATATATATATATATATATATATATATATATATATATATATATATATATATATATATATATATATATATATATATATATATATATATATATATATATATATATATATATATATATATATATATATATATATATATATATATATATATATATATATATATATATATATATATATATATATATATTTATATATATATATATATATATATATATATATATATATATATATATATATATATATATATATATATATATATATTGATATTGATATGACGTTATATGAGTATTTCTTAAATATATATATATATATATATATATATATATATATATATATATATATATATATATATATAAAAACCAACAGCTACTTTGTTAAAATACTTGTTCTATACTAAATCCTGTTAGGGATTATTGGGAAAACATGACACCCCGTAAAACTTGGAGTCGTAAGTCTGTACAACTGTAGCCGTCACTCGCAAAAGGATCAATACCGAAAGGACAAACATTAGATTGACACAGCTATAAGAGTTTCTATTTATAAAGCGTTCGGTAATTTCAAAGAATCTACTTCATATTGACAATAGAAGCATATCATACTAGATGCTTACTAAAATAAATTCTATTAGTTACTCGAAAAATATTGTGTACAGAGTTGTCCGTTTAAAACAAACAGTTTCAATTCTTATAAGAGTTCTCTAACACATTACCCGCATCAACCACATTATCGAAAAAAAAGATAAAAGAAAGCAATACATAGTATACCTATGGCCGTCCTATTTTTTGTAATGAGAATACTTTTTTTGGAACAACCGTAGACAGTTCCAGACGTTAGATACTTTAACTAGATTTCGAACATTGCATTTTTCGGATATTATTGAAAGCATTGAATACAATCTTCTCGCTGAAGAACGTCTGTCGAACGGTTTTGTTTCATCGATAATAATGTCAATTCACCAATTGACACTTGGAGCAATATTGAATTAAATTAAACTCTTCGCTTAATGTTTCACGATTATATTTAACAATATGAATTTGTCAACATTTTTCGAGCGTGAGCTCATTTTCAAGACTCAAGTGTCTTGAAACATTAAGCCAAGAGTTTAATTTAATTTAATATTCAATTATGTTTCATCAAGAGTAAAGCGAGAATTCAATCTCAGTCACTCGGAGAAATATTTTGAGAATTTTTTTGGAAATAATTTGGGAGGCAGTACCATTCGAAAAACTATGATATTTCTCAGGAGAATTATTTTTTCACACGACGTATGTTCCGGTCTTCGCGCTGCTAAGTCATTGTCGAGAGTGTATAAAACTGATTTCACTCAAGTGTTTGAAATCACATCGATGAGGTTATATAAATACCTCGCTGTATGCCCTTCAACAAATTTTTTTTTCAAGAAATGTCTACAATATTCTCGAATAGATTCTCAAGAGAATCATATTGAGTTCTGAATTCTGAAATCATTGTCTGGCATGATTTGGAAACGTAAACATAGTACTGACAATATAAATCAAATACCCGAGAAATAGAAGTTTCAGCATTTTTTTATAATGTTTTTCATTCAAAAGATCAAGATCATTTTCTTTTGATTCAAAACAAAACTCACACTTTTTCAGTAACTTTTCCAATTACATTTAATAAATTTTTATTCAACAAAACGCGAGTTTTGGGTATTCAAAATTAGATAATTGAAATTATTTTCAAGATTCAGAATTCCAGTATATTGAGATTTTACATTAGTTCATCGAAATATTTGTGTAGGAGAATCAGTTTCATTGTAAGGTTTCATGGTAGTTTGTTCGTTGTGATAGATTTTGAGTTATTTGAAGAATTATTATTCTTTGATATGTAATACAGTAACAAAATATTTTGTAATAGTAAATAAAAATTAAAATACTCAGCTTGAACTTCACTGAATATATTAACAACTCTAAAGTTGTCCCAGTGTGTTAAATAGTGTTATTGATCTTCAAAAGTATAACAATTGACAAATTGAGGTACAGTTTTCCTATAATGAGAGAGAAATTCAAAAGTATAATACAAATGGAGATACAGTTGTCGTTGTATGTAAGATAATGTCATTGATTTTCAAAAAGATACCCCCAAATTTTTCTTCAATACGGACGTAGTTAAAGCTTAGAAGGATGATGAAATACACTGATTATAATATATGTAGATATATATGAAAAAGATCTCTCAAAGATGGACAACCGATGTGGAGGAGGTGATATGAGTCCTTTGTTCCTTGTATTCAAAGTATGCACATCAGTCCTGAATCTAATTTTCCTATAGAGATATGGTGGCTGTATAGTTTTCAATATATTGTGATATCACACCAAAGCAGCCAACTTGAATCTGTTGTGCATATTCAACCATCTCGCATCCTTCAATTTGTGACTCATTCTATCGAATTTTCTCAACCCATAAATAAAACGCAAACAACTATTTTGAGTTTTCTTTATTCTGTGTAGTGAACTTTGATCCAAACATGGAAAAAATACCTGCGAACAGTAAGTAAAAGCCGATAAAACTAAGGCGTTGCAGGGTGAAATATTAAGTTCCTGTGAAAAACAACTTCTATATGGATATAGCAAGCGCAAACCATAGCTTATAGCTTCCTGGGTACAGCTAGATATATGACTCCGAAATCGAAAAGCATTGTCCATTTCAAGTCCCAGTTTGCGAACAGATAACACAATTGGTATATCCACCGATTTAATAGAAATCCTAGCAGTTTCTCGTAAACTATTTCGGATACTATCACCTTATCCTCATCCTTAAGTTGTGCATGAGCGATATCTTCGCGACCTTATCGAGGTCTTCATTTATCTTTGTGAAACCGTCATCGATATCTTCTCAATGAAAACTATGATACAACTGGGTGTCGTCTGCACAGAAATGAACATTGCAATTGTGTAGAGCGTTTTTTAAATTTTGCGTGTAAAGAATGAAAAGAACTAGAAAAGAAGACTTCTGACACATCATCACCAATTTCGAATTCACCAGTTTGGGACTATGCAGCCAGGAGTCATATTCAGAAGCTTTAGGTCAGGCAGAATAAACCTTTGAGGCTGGCCATTGAGGCCTTCTGGTATGTGAGAAACTCTCAGGTCCACTTCTGCAAGATTTCTAGATCACGACTGGAAATGCCGAATGTTTTGGAAATAATCAGAGTCGACTGCAGCGACAATGTTCGCAGGCAACTAACTTGGAATCGATCTGATCTTAAAAGACTCCGTGTCACTACAAACTGTGATTTTGTATTCAATTTATCTCTACCACATATGATTCATAATATTGCCTACAGCTTTTCTGTCTATTAAAAAAAAAACATATTTGGCATTATAATATTTTTTGCAATCAGAGAACCAAAGTATACCCACTATGCATCTTTCGACAACTGATGAGACACTTATTTGAATTTTCTCAAATATTAAATGAACCGCATGAAGTTTCATTTAACTGAAAAACTACAACTAGTTCCTGCAACGGGCATCCTGCGCAGTCTGTAATATATGACAAAATTCAAATTAGTGTTTCATTTTGCATATTAATTCTCTTCTAGTATTGACCCCAAATTTCACTGATACTTCGACGCGTTGTGCAATACGCTATTTTCGTGAAGTCAAATAATCAGTTATTTAAACTTCTTTCGAAAGGAATAATATGAAAATTATATATTAATTATCGAAATAATATGAATTATCAATATAAATGATAAATAATCTGCATTGCTCATTGAAACATTTTTTTGGATGTTTTTCATTATTTTCTAATGATTTTGTGGAACTAATAGAAAGAGCAGTCATTCAATTACTAAATTGTCTCAAA
Organism: Henosepilachna vigintioctopunctata; assembly: GCA_030704895.1. Lineage (NCBI taxonomy): Eukaryota > Metazoa > Arthropoda > Insecta > Coleoptera > Coccinellidae > Henosepilachna > Henosepilachna vigintioctopunctata. Next base: position 2,879,496 of record JARQZJ010000041.1, read on the forward strand.
TTTATGTTAATAAAGTTTATCAATATAATCAGAAACGATCTCAACGAACCAAATTTGCCTAATCAAGTTCTAAGTATTGCAATTTTCCTAATATTTGTGTTGATAAGAAAATATGCACTTCGAGTTTGAGCCTATAAGTATTACAAAATTAATTTCTCCAAAATCTTCGATGAAACCAAAGTGGAAGTAAAAGCATTCTTCAACAGGATTGATTAATTAATAAGATTAATTCACCATGGTCCTGAAAATCCTTCTTCTGGAAGTTTTTCTAATTTATCATACTATTCTCATACGATCTACTCAAACTAGTGATACTTGATAATGGTTTATTGGAGAAGAATGTTGGATCGCTCCAGGAGCACTCGAAAAAAAGATCTGCGCTGTTTTTGCTAATACATACGAATTCAATATCGTATTGATAGACTGCTAATATCAACTAAATTCTACGAAAGCTAAATTAACCGTGAAAATATTAATTCAGTTTTCAGAATCGAAATAGCCTCGGCTTTTCAATTCGAGGGGAAATAGCTTCATCATCAAATAGGGGAAAAGTGTGAAGATAATAGGTTTTTCGTCTTCATTCGAAAATGCATGGGATTTACCAAATGTTTTGCTCCTGTATTCAATTAAGGAGTTAGGAAGAATGTCGTATCATATTCTCAAAACAATGAGAACTCCATTTTCTTCTCAAATACAAATATTTTCCGAAGGTTGTCGAGATGAGTCTGGAATTGATCTGTTATAAAAGAAAATTATTCCCATTATAACTGATCAATCCCAAGAAATATATCAATCAGGTTAAGTTATGTAATATTGTATTTTTCATATGTAATATATTTCATTTATATTCCGATATTCCATTTTTATATATTGTGGAAACTACGTATTTCACTTTCAATTGGAGAAATTAACATCTATTCGAAACTACTCACAAGAAGACATGACTTGATTTAAGTACAACTTGGTATAAACGTTCTATTCGTTTCATTTCATTTAATACAGCTTCAAAATACCGTTAAAAGGTAGACATCAAGTACCAATCAATAACGATTTCATTTTCTTACGAAATTTCCACAGCACACAAACGATTCCAAGAATGACTTAAGTGTGTCGAAATGCATCTTCATGATTAATTACATTTTATAATTTTAATTCAGAAGATGACTTTCCTCTCCTCTACTGTTGGTCAACTTCCAGATGCGGATTCAAGATAATTCTGAAATAACCATGAATTCTCACGGTTAAGTTCATTAATCAGTGTTGGAGATCAGAGTCCTAACTATACCATAACCATTAGTTTCTGAAAAATATCTGCAACGTGTACAATTCTTTCTGAATTGTACACGTCTTAGCAAACAGTAGAGGTTCTGTGCGAAAAAAAATGAGTAACATTTTCATCTTTCGAAAGTAATGCCATCTCTGCTTTATCGAAAGTTTTAGTACTGGTTTGAACACAAAATGATATCGTGAAATTCATTTCTCTATAGCATTTTGCGTAGAATAAACGGAATTAATTCAAATATATCTGAACTGAAGTAGCTATACAGCAGACACATAGATTTTTTCGGTTTCAAAAATAAGCGACACTGGACTAAGAGAGAAAAGATGTGGTTTATCCTTATAATAGTGACAAATCTGATGATGGGGATTTATCAAGAAACTTATGTATTCCTTAACAGAACCGATGAAATATATTTTGCCCATAATTCCTACTTTCATATTATGTAATTAGCATCAATAATTTGAGTTTCTCTGCTACCAATCTTACTCAAATCCTCATAGTATCTTACCAACCACCTGTCAAAGAGTTATGTTAACTAGAACCATCTGTCAGTGTACCCTAGCGTCTTTAAATTGCTCAGGCAAACACACACACATATAAATTTCAACTTTGCAGAATAAAGTTAAATTTGAATGATGTACTACAGACCTTTAGGTCCACCTATCAGGTAATTATGCTCATCGAAAACGCCTGTCATTATTTTTTAAACTTTTCAATTAATGAACAGAAACCTGAAAATTTCAAGCTTACAACAAACAGTTTTTTCAGATTTTTTTAATACTTTCATAAGTATAGGGGTTGATGACGTGCAGAGTTGCTGCATATCAGGTAATGGTTACCGAACTCAGTATGCTACGTCTCATCACTATAATATAATATAGGAAGTTTGAGCCTTACACACATACCGTTACCCGAATAGTTCACTAGCTCACCTTCTATTAGATTTGTGTACATTTCTGTGATCAACATGAGCGTAAAGACCTTCTTCATATTCACAAAATCTTCATCATCAGGACAAAAATATTATTATGATGAACATATCTGCTCTATGAGTTTCGCGTCGATAAAACTTACATTGGCCTCTGTTAGAATTTGCGGAGGTAATGTGTAGTTATATACTTGGAGACTTGTGGTCAGTCGGTATGGTTCTTCCATTAAGATTTGGTAGTTCTCTTCTCAATTCTCAATGCCAAATTTCTCATTCTCACCGAAACGTTTTGAGTTCATAACTTCACATGATAATTGATACTATCTGATTAATCGAAGGCACTGTTCAGAGGGAGGAATTCAACTGCACGATAGACCAATCCTTCGTCCAAAAAAGTTGAAATTCCTCACAGTAATTATACTCCTAGATCAGAGGGTAACGAAGAAGTCCCATAACGTTCAGTCACTGCTCTTCTAAAACCAATCAGCCCATCATCAGGCGAAGTAAGTTCAGTACTGCCACCAAGATCCGTCTTTAAAAAAGAGTCATTCTTTGTGTCTGTGCCAGGGATATATTCAGAAGCCCAAAGTCGCGCAGAATAAATCCCTCATGGTATATGTAAAACTGTTATATCCACAGTGACCTCGAAATGTTGAGTATTTTAGGATTAATAAGAGCAACTATCTAACTAGAATGATCCCAGACTTTTCAACCAACCCGAACCCACTGGTATCCTGCCTAGGAGATCAAAAGGAAAATGTCAGATAGAAACACGAGAGGCTAAGAAAGATACCTCGAGAAATGAAGATACGAAGCACAACGATATTGAATGTATTAAAAAAAGCTGAAAATACTGTTTGCTGTAAGCTTGAAATTTTTAGGTTTCTGTTCATTAATTATATTATTGAACAGAACAGACGTTAAAAATAATGACAGGCGTTTTCGATGAGCATAAGTACCTGACAGGTGGACCTGAAGGTCTGTAGTACATCATTTAAATTTAACTTTATTCTGCAAAGTTGAAATTTATATAGGTTTGCGTTTGTCTGAGCAATTTAAAGAAGCTAGGGTACAGTGTCAGGTGGCCATAACTATTTGTATTACAAGTCGGTTTGTATTGATTTTCTAATTATGTTCATCTATCTTATATTCATCTTATTATTGATTATTAGTATGTCATCCTCAAGGAAAGTCGATTCAATTGAAGCTGCTCAAAATGAAGTTAATGAAAGAAGTTACTGCAGAAATGCAGTTATGAAAAGCATAGTGAAATGCTCAAGATGTTTAAAAGTCTACCATTCAAGCTGTGCTGGTGAAGTGAAGAAATATGATGAAGAAACTACATTGTCTAACATTGAATGTTATTGAAATTAGCAATGAGTCTTCTAAACATGATTTATTATTAAAGATGATTTCTGAGGTCGAATCTAAAAATTCTATTCCTATGGAAAATAATTCTTTGATGAAGTATAAAATTGCAATATTGGAACAAAGGGTTAGTCTCAAAGATTCAGGTATAGTACATTTTACTGAACCAAAAATTGAATCTGTAGATAATGTTATAGATTGCGATAAAAACAAAATTGCTGATTTGACGGTGAATCAGATCGAAGGAATTGAATCTGTCAGTGAAGTCTTATAAGGAAGTAGCATCTGATAATCACGTGAAGTTAAATTCAAACGTTTCAACTCGAGGGATTAGCATTTCAGACTGAACAAAAAACAAAAATAATTTTACTCTGATGCAAGTTAATTCAGCAGCGGGCAAAAGCTCAAAAAAGTATTACGAAAGATGAAAGCCATTCCGAACCAGAAAGAGAAAATAACGAACGAAATGTTCCGTATAAATCACTTGATGCATGAGAATATGTAAATATCAAGAAAAAAAGAATGCGTAAACCATTAACAATAGGATGTTTCATGGGTACGACCAAAGTCGTCGGAGTCGAAGGGTATAAAGCTCTTCACGTTTCAAATGTGAAAACAGGTACTACACCTGAGAATTTGCAGGCTTTTCTTGTGAATAAGTTTTCAGTTGCTATGTGGAATACTGAAAAGAAGGTATCCTGACAGTTATTCCTCTTTCAGGGTTCTCATTCCAAATAGTGAATATGCAAGAGCACTGAATGGGGAGAACTGGCCTAATAAAGTAAGTGAGTGTCGGTTTTTTCAAGTATAGTTCGGTCAAAATAGACATTTCAAATAACAAAAATTCCCGGAATCCAAATATTGGTGGACAGCTGGTATTTGGGGCATTTCACGTGAAGCGGACAGGAAAAAAAGTGGGGTTCTGAAAATCGATCATATTCGGCTCATTTATACTTCTAATACGTATGAATGTGAACACGAAATATTTTTGATGTTTAATGAATATTTCACAAGTTATGAGTTTCTAAAGAATTGACGTAATTGTAATATCAATTTTTTCATTTTCATGAAATTTCGTAAGGTCGAAGGAGTTGATGACCAAATGAGAGATTAAGAAGATATCGATTCTATTATTTCCACCAAAATTACATCATTTTTTCACTTCTTTCATTGATATATCTTGAATAAAAGCTTCATCATACCCAATAATATTGAGTATCCCTCAGGGCCATTTCAAATTCAATTACTTCGAACTAACAATAGCTTGCCAAATCTCTAACTCGTATTGCCGTTCGTTCAGAATCCGACTTCGGTGATTCTTTCGCTGTAAAGGACTTGTATGGGAACATAATTACATTTTAGCCCCATTTGGATCGAAATATTCTGTGCGCATTCTTCTTAGATTGAAGTGATATTAACTTTCAGTTTCTAGGAATGAAAATTAATTGGATTTGAGTTCATATGCTTCTCGTCCTTCAATATATCGAACAAAGTAGAGGCTGCCCGTTTTTGATCAGTAATTTAATTGCCTAATTAATATATACGTATTCGTGCTATGCGCTTCATGAAAATTGTGTGTTCCAATTTCGGGTTCGGGATCAAACACGCCAAGTATCCAATGTGTGACCAATGATGAGTGAACTTTTATCACAATTATCACTCAGCGATTGGGTTCGATCATTATCGACACCACTGTAATGTATAGACCAAGGTCGATAAAAAAATTATAGCACACTGAAACCCATCGAAAGAGGATGGCAATATATCGAAAATTAAAGGAATGATTATTCATTTTAGCGGCGATTTGAGATCGAGAAATGGAAGGGGGTGTGTTGTTGAGGGTTTATCTCGATTTCTGTCAAAACTACAAGTCCTATAAAAAAATTATGGAACAAAGTTGTAGGCTATGAGAAGATCTAAAGCTTTTGTATTCTTACAATTTTCACATTACCCCAAAATCTATGTGAAACATTCGAGTAACCTAGTTTTTTATTTTTCTTTATCCTTCACAAAAAATATATGCCTTCCCAAAATTTGCGGAGTTTTACCTTCTTATGTACCTAACAAACTGTTACTTTTTTTTGATTCATAAAATTCATTTTGTCAACCTATTTTGGCTATATACCTTAATATCACCAGAATTTCCAATCGAAAATTATAATGCCAGATATTTGACTTCTTAAATAATCGATGGGCCCTTTGATTGTTGAAATCTCTACTTCATTATTCTGTGGAAAATATAATGGGTGATTTTTCAAGCGTATTTTTTTAATCGAATAAAACACTTCATTTACGTCATATATATTCGAAATTTTCATTGAAATTGATAACTGCCATTTACATATTAAAGATAACTTCATGTATATGTGGTCCGCGTATCAAATGGTCCGTTGGGAAGGTCCAATTTTGCGTCACTTTTTCGAGCATTTCGGCCTGTAACCCACGAATTACGCGTGTTATGTTATCCTGCAAGGCTTCAATCGTGTTCAACCCCACAAAAAATTATCCAGAGGCGTCAAATCGCATGATTTTGGCGGCCAATTCACAGTGCCGTTTCGAGAGATAAGCTGCTCACCAAATACATCGACATACCTTCAACATGTCCATTGTTTCACGAGCTGTGTGGCATGTGGCACCGTCTTGATGAAACCACATGTCAACCAAATTCAATTCGACCAATTGGGGCAAAAAAAAAGTTGCGTATCATGGCTCGATATCGTTCGCCGTTGACGGTAACGTTTCTTCCACGGTCGTCTTTGAAGAAAAAAGGACCGATGATGCTATCAGCCCATAAACCACACCAAACTGTCGTTTTTTCGGGATGCATCGGTAATTCTTGTATGGCATGTGGCTGTTCATCACTCCAGATGCGGCAGTTTTGTTTATTTACATATCCGTCAAGCCAGAAATGAGCCTCATTGATGAACACAATTTTTTGACAAAACAGCGGGTTTTCATTAAGCTGTTCTAAATCCCATTCACCAAACATTAGACGTGTGGAGGTCATTTGGCTTCAATTCTTGCAGAAGTTGAATTTGATAGGCTTTCAAACCCAAATCAACACGTAAAATTTTCCATGTGGTTGAGAAACACATGCCCAATTGCTGAGAACGGTGACGAATTGACATTTCACGATCCTCATCAACACTATACGCTACGGCTGCAATATTCTCTTCAGTACGCGGTGTACGCATGCGAGACAATGGTTTGATGTCTAACACAGTAAACTTGGTGCGAAATTTGGTGATAACAGCACGAATGGTTGATTCACCTGGTCGATTATGACGACCATAATATGGTCGTAACAAACGATACACATTTTTCACAGAGCACGAATTTTGATAGTAGATTTCAACAATTTGCTATCGTTGTTCGTTTGTTAGTCTTTCCATGATGAAATGTCAGAGTATACTGAAAGCTTTTCACTTTGACAGATGACGTTTGGATGCCATTACCAACCAGTTCAGCCAACCTGAAAAACATAATTCTTCAAAAATCACCCGTTACATATCTATGGTAAATTACTTTTTTTTTTTTCATAGACGATGTAAATATTGTAAGCCACTATTAGAGATACAGAGCACTGAACAACATCGTTCAGTAAAATCCACCAACAGGTTGATTTAGCCCAAAAGAATGAGAACAAATTCTCTGCACTTTCGTGGAGAAACTACCATTGTTACGTATATTTTTTCACGCAATCAGAAAAAACGACTTCTAATAAACAAAAACTCCACTATCTTTCTCAAGGAAGTTGATATTTTGTCGATAAAGAATTTCGGCTTTTTTTGAATAAAGTGGAAGAATCGATAAATAAAAAAAATACAGTGTGTTTGGCACCTATAAAGGTAAGGTTGCCCTAAATTTGGTGAAGAATAATGTTTTCAGCTGAAGATATGAATGAAAAATCAGAAGCGTATTCATCTCTATTTTTCAAATAAATTTTGAGGTTATATGGAGGATGTGTTTATACGAGAGTTGTATTTCAGTTTTGCCCCATTACTTTTTTCATAGGACTTTCAGTTTGGCCAGAAATCGAGATATACCGCTTTTTACCTTCAAAAACACACCCCTTCTCACTTACCGACCACAGAATGCCAGCGAATTATTTTTTTATTCATTCCTTTTATATTCTTCCTTATATTCTTCCTATATATGTTTTCTCAGCAATGAAATAATATAAATATACCAAATTGACAAATAACCCTGTCAAAAAAATACATCTGTATAGATTTATGTATTGAAAATAACAATTTTTACAATATATCGACCTCATCAGTTGATAAATTGATTTATTTTCAATAACACCTTATAGACTGAGATGAAGGAAACCCTAATTCATTTTGAATATGTTATTCAATAAAGCAAATATACCTATCTGTTCGATTATTCTCGAGTTGGGTATGTGAAAAGTGAACTTGAGTATCCCATAAATCACAGAACAAAAATTGGTTCGATTGAAACAATGAAATTTAAAGAAGAATCCCACTATATATTTTAGGATCACATCAGTATGAGATAGAGATAATATTAATCTATTTCATGAAATGAATATAAAAATCCCAATCATTGGTTACATATTTTCTAGGATATTCAGTTGAAATTGCCATTGTTATCAATTCAATTTCAAACAATATAATAACAACAGAAAAATTGATAATGAAATTGGTTACGATCCTTTAGAAAATAAATCGGGAACAATTTTCATCAATAAAATTCAATTGGGTGTTGCACATAAGCTTAATAAGTTTAAAACCTGTATTCAAATATCAACGTCAAATCAGATAAATTGCCATACCAATTCAGAGTTTTCCACAAAGCAATGGCAAAGGCCTTATTAATCTATCAGCGGTGCTATTTGAAATCAATCGATATAAAAACTTCTGTAGATGTCGGTAAAAAAATAATTCAATTGCAATTATTCAAACTACTGACCTCGAATACCTACAAACAACTATTATACGAAAGTTCTCACTGCAATATAGAGAGTTAACCCGACCTCCACAGGAAGAAAATAAAAATGAATAATGAGGCTTTACATATTGAAGAATAGTACAGTCAAAATAAACTAAATTATGATTCAAGTTTGCATTAATTCCCAACACGCTGGATTTTTGTGTAGGCCTTGAACACGTCATTACAAATGATCTTTCAAAAGTCCCCATCGATCCCGCTTGTGTGTTGTTTTTTATTCGAGGTCAAAAGTCACAAATTTGCGTTTTTTGCGTATATCTCTGAAACAACGAGAGTTATAGAAAAATAGCTCGAACAAAGTTTGTAGATCATAAAATCGTCTACGAAAAATATGTCAACACTTTTCTTCTACAAATCATTGCTTTCGAGATATAGTGACTTCAGACCGCAGGAAAATCGTATTTTCGACTATTTGCACACATTTCCGCACCACCTCTGAGGTAGTGTACACGGCGTTTTTTTTAAACGTGGTTTCCTTAGTAGCAATACTTCACAATATATTTTGTTCGAGGAAATGTAATAGGACACTATTTTATTGATGAAATTTTTTCTTTATTCAAATTCAATGAAAATTTCAATAGCAAGAAAATCACATCATCATTCATCATCAAATTCTTCATAGTCGCTCGTTTCTTTCTCTTCTTGCTTGATTTGAGTAGACTGTACCAAGAAGAGAGATATATGAGTTACATCCTCATCAGTTTCGAAACAATCTACATATGTTGCATTTGATTCAACGTTGGTACAAGATTCGTCTTGACAATTGGTACATACCGATGAACAATACAATCCAACTTTTCTGCACCCGCAATTGTTTGTGCAGCCTTTTTTGCAATTACAGAAAACTGTATCGAGTAATTTTTCTGGAGCTGGTGGCAGTAAAGTCTGAATTTGCTCCGAACTATTATTCATAAATTTCCAGCCCCAATTTTCAGGATTCAGATCATTGCCTAGCAACACTTGCACTCGGTAGAACACACGAAACAAGTGTTGATTAGCAGAACCAGATGTTGAAGGGAGACAAGATAACTGCACTCTCTTATTTTTTCTTGTATTTTTCACAAAACTCAAGTATCTGTACTTGTCTATCGATTCCATTTTTTTTTTGGAGCTCCATACATATCAAGGAGAATACGAATTCCATTGGTGAGGATAACATCTGCTGACGATTTAATATTTGTAAATACTCTTGCGTTATAAATCAAGTCTTCACGTTTTTCAAACACATTTGATACTGTATTTTTGCCTCTTTTGGTAATTGCTGATGTCGTATCGCAGCCAGTTATTGCATGAAGGAATAATATATGAGGCTGACATTTTGGATATGCAGTTAAACTTTGTGAAGAATATATTTTCGTTTGATCTTGAGATCTCCCAAGTTTTAAAAAGTAAATGATCTTATGAGTAGGTGTTCGTTCAGTTGATATTATCAACAAATCTACATCTTCTCCAACAACGATAGTTGGATTGATGCTACTGAATTGTTCAATTGCGGTTTCAATAATGAGGACGTCAGCGTCATATTGAACTTGTGTCACAACAATATTGGCAGCTGCAAATTCTTCACATAACATCGAAATCAAACGAGATTTATAGTGATTATCTGCAAGAAACTGCTGCTGGTTTGCCGGAACAGTCATTGATCGTTCAAAAACGATATCAGACGATGGAGATGTTTTTTTAGCTCGACAACGTTGTTCTGCAGCTTTGATATTTTTTTATAATCAATGTAACCGTCAAATATTATAGTAGCGTTGTGACCAGAGTGTCTACGAACATACTGAAGATATTTGTCCAAAATATTCTCAAATGTGTTCTCTCAATCCCACACAACACGATGTAACAGGTATCCTCCATCGATGATGTAAGTAGCATTTGCACTTTCGATATCAATGTTCACACATTCAAAGCAATCATAAATGGCTGACTTCTGTGTCTTACGCATTCCAATTGCATCAAAGAGCGATAAAGGGTAAGGGGTTAAATCGACGATGACTCGCTCAGACTTGTATATTTTTCACGTTCTTGTGTGCATGGGGCAAATAAAACTATGTTCTGATATTTTTGTGTGAATGGTTAAACCGATGATGCATACTGGCCACGTATGAGTGAATATTCGTGTTTTCTATGTTTGAAATAGTCATAATTCGAGAACAATGCATCGTACAAGAAAAAGTGTTGAAAAATTGTTTGTAGACCATTTAACGATCTACAAAATTTGTTCGAAAAATTTTTCGATAACTTTCGTTGTTTCAGAGATATACGCAAAAACGCAAATTTGTGACATTTGACCTCGAATAAAAAACAACGAACAAGCGGGATCCATAGGGACTTTTGACATGCAAACTGGAATGTCTATTTTCACTGAACTAAAGACACCACCTTCAGTATACGAGTATAAACATATCTATTCCCAGAAGAGAAAGGGAGTAATCAATGTTTTCAGCCATAAATTTCTGAAAACCTTATGGAAAGCGAAATAATGAAGTTTCTCATAAATGTATATTATTATGTTTTAGTTAACCAAGCAAAAACATTCTTATAATTTATTTACAATTCCTTCCACTTTTTGAGGGAAAATCTGGACTATCTATTATTAATTGGGAAGCGATATGTAGTTGATAGGTGATAATTGTATTGATAGGTAGTGAGTAGTATTGGCATATGTTTGATGCAAATGCATTATAGTAAAATAAAAGTAAAATTCAAACACTTCAACTTTTGATTCACGTTCCTCCGAATTGATGCGTTTTTGTCGAGTTACCGACTTCTTCAGACGTCTACAGAATGTGAGTTCAAATTAATAGATTTGAGTGTACATGCCTTTATATTCCCTTCAAAAAGTTAAAATCTCAATAACTCTTTCAAAACAAAAAATAACCTCTCTGGACATATCAAAACAATCAAACAATCATATTCACGAAAGATCATAGATATACTGAGAAATGGTTTCTATCGTTTCCTACAGATGGAACTGTGAAGTATGAGTTACTTCACGGTATCCACTTGGAGTCATAAGAAGATGCTTGGGGATTGAAATCGTTGACCCACTTCGATGGACGAGGTGCGACTGAAGAGTCCCTTGCAGAACAAAACAGCTATCTCGCACTTCCATCAGGTGAGGTATCGATTTCAATATTTCTCTAACATTTATCCCCTGAAGAAAAATGGAGGCATCTTATCGTACGCGTTCATATAACTAGATCTACTTTAAGATTCCTTTGATTAATTTGAATTTTTCGAATGAATGTTCTAGTGTTCATTTTTTAAAATATTTCATTCAGTGTCATTAGCACAAAAACTTCATTGTGAGTTTGTTTCATTGTAGGAATTGTGATTTTGTTTCAGGTTGCGGTCTATGACAAAAAAGTGATTCGTTTTATAGTCTATATATTTCATCGATCTCTGTTGACTTCATCAGGAAAACCTGAAAGAACAACGAAAGATGGACATGTTGAACGAAATTACCCAATTATAATGAATTGTACCAACAAAACATAAAGTAAGTCGCCCATATAAATTGAATAAAACATCTTGCGGTTCTTGTTAGCTTAGCACGATCTGAGTAAGACTAAAGTGAATTATATATCACACGAAACAAATGAAGGAACAGTGGTTTGTAGTTCCACATCATTTGCCGGTCTCCGTGGGTTAGTCGGGAGATCATCCGACTAATGTTGATGAATAAAATTAATCTTATATAAACCTACAGAAAACTGCATATACATATATACAGAGCTATACTTCAAAACATTTGTAGACTCCGCATCTGATTTGTAATAGACAATGTTATATCTTTTATTTACATTTCTAGGAAGTATTTACTCCTATAATTGCTCTCATATTCCATTACTTTCAACTAGAAAAGTCGAAGCAGTGACCAGTTTGTTGATGGTGTTTAACTACTGCACAAGTGTTCTCGTGTTCTTTCCGAGCCGACAATCACTCTTATGTTGTACTGAACGTACAACAACGTTATATATTATATATATATATATATATATATATATATATATATATATATATATATATAACGTTATAATATATATATATTATATATATATACATATATACATATATATATATATATATATATATATATATATATATATATATATATATATATATATATATATATATATATATATATATATATATATATATATATATATATATATATATATATATATATATATATATATATATATATATAATGATAAAAGAACTATTGACTTGTGATTTGAATAGAACTGGCAAGAAGGCCGCTATAAATAAATAGTGGCTTATCTTAGTGACTTGAATCTTAGTCCCATCATCACTTCTATAGTGATGTCTTTCCTGCTTAATACATATGTTCCAAACTTGACGTTTAATTTACATTTCTTTCATCAATATGTAGATGACCTCACTCTATGTCTACCTCAAAATAAAGTAGAAGAAATTGTCAATGTTTTTAACTTCTATAATGAACACAGAACACATTAAGTGTACTCTAGAGATGGAGACAGATATTTCTGTATCATTTTTGGATACCAGAGTGGTTAGGTCCGAGGAGAATATTATCAAGCTGGATTGGTATCAGAAGCCGGCTTCTTAAGGTAGAGGTTTGCACTTCCGATCTCACCACAATATGAATATGAAGCTAAATATAATCAATCAATTCAAGAATAGAATTGTAAACATTGTTCACAAGGATTACTGTCAAAGTTCACTGTTCCATCTGGGAGATATCTTGGTTGACAATGGATATCCAATAACACTGGTAAAAAAGTTCCTATGTAATATAGATCTTTACCATATTTCCCGTCCCTCACAGCACAACTGTGTTACATTTTCTGTGCAACAGATGGTCTGAAACTTGCCAAATACAATTTTATTACTGGCAGAAGTATTTTTACAAGACTTAAAGATAAAGTACCTCCATCTTCAACATCAAATTGCATCTACAGTGTTTCGTGCTTAGATTTTGAAGGAGTCTACATAACTCAAACTTCTCAGACCAAAAGAAGAATAACTCTTCATAAAAGTGACGTTTGAGTTCTTCCGGACAGATGTGCCTATGCACTACACTCCGCAAAACAAAGAGATCGTTTTGACTTCGATAATGTTGGAATACTGGATGTAGCTGGTAGTTACCAGAGAAGGGTTATTTTCGGAAATGGTCCACATCAATAACAACACCAACAGCATTACTAAAAACACGGAGTTTCCAGGCTAAGCAGCATTTATAGTTACTTACTTTCAGATCATTTTATGTAACCCTCGCTGACAGCCCACAATTTTAATAGACTTTATGTGTTACGTGCTAAGTATGTCTTTTGTTGTTGCGGTGATTTACTCTCTTGCCAATGTGCTTCTTCGGTGACAATGTGTTCTGTACTCTTGTCATATCTGCTCGATTATTTATATATCTCTTTTGATTAGTTCAAAATAATTTTTATATTCCTTTGTATAGTTTTTACATTTTAACATCAATATTCGATTTCCTGTGCAATATCACACACAATTCAAATTTCACACATTCCTTCTGATGGTGTTGACCATATTTTTTTACCTAGTTAGCCGTAAGTTGTTAAACTGAATGTTCCGATATCTGTTTTTAAGAGTTCTGATGAAGACTGTTAACATAGTCGGAATATAGACCAGGCAAACAAATTGGTTAAAATTTATTTAGAGTGGCCTCCTTTCTTGCCTCTAACCCATAACATTTCTATATATATATATATATATATATATATATATATATATATATATATATATATATATATATATATATATATATATATATATATATATATATATATATATATATATATATATATACAGGGTTAGTTTAAAGTATGGAAACATCTGAATATCTCACAAACGAAAAGAGATAGAAATACGATCTCAACAGGTGTTGTATGGTTGCCATAGGAGCATATTTTCACCTTAAAACAAAATATACAGGGTGGTCCTAAAAATCGTAATGACTGCAATGATGGATTTTTTAAATGGAATACCCTGTATATTATAACAGTTCATGAATTCTTTTGACCTCTAGAATAACTTTGATACAAGGTACCATATGCCTAAATTCTATGGTTACGCAGATATCGGCACTTTAATTATTGCATACCCAAATTATGTCTGCCATATGTTTACGCAGATCTAATGAACGGCAGACATAAAGACATCATTTTACACATATTGCAGGGTTGCCAGGAAAATAAAACAAACGGAGGGATAATGAAAAGCGTACCGACTACGCCTCAAAACTTTTATTCCATTAATATTATAACTTAAATCCTAATAATAACAATAACCATCATTTAAAGAAATGAAAAAAAAAATATCAAACAAATACTACAATAAATGTTCAAAGTGCGAACCATTTACGATTTGACAGTATCCAAGTCTTTTACAAAAATGTTCGATTGAATCACTTAGATATGTTTGTGGCATCAGATTTATCTCTTGCAAAATACGAGCTTGTAGGGTTTGTAAATTTAGTGGTTTATTCTTGTAAACTTTATTTTTAAGATATCCCCACAAGAAAAAATCTAAAGGAGTCAAATCCGGTGACCGTGGCGGCCATTCTATTGCTCCTCGACGTCCTATCCATCTCTGTGGAAACACTGTATCTAGGTAATTACGTACAGCCAGGGTGTAATGAGGGGAAGCACCATCTTGTTGATACCATATGTCATCAGAAGGTAACATGGGATTGTTGGGATGGGGAAATATGGCTGCTATTGCTGGCACAATATTATTCCTTAACAGGTTCAAATATTTGTCACCATTTAAATTACCTTCTATGAAGAAAGGTCCGATTATGTGGTTATTAATAATCCCTGCCCAAACATTTATTTTCTGCGGCCATTGCGTGTGTCTCTCCCTCATCCAACGGGGATTACGGCTAGACCAAATCCGGCAATTATGTCTGTTCACTTCACCGTTGAGGCAAAACGTTGCTTCATCAGAAAATACAATTTTTTTTTCAAAATTAACATCAACATTCTTCTTTCCTTCAACTAATTCACAAAACTGCAATCTGCGGTCTGGGTCATCTTCTGAAAGTTCTTGATTGTAGTGAATCTTATAAGGTTTCATTTTTTCTGACTTCATAATTCTTATAACGGACGTCTGAGCGATATTGTTGTCTAGCGCTAACTGGTTTGAAGATACTTGAGCATTTTCTTCAACTTGGAGTAGCACATTTAGTTTCGTATCATCATCTGTAGCAGTTTTAGGCCTGCCAGATTTAGGACAATTTTTAACATTTCCAGTATCTGTATATCTCTTGATAGTTTTGCAAACGGTTGATCTATTAATAACGTGTTGAGGATTCAATTCATTAAATATTCGTGTAACTTCTTCATACGTTCTTTTCTTGTCACCAAAACCTCGTAAAATTAGTATTTGTATGCGTTGTGTATCGCTAAGGTAAACCATTGTTATAAAGTGATTGACACTAAATAATTATGACAGTTCACTAATATTTAGTTAGAAACCATAGCCACCTTTGTCACAATGGCTTATCTTAGCGATACACAACGCATACAACTACTAATTTTACGAGTCTTTGATGACAAGGAAAGAATGTAAACTTACACGAATAATGGTTCGCACTTTGAACATTTATTGTAGTATTTGTTTGATTTTTTTTTTTCATTTCTTTAAATGATGGTTATTGTTATTATTAGGATTTAAGTTATAATATTAATGGAATAAAAGTTTTGAGGCGTAGTCGGTACGCTTTTCATTATCCCTCCGTTTGTTTTATTTTCCCTGGCAACCCTGCAATATGTGTAAAATGATGTCTTTATGTCTGCCGTTCATTAGATCTGCGTAACTATATGGCAGACATAATTTGGGTATGCAATAATTAAAGTGCCGATATCTGCGTAACCATAGAATTTAGGCATATGGTACCTTGTATCAAAGTTATTCTAGAGGTCAAAAGAATTCATAAACTGTTATAATATACAGGGTATTCCATTTAAAAAATCCATCATTGCAGTCATTACGATTTTTAGGACCACCCTGTATATTTTGTTTTAAGGCGAAAATATGGTCCTATGGCAACCATACAACACCTGTTAAGATCGTATTTCTATCTTTTTCCGTTTGTGAGATATTCAGATGTTTCCATACTTTTAACTAACCCTGTATATATATATATATATATATATATATATATATATATATATATATATATATGTATATATACATATGTTTCCATGGTATTAACGTTTGCTTAGTCTACTCAATAGTAGATTTTTTCTAATCCTTCAGTTACATACATATAATTTAGGTCTGTTCTTTCTTGTCTATCAGTGTTATTGATTTTTCATGAATCATTAACCATTCAGGATCACTATTATATTAATTAAAGACAAATTGACTTCGAAATTCCCAGTGTATTTTCTCACTTCATCCTAAATCAGGGAAAATAAAATATATGGGGTTTTGGTAATGAAAGCGTATTCTCATCAACAACGAAGATTGCTTCCATTCGAAGATGATTAATTTCTGCATCTCATTATTCATTCCACATGGTTGGACCCTAATTCGGCGCGTAAATGATTTGGGGATCTATCATAATGATAATTCTGATGAGTTGTCTATTCTCTAAAACCTCAATTTCAACAATAGATACAATTTTCATATATCTCTTATATCGGAGCAATCAAGAAACTTTCATAACACTGATTTGCTCAATCTTTGGCTATCAAATAATATCTTAGATCAAATATGAGGTTTCAACAGAATTTTGTACACTAATTGAAACAATTTCGAAGTTGCGAAGTTTCGAGTGAGTTCCTCTATAAGCGTGCCTAGTTAACATCAGCCAGCACAATTCTTATCTATAATAGTATTAGACCGGTGTTACGTTTTCGATTTTCAGGTTGAAAATTATATGATATAATTTCACTATTTTATATATCAAACTCTATTCTTATATGAGAACAAGAGTAAAAGTGCATATATAAAAAAACTCACCTTGAAAAGAAAACCAAATATTCACTAGGAAAGGATGTTCAAGTCTTGTTAGGATGTCCACTTCTCTGATGACGTTTTTCAAGGCATCTCTCTCGACACACTGATGTTTATTCATGTATTTCATTGCGAACATCTGTTTTGAATCTTTCTTTTGAACTATGCATACCTGCAAAAATGGCAACATTACCACACCAAACTTCATAATATCAAATATGAAAAATATTGTGAAGTTGAGAATTTCATAAAATTTATGAAACATTAATTGAAAGTCTAATTTGAACTATTATTATTTGAATTCATCAAGATGTCAGATATGATTGAAATTTGATGAAAAACTCAAAATCGATAACAGTTTCAATCATCAGAACAAAACTGAACCTTCTACTCATTTTTGCAATATATCTTTTTTGAAATGATTTAAATTCCTCTAGGAGGTTTAGAAAAAACTCTATTGCAGATACAAAACTAATGAAATATTCACCAAAGAAATTTATCAACAATCCTCACACTCATTATTGGGTAGATTGGTTTTCTCAGGTATATAAAATATCTTCTCTATATATATATAAAAATTGATTGCTGTTCGTTAGTCTCTCCAAAACTCGAGAACGGCTGGACCGATTTGGCTAATTTTGGCCTTGGATTATTTGTGAAAGTCCAGAGAAGGTTCGAAAGGTGAATAAATATCGTGCATAAATAGCGTGCTCGAAATTAAATGAAAACAACTTTTCTGTTTTTCCTTCGATGTGTCCCCCGTCGTTCAGAAATCAAATTGATACAATAGTTTCAAATGAATCTATAGTATAAAAATGAATTGCTGTTCGTAAGTCTCGCTAAAACTTCAGAGCGGCTGGACCGATTTCGCTAATTTTGCTCTTGAATTATTTCTTGAAGTCCAGAGAAGATTCAGAAGGTGAATGAATATGAAAATGCTCGGAATTGAATATGTGTCCTCCGTCGTTCAGAAATCGAATTGAAAGAATAGTTTGAAATGAATAACCAATTAGAATATCTTTCTTACTACATATTTATTCTTAGGGGGTAAAAAATGAACTAAATTTTAGCTAACTACAGTTGTTAACCATCTATCAAATTATTTTCATGTAGATTGATAAATCCTAAGGTTTGTCACAAATTGAAATTCTGAAAGCTACCATAATATTTGACATTTGACAACCAACTAACATATCGATCTATCCTCTATGACATAAAGTCTATTTCAATCGATACCTCATACAAAGATTGCATCCTTCTATCTCAGTGATTGGCGATTACCGCTACGTCTATCTTTCTAATAGATATCAAACGGTTTATAATAACGACAACTGGTCATGTAAACAACTTGTCACAATGGGGGTACCCCAAGGTTCCGTTTTAGGACCAATTTTATTCCTGATATTCGTAAATGACCTTCCGATATATTTGAAAAACTTTAACACCATTCTGTTTGCCGACGACACAACGATCTCTGTGACATCAAATGATTTGGCTGCTGTCTTGGAGGGGGGTGTCGCTGCACAGTCGAGAGCGGTTGAGTGGTTCACATCGAACAAGCTTTTGGCTAATGAACAGAAGACGGTAAAATTACTTTTCACTCTAAAAAATAATGTTCTTGTTGATTTGGCTGATAATGCTAGATTCTTAGGGGTCTATCTTGATTCCTCTCTTCGCTGGGATGTACACACCGGGCACTTGGCCTCTAAGTTAGCGAAAAACATTTTTTTATTGAAGTCGATGTCGAGTCGTTTGTCGGTTAGCATCTTAAAGACTGCATATTTTTCTCTGATTGAATCCATCTTGAGATATTCTTTGTTAGCGTGGGGCTACTGTTCTACACGCACCCGTATTTTTTCTCTTCAGAGAAGGACTATCCGAATAATTGCTGGGCTTGATTATCGAGAAGAATGCAAACATGCATTTATTGAAAACAAAATTTTAACTCTCCCCTGCCTCTATATCATAGAGGCTCTGATTTATGTGCATGAAAATAAGGGTGTGTTCAATCAGAATGAGGACTTCCACGACTATCCTACAAGAGCCAGGGAAATGATTCGAAATGATTATTGTAGGCTATCCAAAACTCAAAAGGGACCTTTTTATTCGTCTAAGAAATTATACAATAAAGTTCCGGAGGAGATGAAACGCCTTTCTCCTATTAAATTCAAGACTATCATTAAGAAATTTCTGATTGAAAGAGCTTTTTATGAGGTTGAGGAGTTTCTTGTTTGCGACTTTGGATGATTGTCTCTCCTTTGTGGGTATTTTTTTTTTCATGATGACTGTATTATAATTTTGAAATTGGATAATATTTTGAATATATTTTTAATTGACGAGTGTAAACATATGTAAAGTGTAAAGCATGAATAAATATTACTAGTACTATTACTATTACTATTACGTGCGCGATAACTTTCTTTACTTCGGTGATCCTTTGTGATAGTGACATTTCAAGTTATGTGCTCTTTTTTGTTGACCTCTTGTAATAGTGACAATTTACCTCTAAGTGCGCGAGAACTTTTCTCACTTTGATTAATTACAATTTACGATGCCGAGGAGAACACGACCTGACTTAGGTCGTGGCAGTCAATCAAATGTGCGAACAATATAATATATTATATAATAAAATAATGCATTAGAACATTTGGATTGAGTTTCACAGAGTGAAACTTAACAACTCTACTTACGAGTATTATCAAAATGCATCATTTCTAGTTGGACAATTCTGATTTCTAGTAGAAATTATGCTTTCTGAAATTTCAAAATTATTTCAGAAATTGAGGAAGTTCTGATTCAATTTCGAAATGAATTGAAATGAGAAATTCACAATTAGAAATAATGCATATCGATTTTACGTCAATTCAAAAATTAAATCAGAAATTAAGGAATTATTCATCATAAGGGACTAACCACCCGAAACATATGTAGATTTCATAGTGTTTCAGATTCAATTAATTAATAATATATAATAACTCAACTCAACGGCTGGATCAACTTGAGTGAATTTTTGTATATGTATTCATTCGTTTATCCTTATAGCTTGGAATGTCATGGCAGGACAACGTCTGTCGTGTCCACTAGTATTTAATAAATATTTTCGAATCAATAGAAAAAATCGTTCTTTCTTGAAAAGGATTAGTTTTTGTTATACTGAAACAAGTAATTTCGAAATGAATCATCCTCATATTACAGAATTTCCAAACCGATGGAAATTCCGGATAATTAACTATTCGGAGAATTTTAATTTACGAGTGTATCAGAAATAGCTGTTTGGGTATGTATAAGGGAAACTGAAGCATGAAATTATGTAGGTAAATTTACTGCGTGTGAGGGCTAGTGACTGACCTCAAAGTTTGCAATTTCAAAGAGATATCAGGTTACCACTGGGATAACTGAGTACATAAATCTAGAAAAGCCTAAATTACAGACAACAGTGTTGCTGTTTTATAACAACGAGATGAGCTGAAGTGAGCAAGGGAATGCGTGAAAAGATGAAAACGAATATTGGAGTATATTGACGAAACATTCATATAATTCGAAATTACATAGGTGATTATATGAGAATCAATCGATTCATCTTATCAATAACAAACGAATCCGAAGCACCTTTGTTTGTCTTTTCATATTTAAAGTAAGCAATTAAGCAATTTACTCAAATAATGACAAAGCAATATTTTGAATGTTCATACATCTCGAATACATGTAGGCTTTCCATTTTTGTTAGTTTTTTCGCATAAATATATCGACATAGTTTGGAATGTTCCTTCGTTCATGCATAATACATTTCCCTAATAGTTAATTATCGTAATATGTATTCCGTTGACAATTTTGAAACCATTCTTCACAATTGTTTTTGCAAATTTCAAATCTCCGCAAATACGGTTGCCAAGGTTCATTCTGAATTTAAATTTTCAATGACGGCTGTGAGTATTTAGATTGGTGTTTGGTCAATACGCGCAATATTGGCCTACAATATCACAATTGTATCCGATATCGATATTAACTTCGGATTTCACATAGCCCCAAAAAAAAGTCAACATGTGTGATGTCACATGATCTAGCCGGACAATTCACTGGTCCAAAGCGTGAAATGATGCGCCTAATTTATTGCTGTCGCACTTTAGTCATAGATTCACAGGCTGTATGGCAAGCAACGCCATTTTGTGGAACACATGCTTCTTCTAGACCAGGGGTGTCCAACTGGCGTCCCGCCATGCCAATTTGTGCAGCCCGCAAATGATTTTGGTTGAAAATATCAGAAATTACTAGAAATCTTCTGGAAGCGATCTTATAATTTAATAAATATAAATTATAAACTATTTCGAATATTTTGCTAGTTATTAGTGTATCAAAATTAAATATAACTCATAATTTTGAGGTGAAACAAACGGTCAGGTACTGTTCACTTCACCAGTTCAACTCGACAAGGCCACAGAGCACAGAGACAGACATAATACTACTGCGCATCACAGCTCGCGCACGCCAACTCGAAGCCATAACCCATAACAGTCTGACAGTATGGCTTGTGAGTCACAAGTGACACTTGTGCTACAGGCACTGGCAGGGTAGTCGCGTGTAACTTTCGTTCTTGTTGGATTGTTTTTGTTTAGTATTATTTTTCCTCGAGTATTTAAGTTTGAAAAGAGTACCAAATCAGTAAAACGTAAATTTGATTGAGAAAACAGGAGTTTCAAGGAAAATTGATTGTTAATAATAATGGAAAACTGCAGTGTTTGGTGTGCATGCAAGTTGTTTCAGTGTCCAAGGAATATTATATGAGGAGACATTACTCAACAATGCATGAAAATAAGTATGCCACATATACTGATGAAAGTCGGAGGATTTTAGTTGCAGATTTGAAGAAGAAGCTCAAACAACAAACTGGTATGTTTAGTGAAATATTGCATTCCCTAACTCATTCTTTATATGCATCTTATGCCGTATCTCTTGAGCTGGCCAGTGCAAAAAAATCTTTTACTGATGGCGATTGAATTGAAAAATGTGCTTTTGAAATGGCAAAAGTTTTTGAGGATTCCAAAATAGCTGAGAAATTTGAATCAGTGGCACTTTCACATCAAACAATAAAAATAAGGATTCTTGAAATGGGTGAGCAAGTAGAGACATCTTTACTTGGCCAGGTTAAACGAGACTTATATTTTTTACTATGTTTGGATGAAAGTACTGATCAAACAGATGTCAGTCAGCTCTTAATATTTGCCCGTACAACCTTTGAAGACTTCTCTAGCACGGAGAAACTATTCGATTTGTGTTCTCTTCATGGGACAACAAAAGGATAAGACATTTATGAGGCTTTAAAGAAAGCAGTTGACAGAATTGAAGGCTTTGGTAAATTTTCGGATATTGTTACAGATGGGGCACCAGCAATGGCAGGTAAAAAGTCTGGGTGAGTAGGGTTTCTTAGGGAGAATGGAGTACCTTGTCCGACAATCCACTGTATTATTCACCAGGAAGCTTTATGTGAAAATCCATCAAGCAGGATAAAGTTTTTAAGCCTGTGATTAACATTATGAATCTGATCAGAGGTGAAAACCGAGCCCTTTCACACAGACAATTTAAGCAGTTTCCACAAGAAACAGAGGCCTAGTATGAAGACTTGCTATTATATAACCATGTCAGGTGGTTGAGTGTAGGAAAGTGCATGGGACGGTTCTTTGCTATAAGAAGAGACATCCCTTCATTCCTCAACAGATATGTGTTATCTGACACCACTGAACTTGAGAAGAAGATCCAGAATTTTGGTTCAATTAGCTTTTCTAACAGACTTCACTTCTTAACATTTTAAACTCAAGTCTTTAAGAAAAAAATCGAACAATATCAGAATTGCTAAGTATCATCAATGGGTTTCACAGTTTACTAAGTGTTCAATCAAACTCTGGAAGACAAGAACTTGATTCACTTTCCTAGTTGTCTTCAGTTAGCTGAAGAATTCAAAGAAAGCGATTTTTCAAGCTGCAATTCTCAAATCGAACAAGTAATTGATGAGTTCAATACAAGATTTGACGAAATTGAAAGTCTCAAAAGTAGTCTACTGCTTTATAATGATCCTCTTGGAGCTACAATTGAAGACCGACCACCTGAACAACTTGAATTATGTGATATGCAAGCTGACATGTTTTTAATGGCAAGGCAAGAAAGGAGTCATGATTTCTTCAAATTACTTCACAAAGAGAGATTTTCAAAATTGCAAGATTTCGGACGACTGAGAATGTTTGGAAGTACCTATTTATGTGAAAGTGTATTCTCATCCATGAAGTTCATGAAAAATCAAAATAGAAGCAAGCTTTCTGATCCAACTCTTCTTCATCTCATGAGGTTGGCTACAACACAACTAGAGGTTGATATACTTTCTATGGTGGATGCAGCTGATCACCCAAAACGTTCACTCTGATAAGTGATATATATTTTCATTCGCGTTGACATGTAAATATTTGACATATGAATATTTTCCAAATGGTGTAAAACCAACTCTTGGATCATTTAAAATGATGTTATAAAAATGTTTGTTTCATTTCCAACTCTACATAATCTCATCTCTTATTGTTGTTTTAAATTCTGGGAACTACTATTCGGCCCGAAATCAAGTTCAAGGTTTCATTTTTGGCCCTTGAGCCTCTGTAAGTTCGACAGCCCTGTTCTAGACTATGGGCTCCAGTTTCGGGTATCAAACAGTCTGAAACTGATAGATGAAATATTAACTCTGCAGTAGTTCATTTTTGATAAAACTTCGAGGAACAAAGCCTAAAACCACTGAATTTTTTGTAAAATTCAACGTGTTTTGACAATTACGGCACATATCTGATAATGCCGTAGTTAAGAGCAATTAATTATTAGTCTTACCTTATCGAAGTTTTGTCAAATAGTCTGTGTTTATAATTCGGAAAGTGTTACTACCATTCACAGTAACATTCCGTTCGGCTTATGAACTAAAGAAATATGGGCCGAATGTTCCACCGGCCCAAAAACCGCACCAAACAGTTGTCGGCCATTTGATTAGATGGGAGCTTTAAAGTCTTCGGGTTGTTCATCACTACAAAGACGGGGATTCTTGACATTCACTAATCAATTAAGCCCAAAATATTTCATCGAAGAATTAAATGTATGTCGAAAACAGTAGACCTTCTGGGCGAGGTCAACGACTGAAACGGAAGCTATTCGGAAGGTCGACCCGCTTCAGTTCTTGCAGTAGTTTGATTTTGTAAGGTAGAAAGCAATAGCTATCTAGCTGAAATTATGAATCAGTTGAATAGCCTGCTTTACCTAGAGTGAGTCAAGGTTTTATTCTTGGTTCTTTGCTATTGACAATGTTTATCAATAATATAATCGATGTCAAAGATATTGAGTATATATTGTTTGCTTTCAAGATTTTATATTATGTGTCCGATATTGGTGACCATGAACTTGCCAGAAACTTGAGTAATGTTGTGAACATCATGAATAAACTCTTAACATCTCCAAATGTCTTGTAATGTCGTTTGTTTACGAAACATTATTGGATAACTTTGAAATTGGTAATAATATTTTGGAAAGACCGTAATCCTGTGTTTGTACCGTTTATTATTTCTATTTTAACAACTGCCTCAATGGCAAGCAATTTTGAAATATATCAACTTTGAATACATTGTGGTGTACTTTCGTAAGATTTGAACTTGGATATGGATGAAAGTCTGGAATCCTGATTATCAGTTGCTTATTTAGTGACTGGAGTCTGTTCAACGGAATATCTTAAGACTCTTGAGCTTCAGAACAACTGAACATATCCATCTTTAGACATAATTCATGAAACACATACAAGTTGACATAATGTGGACACCCCCAATTCCCGAAAGAATTGCTATGCAATATCTCACACAAAAATATTCAACAATGAAGTAACATGTCAGGAATTATTGCATAAGCTTGAGTTTTTTTGTTTCAAGAGCCTTTCATAAGCGAATTGGCGTTTTACCATTCAATAGCGAGAACTAAGATTCCAAATTTTCCACCAATGAACATGATGCGTGGGCAGTGTAATATTTTTGGGAGTCAATATGGATAGATTCAACTGTTCGGTGTATGAAACTGAGGCGATTTTTCTGAGAAATTTCAAATTTTCAAGATATGCTAAATGATATATCTATGTTTTATCAATCTCTTATGTAAGTATATATTTGTATGTATATATTTTCTATAATATAAAAATCTGAAATATTCAAGACTCCAGTCTTGAAGATGAGCTCACGCTTGAAATATGTTGACTATTAGATATTGTTAAATATAATCGTGAAACATTAAGCCAAGCGTTTAATTTAATATTCAATTATTTTTCACCAAGAAATAAGCGAAAATTCAATATCAGTCATTAAAAATCTATGATATAAAAATGAATCGCAAAATGTGTTGGTAAGCGCACAACTTAACAACGCCTTAACAATTTTGCCAATTCTTTTTTTTAAATGTTCGTTGAAGTCCATGGATGGTTTTTACGTCGAGAAAAATTCGAAAATTGCCGGGAAGTCACTAAAAACAGCCCTTTCTTCTTTTCAATAAAAACGTTTTCTAACTAACAAGTAGAGTCAATTTGAACTTTATTGCTATTTAATAAAGTTCATATTAAATTACAAGCACTCACTGTTGTCTAAGCATATAGATGTGTTTCTAACGTCAAAGAGCCAATTTGCACTTTATTAGCGCTGCACAAAGTTCAAATTCAAAGCTATCTATCAAAACAGTGTGCGTGTGCTCGTTGGAGAATCTAATTTCGCGTTGCGAAGCACAACAAAAGTGATAATATCGCGAACCCGACCAAATTGAAAAGTCAGAAAATGTAAGAGCTAAAGATCATCAGTACTGATTTTCAATTTGGTTGGCTCCGCGATATTGTTTCTTTTGTTTTAGTTTCGACACGCGACATAAAATGCATCAGTTTCCACGTCATTACATCAGTCGAACAGAAACCTCGTTAACAAAGTGTTTTACTATTTTTAATTATTAATTTAATATCCCTATCTGTGTAAAATTATTTAAATACATACTAATATTATGTAAATGGGAAGAACACCGAATCTTTATATAAAAAGTGAATCCCTATTTCCCTTGGTCACGCTATCACACGTGAACGGCTGGACCGATTTCACTATTTTTTTTGTTGTGTTTGTGATTGTCAGGAAAAAATTCAAAAAATAGACAGTAAAATTATGAAATTTAAGGATACTTAATAATATGAGTAAGAAATAATTACTAATTCTCAAAAAGAGGATGTAAAAAACTGATTATCTCATCACACATCACGGTTCGTTCTATTACGACTGATATCAAAACTTCAATTTAATATAAAATTTTGGTGAATTTGAATACACTCACATACACGTTATATCATTGCACATGGTATATTTGATTATAAAGAAGAATACATAGTTTTCTTTACAATTTACAGTTGAAATTTTGTTTTTAAAAATGTTAGATATACAAACTTGAGTCGCAAAACTTGCAATGCAGCAAGTCGAAGATATAAGAGAGCAAATCAAACTGACGAGCAACGCGAAGCTCGGAATGAAATTCAACAATATCGAAGGAATCGAAATTGACAATATGAAAAGGTTGCGTTTAACTCCCATCGACCTGCATTCAATTAGAACGTTGAAATAGATTACAGTTCACAACAAATCGTTGCTATTGGACCAATGAACATCATTTGTCAATATTGCAGGGCAAAAGTTCAATTGTAAATGATAAGAGAATACTACCAATGGTGCGACAAAATATTGCGCGAAGGTCAATTCAAATAGACGTTATTGGCACAGTCACCTTAGCCACTATATTCATTTGTTTCTGAGAATGGACTGAATTCTGAACATTTTTTTACTTATATTCAGCAAATATCTCATATAATTAATGATAAGATGTATGGGTCAACTACTTGCTACCAAATTAGGAACATGCCGTTCAAATGCCGTGTTAATGAAGTTGATTGAATGTTTGCTGGTCTCTTGGTGAAAGATTGCTTGATATATTAAATGAAAAACACGCCTTGCTTTCACGAAATTCATAATGAATATTTGATAATAATAAAAATAATAATAATAATGATATATATTTCTTAGTAAAATTGTACAAGTGAATATACAACAGCAAAAAACAAAGTCAATTTCGATATGGAATGTGAAAAAACCTTTTAAAAACTTTTACTCCAGTTTTGTTGTATCCTGTGCGGTTGAACTACCCAGCGGAGTATAGAAAGATACAAGATGGGCCTAACTATACGAGATAGAATACGCTGCAGCTGGATAAGAGGTCAGACAAAGGTAAAGGCCATCTAGCCCGAACAAGAGATTAGCGTTGCTCAGCCGTGGTTGGTGAATGGCAGCCCAAAGACAGAGTAAGACCAAGAAAGCGCCCTCACGATACATGGGATAAGGAACTTGTGGGTTCACTCGGCGTTTCCTGGAAGAGAGAAACTGCCGATAGGGAATCTTGGCAAAGACAAAGGGAGGCCTTCGTTCTGCAGTGGACGGATATGATATAGATAAAACTATAAAGTTTAAGTTTTTTGAATAATTATTTTCTATTAGGTGTAATTTCATATCATACACTCCTTTTGATTAATTTCTGTACTTCAGATTTCGTTTCAGCAGTTTTCTGTAGGCTTCACAGTTTTGTAATTTCGGACTTGTCCTGAAAAACTGTGTTTATTCAGTTAATTGAGTAATAACGTATCTAAACCCCCGATACTCATTCCTCATCGAACGCACATTTTTGTAATGAACCTGAAACTTTTAACTTAACTTTTCCATCAAGAAAATTTTACAGATATTTCAGCTAATCAGTTCAGCTTCTGAGAATGGGGTAACACCCTGAGACAAATGTCAAGCAATTATTTTAATTTTGTGAAACTAAATCAAGTGGTTTTTATTCTCTATATCAAACAACGTTCCACCAAGAGATCAAGAAACATCAAAGCAGAATTTAGTTTCATGAATTTATATTCTATGGAACTAACAATTGTGATTCTATTCTAATTGGAGTGTATGTCACTAAATATCATTTCATTCCGTTAGCATATTACCCATATGCGACTGACCCTCAATCTCCCATTTTCGAGATATTATATTCTTATTATAATTTTCTATGTAGTTATTATCCTTGAGAATATGCCATGAATACAGCGCAATTTTGAAGATTCAATTGTATTATTCAAGAACCTGTACATTAGCAGCTGAATCTTTCATTTTCGAAAAATTTTTAATTTTTGGTACTTACATATTTGAGGTGATTCATAGTGTTCAGTTTGATATAGGCATCCCAAAATATTTCAGTTGAAATTACAAGTATTTTCAACTAAATGCAATCACTTTCTTCCGAGAAAAGCATTTGTTATCCTCATGCTTCAGTATTCAAAACAATGTTAATCGAAAGTGATAGAGCCAGTCGAACGACGTGTTACATTAAATCAAATCAGAAAACCACAATATTTCCCTTCACGTTCGTAGCAACGCAGTCATGAAATTCTTAAATCAATTCTCTTTAATAAGATTATAACTTTAATTCTACGCACTTTGTGAAACCCTTTTCGTTTGGTAATTGTCTCTCCTTATGAGAAATCTTTTGATATGAAACAACAGAAGCAACATGAACTGTATAACTTAGCTTTTACTTACATTTTTGGTATGAATGAGAAACATTTTAATCGAATACAATCTAATATGGAGTAAAACCTTACGAACGGAAATTTGAAATTTGTTCAATTGTACAAATTGCAAATCATCTTTGCCTCATAAAACTCAACACATCAAAAACTTAGGGAATGAATTGGTAACATTTGAAGAATTTCAATGTAAATACGCGTTGCAATGTACTTAATCAATGTATCTATATTATAAGTATGTATAAAGTCAATATGTGCTTTGGCTTGACTAGGTCAATCCGTTGAAAGAAAGTTGATAAAACAGAAACTTGAGTAATAAAACGAATACCAGGATTTTTAAGTTGATCGGCGAAAATACATTCAGCTAGTATGGACAGCGATCATCTATTAAGTGAATCAGCTTCTTATAATATATGACTTCGTTAATCGACAAGCTAAATCTTTAAGTTTCACGGATTCTCGGAATATTTGACATGGATATATATATATAAGAATAGAATAAGCTTTATTTTCATAAATAAAGAGAAAAATAAAATACATTTCACCTTATTAAGAAAAACGTCAAAGAAAACAAATATGGTCCACTATGTGGGTAGCTTACAAAAAATAAAAAATTCGTTCAAGGAATACGGTTCACAACTTAATATTAATTCATATATATATTTTTTGAATACACTATATTCACTAATTTTTTGAAAAAGGCCAGGTAGACAATTGAATAGTTTCATGGCCATGTAAAGTGAATTTTGTTCATATAAACTACTGTTATGAATAGGATACATAAACGGAAAAACTTTTCGGGTATTATTCAGATTCCTATAGTTCTTAAAATACTGAGGATTCTGGTTAACAAATAATAGAGTCTGTAAATATAAAGGCCATACATAGTTAAGAAGCCCATACCTTTAAACTTTCCCCGACAAGAGTCTCTGCACCCAATATTCAGCCTAACCCTAAGCACCGACTTTTGAATTAGAAATAAGGTATGCGCGGCTTCAAAGACTGACAATTTGAAAAATAATCAGCTTCAAAACCTCAACTGAGACCTGAGATCTAAAGGACTAGCAAGGTATACAGAACTGAATTCAGCCTCCTTCCCAGCACAGCTACATGTGCACTCCACTTCCAGTGGGAGTCCACATGAATACCTAGAAAAATGTTTATGGATTTTCTAGATTTAATTGCAATGGGAATATCGATAATGGATCAGATTCATTCAAACTCATTTAGTGGCACCATTCATCGAAAATGCACCGCTGAGAGTGGGAATAGTGCCGTCGATATTGGTTCGAAAAGTTCGACAAGACCAGAGATCGCAGGTACATCGTTAATATATAACACAAATGTAATTTCAGCTGTAATTTCACGCAAAGGAGATTCGAAATTGTCACCAACATTAAATGCAACACTTTGATAACTGCCACATAAATAACTATACAGCAATTTTGAACTTACACCCCTAATACCATATACTGAGCGACCTGTGTCTAACGCTATTGAAAGCTTTGCTGAGATCAGCCAGCAGAGTCGCAGGAACTTCACCCTTCTCTAAAGCTAAAAGCACCCTAGTAATCAGTTCAAATATAGCTGTTTCAGTGCTCCTGCACTTTGTGAAACCATGATGTGTTTTCAAACCACATTGAATTTTTTCAAGAAACCCAAAAGACGAAGTGCCAATACCTTCTCGAAAACCTTGGAGAATGCTGACAATACGCTGATGGCGCGATAGTTAGCTAAATCATTTATGTCACCTTTTTTATATAACGGTTTCACAATAGCAATTTTCAAATTATCAGGGAAAATTCCATTCCTGAATGAAGTATTTATCATAAAAGTAAGAGGCTCAAGAATTAAATTGATCGATTTATTTATGATAGACATTGAGATACCATCGTGCCCAACAACATGACTGTTTCTTAATTTATGAACAATTTTTATGACTTCTTCACAGGTTACATCGAAATAATAAAACGAATGAGAAATCCTTTGACTGTTTCCTAAATTTGCTTCAACGAAAATCTCTTCATCCATTAAAGCAGGAACTGAACTCAAGAAAAATTCATTGAAATTCTGAGCTAGTGTGGGCAGATGATCGCTCTTGGAAGAGTAGTTGAAGATTTTTTCTGATTCGAGGTTAAAGGGTTAACAATTTTTCATGTTGTTTTTGATTTGTTATCAGATTCCAGTATCATGTTTTCAAAAAATGACTGTTTGACTTCATGGATGGTTTTGTCGTACGTATTCTTTTCCTTTTTGTAAGCATTTAAAAACTCTGGGTGGAACCTAGATAGTATATAATACTGATCAATAACAGATTTTTGATGCTTCAACTCAGGAGCTTCCTCAAAATATTTGCTCTTCTGGTTAGCGAATTTGGTATATAGAAAATACACATCAAAAAGAGACTTATACCTATTCAAAAAATGTTCCCATATCAATTGACATATATATATATATATATATATATATATATATATATATATATATATATATATATATATATATATATATATATATATATATACATATATTTCTTGAAATTGATTTATTGCCTGTTTAAGATATTTTAGTTCGAAAGTTTTTAGTAATAACAGGCATATTTTTTTGATATGAAAAAGCTTATTTTTGTTGACGTTTCGTTGTTATATTACAACTTTGTCAAAACTAATCCAACTTTAGTTTTGACAAAGTTGTAATATAACAACGAAACGTCAACAAAAATAAACAAATTTTCATATCAAAAAGGCCTGTTATTGCTAAAAACTTTCAGAAATATATATATATATATATATATATATATATATATATATATATATATATATATATATATATATATATATATATATATATATATATACTCTTCCTGATTCATACTGACCTACAAGAGAAGTTTCACTTTTGTCCTACAAAAATGTTCTCCAGAAAAAAAATTGATATAAAACATTACACAAGGTTTTTTTCACTGAAATGTTTATTTTTCTGTTGTTGATCAGTGTTACTAACGGAGAGAGTACTTCTTTTGAAACGTATAATAGAGTATATTTTAATTTTTTTAGCAAATTATTCAAGCAACAAATAAATCCTCAAGTATTTTAACAAACCTGATAAATCATAAACCTGTTCATCTGTGAAAATAACAAGGTAACAAAATTGAATTTCTTGATTCATCGAATACATGAAAACGTTAATCTTTACGCTGATCTATTACACAATATTCACGTCACACCAAGAACTTTCGAGTTGAAAACGGGGAGCCAGACAAACTCTATGCATCCAAAGAAGATCGCATCAGCATAATATATGTATACGAACACTGGATGCTTCAATAAACACATTGGTGAAAGACAGCTCCGCATATAAGATGAGAAGCTTTTTCATTGCAGCACTCTAGTTTGTGGAAAGATTCATTTTATGCTGGAAACGTTTCACTCTGAATTGCTTTCATTTTAACGAGATGTTTTTGCATCGGGGAGACATAGGAAATCTTGAGTCCCAAACGATTCACATTTTCATAGAAAACGAAGTATACGAATATTTTCATCATGACTTAGAATACGCTTGAATATGAATCAAATTCATTAGTAGAGGAAATTCATCTTTAGCAAAATAATGGTCTGGTAAGTTGGGAACTACCTAAGTTTTAAAGTTATTCGGCAACAGTGAACTTATGATCAGAATAAGTTAGTTAAGAGCTTAATTGGCAATTAGAACTAAGCAATACAATGCGTGAAGCATTTGTTCAAGATACATTATTATTTGTATAAGATAAAAAATAAATGTAACACATTATCTGATTTATAGTATGTCTTTAGAGATAATATTTGTACTGAAAAATCCTGCCTTTGATAGTCACTCTTATAAATGACTCTTTTCATGTCGGAAATAAAAGTTCAGTAGTTTTCTTGGATCTCGCTAAAGCATTCGCTACTCTAAGTAATTCTAGTTCTTCGAATCTTATGAAGCGAATTGGAATTTTTGGCAAAGTTTGCAAATATTCTGGATTATAGAGAAGGACGGAAGGGGAAGGAGGAGAGGATGAACAATCTGATGGTGAACGTTGACAAAAGTGTATGTGTTCAGTTTTGTCTGAAGGGCAATGGAATTAGTACCTTGGATGTTAAATATGGGGACAACACTATATCATCATCCCAATCAACGAAGTTTCTTGCAATATATGTAGACAGAAATTTGAGATGGACATCACACATTGAGGTCTTATGTAAAAAATTGAGTAACTCATTTTCTAGAATCAAGAACATCGTACCTAGGAACTGTGTTATGAATGTGTATTACAGTCTTGTATATAGTCATCTAAATTATAATATTCTGCAGTGGAGTTGCTCTACAGAAATAAATAGGGTGTTTATTACACAGAAGCGAATACTTCGATTAATATTCAATATTCATCAGCGAACATCTTGTAAACCTATCTTCGTTAATAATTACATACTTACCTTACCGTGTTTATATATTTATAGATGTTTGTTATATGTTGAAGAAAATGAAGATAGGTTTATTAAATTGAATAGTAATCATGAGTATTCAACAAGAAACAGGGATGTGCTACTTATTCCTATGCATAAAACAGCTAAATTTGAGCACTCTCTCTATTGTCAGAGCATTAAAATTCTCAACCATTTACCATCGAATTTGAAAGTACTGAAAACTCATTTGTTTAAGAGGAGAGTGAAATCTCTGCTCTTAACAAAGGCATACTATAGTGTGTCAGAGTACTTCGATGATTCGGATGTAGGCAATAATGTATGAATCAATATTTTGTATCATATATTTGTATATTTTTTTAACACAAATGTTCTTCCTCACGTGAAATTGTCTCAAATGTTTAATATCTCTGAGGAAATTTTTATTTTCTTTTCAATCAAAATTGTATATTATTGTGAATATGAACTCAACCAAGATTTCTGTTTGAACCAATATTTTTGCTCGAGGGCTGAATGGAAGATCAGACTCCAAACTGAATTCGGTCCTTTTGAGAGCATTTCTCTTAGTTGTAATTATTGTATCGATTGAAATGAATGTAATTTTACTATGTAAGGAATGTTTCTCAATAGAATTATATTATTATTATATATCTCGAATAGATATCAGAAAGTTTACATCAATTCTATTAGGTGGAACTATTAGGTATGGTGTACCTCAGGGTACTGTATTGAGTCCGATTGTTTTCGATTTGAGTTATAAGTTCATCTAAAGCAACATCGGATGCTGAAGAAGTTTGTTTTGCTGATAATTGTGTACTACTGTGTGGAGAACCAAGAGAAATTTCGTTCTTATTCACCGCAATGAATAATGGCGAAAGTCTTAAAAAACATGAATTCAGAACGACTTCACAAATTCAGCCATCATCCCCTGTTGTGAGAGTTCCAGCAATATTAGTGTAGTAAAAAGAATTGAATACTAAGATATCTATCTAGATAATAATTTGAAGTGCGCAAATTGAATATGTTGATAATGAATAGAAAAAACTGGAATCAATTTCATGAGTTGTGAAATATGCTCAGGAGATCAGTTATTGAAATGGTCTATACGGACGAAATAATAACATATTGTAAGTGGAATCTATCTTAATTTATGGTATTAATTATGCATGTCACTATAGAGGAGTAACTAGAGTAATTTTCCAATAACACTGAAATTTATCGTCAAAGATATCATGAGGAAGCATTATTTTCTTCAGATCTGTTACACGGAAAATCCAGAGTTTTCAAACTTCCACAATTGTAATATTTAATAGTCTTGGAGTTTACTTGATGTAAGTCCATTATAATTGAATATAAACTCAAATTCAAACAATTGAACTTAAATCAAGAACACTTGAACAGAATAAATATGCTGTAAGCATCTGAAGGAGTCGTTTGTAACAACGAAACGCGTCATGCTATGTAGTCAATAAAGTTTAAATCATAAGTTCAGGTGTTTGAATTTAAGTTTATATTCAATTCCACAGTTATATTTGAGAAACATACTGAGATTTTTTATCTCCAGAAGCTAATTATTATCTCAATTATGGAATGAAACATAATATGAATGCGATAGCAGAAATTAATCTATATATATATATATATATATATATATATATATATATATATATATATATATATATATATATATATATATATATATATATATATATATATATATATATATATATATACTATCATTGTTCATGAGATTCTATATATTATATATATATATATATATATATATATATATATATATATATATATATATATATATATATATATATATATATATATATATATATATATATATATATATATATATATATATATATATATATATATATATATATATATATATATATATATATATATATATATATATATATATAAATCATTGTTCATGAGACTATTTTTTTCATTTTTGTATATAACTATTTCAAAAATGCAGTTCCAGGAGGCATTCGACTCGGGTGCTTAATTCACGGAGAGACATGTCTCAACATAACTCATAATATTTGCATATATATAGGAAATTTCACGATGAACTTTCTTGTTTACGTATTCCAATATTCATGAAACTCTCAGTAATGAAAGATCGATGAATAAATTTAATTCAGGCAATTTCAAGCAAACTACACCGATAAGCAAGAATGAACAGTGTAATGTACAAATCCCCTTATCCAAGAAACTTAATTGGACTAAGAAAAATTCATTCAAAAATATGAAATGACGTTCCGATACGATGAATATTGTTGAAGAGCATAAATAGCATGAATAGTAACTTTAACCTTCCTGTTTTTATTTTCATTTTTTCTATTATACATTGATGTAGTACTGAAGATACGCGATTGCTATATACAATTGATGCATTCTTTTTCTGCATCTTGCTTAATTATTATTGTATTCATCGCTTTCTCTCATTAATTGTTTATGGTTGAGTGAAGTAGGGTGATATATTGAAGGTTTAAAACATACATTTTCGAGTTATTGTCATCAATTCATTGCCAATTTTATGTAGAATTATTGCATTCAAATTCATTTCATGTACATGAAAGTTAATAACCTACATTTCACCATGTGAAATGTAGGTTATAAAGATATTATAATTAATAATATTATAATAAAGATACTCTTTAAAGATTCTGAGCTATTTAATTCCTGGAAACTTAGGAGCAACGCTTTGGTGATACACATAAAGTGTTTCATTACAAACTAATTGAGCTAACAATATTCTCAGGTAAATATTTTCATAATCAGATCACAGTGTAAAAAACGAGGTAGGAAGTTTGTCTCATCGGTGACATTGTCGTCATTCTCAATGGACTATAAAACTTAATATTGTTTTCTGCATTATGAGCACAGAAAGTGGAAGTAGTTCATAAATCCCAGATACTAAGTGATGTTAATCACTAACTGCGTTGCGAGATATAATTTGGGAGTCACGTTACATTTCTGGATAATTCATTTCTTAAATTCTATGATAGACGTATATATATATATATATATATATATATATATATATATATATATATATATATATATATATATATATATATATATATATATATATATATATATATATATATATATATATATATATATATATATATATGACGATATATATATATATATATATATATCTATATATATATATATATAATAAAATGAAATTGAAGATTATCGGCATATCCTGCAAATTGATAGCAGTCGCTGACACGTGTTTCGAGCTTATTGGCTCTTCTTAGAACGGCGTTTCCAAGTTCTAGTTGTAGGAACCTGGAGGTGAAAAACTCAACAAGAAAAACTAAGAAAAACAGACAACCTCTGAAGGAAGTCGCAACGTTTTAGGCTACGCGATTGTTCTTTCCGGATTGGGAAATGTGGAAACTGCTTTGCCCGTGAGGTGACTATTTATAATAAAGCCAATTTTAATTCAAGCCAATATAAGAAAGCCAATAATTTCGAGCCAATAATCTCGAAACACGTGTCAGCGGCTGCTACCAATTTGCGGGGGTATGCCGATAATCTTCAATTTCATTTTAATTTGCTTCCGCATCAAATAATATTATCTATAATATAATTTATATATATATATATATATATATATATATATATATATATATATATATATATATATATATATATATATATATATATATATATATATATATATATATATATATATATATATATATATATATATATATATATATATATATATATATATATATATATATATATATATATATATATATATATATTTGAAATGCTCTTTCTTAAGCCTGATAGGTGAATATATATGAATGATTGATTTTTAATATATTTAATATATCAATATTTTCAATATTTAAGTTGATCATTTTATTTTATATACTTTCTTCTCCTTTTTCCAACGTTTCGGCTACAATTAGGCCTTTTTCGAGGGACTGAAATAGAAAACAAGTTATACAATCACACATTACGCCTTACTTACTTACTTATAGAATTTGAAATAAAAGATTTATTTACATAAATATGTAGGTTTAAACATTATAAATATTTTCACTTCGATTCATTACCTTAAAACAAAAAACACTATTCACTACATCCAAGACAAGACTGAAATTACTTCGGCTAATTTGATTGATTTTGGTTTTTCGAATGCATCGGTCTTCTCGTATTTTAATGCATGTGGTGAACATACGTCGCTTGAATTTCGTCCATCCTTATATGATACTGACTGCTAGTCCTGTCGCATAAAATCTTTTCTTCAACTTTTGAGCTATCAAAAGAACTATCTTTTAATAGTTCAAAAACTATCATATTTTGAGAATATTGTGATACTCCTTACTTAAACCTTTTATGTCCGTTTTTTCATTTATAGCATTATAACTCCATTCTATATAAATAATTTCAAGAAATTCCCGTTTCTGTTTGAATTTCATTGAAACTCTTGTTTGAATTTGGTTTAGTGATTAGTAAGGGCTGTTATGTTTCTTCTATCGTATTTATGCCTATTTATAAGGCTTGCCAAATATTGACTTGTTTGTTCTATGTATACAGCATTACAATTTGCACATGGAATTGAATGTCTAAATGCTCTTAATGTCTAAAAAGCTTATTTTTTGTATTGTCCAATTTCTAATGTGAAACGCAATTTGGGTCGATAACTGTGAACATGTCTTAAATATATTGTTTTCTACCTTTTGGAATTGTTGTGAGACAATCGGGAACGCATCTAAAAAATCGAAAAAATTCGAAGAAAAAAACGATAAGATTGCTATTCCATAAAATTACCAGATCATCTTATTGGATGTAATATCTCTCTACACAAATATTGCTACAATTTTGGCCATGGAAGTGATAGAGAAAAAATGATATCGAATAAAGGGCTGCACAGACATCCCCTTGGAAAATTTCAAAGAGGGAGTAAAACTAACGCTCGCGTCCATTTATTTTGATTACAAAACGAATTTCATAAACATATAGAAGCTTGCGCAATAGTTCATCAATCTCCAGTGTCATAGCACAATTGGTACTTGGAGATTTGTAAAACAGCATACTACAAGTACAAAAATTGATTTTTTCATACCCTTCGTTTTTAGATACGTTGACGATTGCCTCATAACAATTCCAAAAGGTAAATAACAAAATATTTTGGACATTTTCCACAGTTATCACTCTAAATTGCGTTTCACATTAGAAATTAAACAAAACATATATTCAGACATGACTCTTCACCATGAAGAATCAAACGAAATGGTTACTGAATGGTACACAAAACCAACATGTTCTGGTCGATACCTGAATTTATAACCCCCGTTTCAATTTTAAATAACCCAGACTAGCTGAAAACGAGGAGTCATACATTTGGTCTGATTGACAGTAATAGCAAAGTTGAAATGTATTTACAATAAAAAAAAACTTATCTATATAACTTTATAGATGTTGGATTCACAAGATTGTCCTTTGATATATGTAGTTTGAAACTCCAGCGACGTGTTTCTAACGCTTCAATCAAGATAATTGTGAGGCTCTAGCCAAGGTGTTATTAAGGCTCCAGGCAAGATTGAATTATAATAGCTTAATGGAGAGGGTGCATTGAGAGCTCCAGCGAAGGTGACTAAAAATATTCAGGGCAAATCAACATTCTATTATAGGCTAAAGTTATTCCAAGAATTTCTGTAGAGTAAATTCACATTTACAGATAGTATAGTATAATTTAAATATACCATGAAATGAAGCAAGTGTTCTATTTTTAAACATGAACATGAGATATGAACACGTGGAATTAGCCATCGTTAGCCTATAAAAATCCAGAGCCAATTTGAAAAATTAGATGAGTAGATAAATCGAGAATGATTTAAATTAGAAGATATAATATGATTATTGCAATATTGAAAGGTAAACAATTTGAGGAGGTATCATAAAAAAATAATGAAAATGGCGAAATGAAAAAAATTCACAAATTCAACCCAGGTTTTCCAGACAGTGCATTTATACGAAAAATAGAATTTGTTTTCACAACTTACCGTCAGGTTAGACGCCACAAATAATTCAATTATCTACTTGGTATTGATGTAAAAATATAATAAAAGTAATTGAAGTTCACCACATCTTATGTGTAAGATGCGATGTTACTTTTTGGATAGATAATTGGCGAAAAAAGGAACGCGCAACGAGAATTCATCCCACTATATCTGCATTTTAGATGTACGCAGGTCATCGCAACTCGAAGACTTCATTCATAGAAATGCATTCAATGCAACGAATGTGAGAGTGCAGCGACGAAGAACATGAAGGCGTCAACTAAATCAACAATTCAGTGGCGGCGGTAGTGTGGGGAATTCACACGTTACACATTATTTCTCAAGTTTTTTTCTAAAAAAAAAAGTTGTAATCAAAAATTGAGAAACACCGCCATAAAAAAGGCAAAAGACGCCCTTAGACAAAAATAACTACCCAAACAACATGGTAAATGAAATTCTCATGAATCACATCGAATGTGGAATTTTACTAATAAAGGCAAAGAAAAAATGAGAAGAAACAGTGTTTCGCATCAATAACTTATATAAGTGGTTTATCAGAAAAAATTTAAAAACTATTGAAACAAAATAACATTGAAATCGGCCATACAGCTCACTAAACATCAAAAACTAATTACTCTGGTCTAAAATCAAAAACATCCACAAAAACGCCTACACACATTTTATACGAAAATCCATGTAAAACTTTATTTGCCCTATTAGGTATAGGACAAACTAGCCAATATTTGGCAAGCGATATAAACGGGCAAAAAAACAGTAGAAGAGGTAACGGCCCTTACAAATCAAAAAACCAAATCCAAATATGAGTTTCAATACAAAAATATAGAAATATTCAAAGTAAAAATATTACGCAGGGAAGAAAATAAACAGAAACGAGAATTTCTTGAAATGATTCATGTAGAAAAAAATATTGTTGTGAATGAAAAACGGATATAAAAGGTCCAAGTGAGATATATCAAAATATTCTCAAAACAACTAGTCATTATCAAACAAGAATGGACGAATTTCAAGCGACGTATTTTCACCACATGCATTGAAATACGAGAGAACCGACACATTCGAAAATTCGAAAACAATCAAATTAGCCGATGTAATTTTAGTGCATAACTTTTTTCTATTTCAGTACCGTGAAAAAGACCTAATTGAGCCGAAACTATGGAAAAAGGAGTATATAAAGTAAAATCGTGAACTTAAATAAGGCTTATTCCCAAGAAAATCAATCATATCATATACACATATATATATATATATATATATATATATATATATATATATATATATATATATATATATATATATATATATATATATATATATATATATATATATATATATATATATATATATATATATATATATAATATATATTATATTTTATTTTCAATGTTTTTCGCAATAACAGGCTTATTGTTATGTCCAAAACTTCATTTTCGTTGACGTTTCGTTGTATATTACATTTTTGTCAAAACCAATGAATAGATAACAAAGTTGTGATATACAATGAAACAAACAGAGTTTTTGACATTAAATTAAGCCTGATATTGCTAAAAACATTGATGAAAAACTATCTTAAACAGGCAATAAATCAATTTATAAAAATATATATATATATATATATATATATATATATATATATATATATATATATATATATATATATAAATGAATGAATTTTTTTGTGCTTATGCCACTGCATGAAATATTTTGGAGAATGAACACTAGAATATTCATTTGAAAAATTCAAATTAACCAAGAGAATGTTATAATAGAGCTAGATATGTGAACGTGTACGATGTGACGTCTCCATTATCCTTCAAGGCATAAATGGTAGTTCAGTACTCTACGATCTTCCACTTGGAGTCACAAGAAGATGCTTGGAGGTTGAAGTCGTTGCCTCACTTCGATGGACGTGGTGCGACTGACGAGTTCCTTGCAGAACGAAACATATATGTCTCGCACTTTCATCAGGTGTGGCATCGATTTCAATATTTCTCTAACATGTGTTCCTTGAAGGATAATGCAGACGTCACATCGTACACGTTCACATATCTAGCTCTACTATAACATTCTCTTGGTTAATTTATTATTTAAATATAAATATATATATATATATATATATATATATATATATATATATATATATATATA
Organism: Henosepilachna vigintioctopunctata; assembly: GCA_030704895.1. Taxonomy (NCBI): domain Eukaryota; kingdom Metazoa; phylum Arthropoda; class Insecta; order Coleoptera; family Coccinellidae; genus Henosepilachna; species Henosepilachna vigintioctopunctata. Next base: position 2,921,329 of record JARQZJ010000041.1, read on the forward strand.
TTTATATATATATATATATATATATATATATATATATATATATATATATATATATATATATATATATATATATATATATATATATATATATATATATATATATATATATATATATATATATATATATATATATATATATATATACATATATTTGCTCATAATAACATCTCGCGAAGAAGTAGAACACATTCTACACGACTTCAACAACACGCATGAATCACTGAAATTCACGATCGACGAACAGCAGGAAAATGCCCTCAACTCTCTAGATGTGAAAATAATGAAACATAATGATAAAATACTAACACGTTGGCACAGAAAAGAACAGAACGCAGAGAAAATCTTGGACTTTTTTCACACCATCATGAAAGCCAGAAAAAGAGCACGATCACGAGATACATAGACAGGGCGATAAACTTAACTTCACCAGAACTACGTCCGAAAGTAATAAAAGAGCTTAAAGAATAACTACGTCAACAACTACCCAAAAACCTTCATTGCCAAACTTATGAAACAGAGAACACACAGATTTTTTAACACTCAGAATCAAAATCCGAAGAATGATAATAATAAAGTACGAATCCCCATAACATACTCAAGGAACCTTTCTCTTAAGTTGAACAGTATAGTGAAACCATATAATTTTGAAATAGTACATGGGCCACACAACCAGTTCAACACATTGTTAAGCAAACTTAAGTCGACAACTCCAAAAAGGAAGAAATCAAATGTCGTCTACAGCATTCCATGCAAAAACTGTGATAAACAATACATCGGACAGACATCACAAAGACTACAATACAGACTGAACGCGCACTAAATAAACATAGAAATGCGAACAAACATGACTTCAAATATGAAGACACGAAGATACTACAAATAGAACCAAAACAGAAACAAAGAAAAATACACGAGATGATACATATACAGACGAATATAGACAAAACAGTAAACGACAAACAAAATATAAAAAACTTAGGCCAACTTCACTTGCCACTACTCATAAGACCAGATCAAAAGAAGAAAACAATGACAGCACGAAAAAGACAAGTAGCACGTATCTTCCGAAAACGACATTGACACATGATCGTTCGTTCAAAACAGAGAGGTGAGATATTTTCTGATAAGTTGAATTTTAATTGTAGTGAACCATAATTTTACCATTTTGTTTTTGTTAATTTAAATTTATTGTATTGTATTTATTATAGAAACTTCATTTAATTAAATTACCGAAGAAGGAGGCAAAGAAGCCCCCGAAACGTCTAAATGAAACAACAAAACTTCAGTTATATACCCACTACCTGCAACATCCAACAACTAAAAACCTATATATATATATATATAAATATATATATATATATATATATATATATATGACAAATATATATATATATATATATATATATATATATATATATATATATATATATATATATATATATATATATATATATATATATATATATATATATATATATATATATATATATATATATATATATATATATATATATAGGTATATATAGTGAATACTGAGACTCTTAATCGAATTATAGAAATATTTCAAATAAAACTTTCAGGGAGCTATCTACTCAAATGTTGTCAACGAGAACGAACCCATCACTTCCGAGAGTGAATATTAAGAGCGTTTCGAAAAATTCATCGATGTTGTTGAATGATAATAGAATCCAATTGTTTCATTATTATTATGAATCATCAATCCATATTTAATCCATCAATCAAGAATCGATGACTTTCAAAACGAACATAGGTCCTATACCTAATTGAGGGGAATTTGACCTAGTGGAATATTCACGTTAGATCCTTCTATCGTAGAAAAGACGTATAAACTCTCCCTAGCGTTCAAGATTCCTATTCATGACAACAGTAGCGCGAATGCAAGGCTTTGTAGATATTTCATTCGAACACTACAGAAAATTGTTCGCAATATGTACCAATAATCCCATGCCTAATCGCTCCAGATCACGCCCAGGCGGGCAAAAGTGTAGCTAGTTTCAAGATTCACAGGTCATTCAATACTAGTGAATACTGAGACTCTCTTGTGTAGACAGCTCCCTGCAACTCCCTGTCAACCTACTGCATTGTGAGTTCTGCGACTTGAATTACATCTAATAGCTATCATTTTAAAAATTAAATTTGAATGTATCCTCTTTCATAATCAAGTATACCACATGCTTTGGTAACGTGAATGTTAGTCTAGTCAAATTTACCAAAATTTTATTTAAAATTGAAGTTTTAATATTAGTCGTGATAGCTCTGAACTAAAGATGTGATAGATTGACATTCATTTTTTTACGTCCTTTTTGAGAATTAATAATTATTTGTAATTTATATTATCAATATATATATTTTTAAATCTTCTAATTTATACACGCAATTTTTTTTAAATATTTCACTGTTAATAACAAACACAACAAAAAATAATGAAATCGGTCCAACCGTTGACTCTACATTTTAGTTAGAAAACGTTTTTATGGGAAAGAAAAAGGCCCTTTTTAAGGTTTTTCCGGCGAAAATTCGAATTTTTCTCGCCGTGACAACCATTCTTGGATTTCATCGAACATTTAAAAAACTAATTTGCAAAATTGGTCCAGGCATTGTTGAGTTATGCGCATTGTTGAATTTTGAGATTCATTTTTATATTATAGATTTACGTTATCGTATGACGTGAAATATATTTTTTTCCCAGAATTGTGAAAGAAACATGTCAAAATTCTTACTAAAAATCCCTAATATCAATTTTTTGTAATAAAAGCGATATGGAAAACACCATTGAAAGCTATTCCTAGAAGAAATAAATACAGCCGGCGCATTCGCCATTTTATATAGACAACAAAAATTTCGTAATGTTGATATATGTACTCTATATTTTAATATTATTGTAACCCTACAGTATTTTTACCGATAAGAATTTATAAATATCAATGTTGTATTCCCTTATCAAATTAACGTCGTATTATCAATTGAAACTCTTGAAAACAAATCAATAATGAATTTGAATGAAAATCAATAAAAATGACCGCGTGATGAGTATTTTACTCAACTTTATCTGAGCAAAAAATCCATATTTCTTTATAATGGGAAATTTATTTATTATCAGAAATTAATATCCGAAATAATATTATCAGAACTTAATATTAAATCATTATGAATGTTGAATATTTTCAAACCAGCTACTAATTTAGATTTTTGAATCAAACATGAGATCGATCACCAATGAGAATAGAATTTCACATTAAAATTCTAAGTTATCAAAAGGGAAGAAATTAACTGATGTGCATTCAGTATGACATCATCCTTCTTTACTTGAGTTTAAATTGTTCAAACCACATGATTCAACCGAATAATAAATCTGTTTAGGGATATTAAGCGAAAAGTTCCTCAAGAAAAATTATGATTTATCCTATTTCACAATATAAATAGTTAATAATGTAGAGGGGTGAATCAAGCTCAACATTTTTTCAATACATTGTATTTTCTCATGTCATTCAAGTTTTATGCTATAGATATTGAGGAATGAAGGTAGATTTTGAATACATATATCAAATTGGGTTTCTTTTTGGCCAATAATGAGAATGACTGATGTCAATCAAATCGAATAACATACAAAAAATGAAATACGAGCTTTTTTATTGTTTCCAAATGAATGGAAATTGTTCAAAATTCAATAATTTCCAATGAAAGATTAGTTCTTTGGTTTTTTGCATCACCTGATGTCAATTTTGATGATTTGTTCTTAAATTTACATTTGATGTAAATGATATTTGTGTGATTGTCACGAAATCGCACAAACTGTAACATTATGATCAATTACAGAAGATGCATTGAGCATTTCAAGTGTGACAGTAGATAGCACACCAAATAAAATTGGAACCACTTCAAAATTTCATTTGACAAATTAATTCTCCAAAACTTTCACAACACTTCGAGATGGATTCAGCGGACCCTGAGTTTTGAAATCAGCCTGCGTAAATAAACAGTGGCTGTAAATAGATTTAATTCAATGAATTCACACGTTTTCAGTGAATTTTAAATAATTTCTCTATCCACTGAACTATTTATCTGGAATATATTTAGAAACAATGGAGAAGGCACCTACAATTAGTTTGATGAATAAAAATATTTCACTAATTTTCAAAGAAATCGCCCGCAAAATAAGGAATCTTTATAACAACTCACCTTTCCGAAGCTTCCTTTGCCGATAGCCCTCAGAATTTGAAAGTGATCAAAATTCACTGTAAAAAAAGTATTGTATAAATATTAAAATCATTAAAGAAAACCCTCAACAAAAGTTCTTGAATACAATTTTCATGAAAAACCGTAAGCTAACTTTGTGTGGAACAGCTGAAATGTTGGACGAGCGTATAAGACCAAAAGCGACCAACTGGCTTATTTGTATGGATTCATTGAAACACTATATCTCCATTAAAATTTGTTGAACCTCTAATCTGTTCAATTAATTAAAGAGTTATTTTAAAACCTTCTCTAGTGGTTGAGGGTTCGTGTGTTGAACCTCACTCGAACGTTCGTGTGTATAGATACTCACTTCGTTTATTACTTGGCAATACATTATTCGAATATAAAGATGAAAACATATACTTAATTTGTAATCGCTCTGTTTGTGTTCAAGCAGAAATGAATACCCTAAAATGTAGTTTTACTCCACAAACGCATTCATCAATGAATTTCAATAAAACAACAGTAACAAAAAAAATATGTTTGGTTGTCTCATTTCAGTGGCGCCGACTGCAAGGGGCCTGAGAGATCCCGACCCTTTCAAAATTCTTTCAGGGGGCTTAGCCCTTCAATAACTTGTGGAAATCATTAATTATATTATGCTTTGTAAAATCTAACCTGCGACATCTACACATTGTCCAACTCGATGGACAATGCGAGCTTCTAATATTTTGGGAATATTGAAAAGCTTTGAAGATCTTCTGCAGTTTTCCAAACATTTTCAGCTGTATTCAAAACAATTTGCAGGAAACGTTGAGTAAATGCTACAATTCAGGACTTATTTCTTCTTACATTTCTATGACCATACCAGGAATCCAGTAGGTGTCAATGGAAAAAATTCGAATTCTTCATCTAAATATTGCTGATCTGAAAAAACCATGTGAGGGATTGTCTTGTGCCTGCAATAAAAGGCGAGCTAGTTATAAGCATTTTGGGAATTGTTTGTGAAAGAAAAATCTTCACAAGTTTTTCGCTTCCTCGAAAGCGATGTAAAACAAAGTACTATGAAAACAACGACGCCATCATAGTTGTAAACATAAATAATAAATAATGAATATATAATAAATAATAAACATAACTACATATTAGCACATTTTCAGAATCCCAAAGAAATACTAGAAAAACGCTAAAGAGCACTTGCATTCAAATAAATCCAGATTTTGTCACTTTTCTTATCATCATATGTGATATGATACGAATCTGAACATCCTCAATGAAATCATACCTTTTTGTGTTATTAATGAAAATGTCCAGAGATATCCATCCTGGTTATATTTATCTAGAAAAGACCCAGGATGAAATGCTGTCACAAATCCAAATGATTCGAGCAATTCAAACAAATATACCAGCATCAAATATAAGGCGACTTCAGATACAGTGAATGTTTCAAATACTCAAAAACTCCCGAGAAACCAGCATTCCTAAATTCAACATGATTCATCGAAACATCTCCCAACATTTTGAAGGAAAGTGTCCAAGTCTACATTTAGTGAAGGATTTCAAGCAACGATTGTTCTATAATAATGATCATTTCAAGCTTTACGCATTTCATTTCATCGATATTTCAATACTTCTGTCAGTGCTTTCAATGCTTTGTCAATTTTTATTAAGTTCGTAGATGTCAGAAATCAATTATTCTATCCGACCCTGGTCATTTTCGAATAGACTGCCTTAAAGGAGTTATACCAGGTTGGTTCCTCTCGAAAAGCAATTTTACATTATTGTGCTATAACATGATGTGTCTCTTGTGACTGAATCAAAATAATCGAACCTGGTACAATAACTATCGTTATTTACGTCCAAACATTCAATGAATTCCGTTCATTTCCAATGCTATTTTTGATGAAATTAATTCAGGAAATTCGATAATGAATTTCAGGAATGATTTGGAGTAGTTACGCAGAACTACAGACAACATCAGAACTATTCGTTTTTGAAGGAATATTGCCATTTGATACTGGCTGATGGTAATATATAACTTCTCTAGTGGGCGATGAAATTTAATCTGATGATAGAAATGAAAATGATTGATTTAATCATTCCTTATTTCAAATTGACTACTGAAATAGAATCTGATCAAATCCTTAATTTTCGAAATGTGACAAGACTACGTAATAAATTTCGAAATTAGATTATATTTTACGTAATTAAATTTTTAAACCTGATTTTCGAATTGAACATGAAGCGACTCAAAGAAATATGGTAATAAACAACACTTCTTTGCACTTATATTCACACCAAATGAACGCATAATCACACAATATGATATAAAGATTGACTGATATTTCATTACCAAAAGAAAACTTCAATGAAAAATTGTACATCATAAAATAGATTGCATCTTATAATATAATCGAACAGACCTGGTTGATGGATACTTCTTGGAAAACTCGATTAAAAAGCTAATCAGTTTTTCCTAATCAGTCAGAGGGTTATCGAAAATACAATAGCTTACTTCACTAATATTGAATTAAAACTAAAACACTCGTCTAAAGTTTCATGGAACATAATAACAACTCTACATATGTATTGGTTGGTTAGCCCATTATCAAGAGTAAACAATATTACATCATTATTTTATATTTTATTATATTGTTAAATAACATTATCATTATAATCTTGGAACTCAAGTCTGGTGTTTCGATTTCAATTTATTATTATAAGCCAAGTTTTTTAATTTTAAGTGATAGGCGAAACCTTCGTGTCACTTATTTTACTTTGGTACACCCAGTGTAAGGATAAAGTCCCTTACGCAATCTGAAAATTTCGATAATATTTCGAAGATAACATTTCTGAACATACGGAAAACAATGAAGCAAATATTCACAATCAGACGTTTAGCAGTTAAATTGTAGCACATGTTTGGCATACACACACACACACACACATATATATATATATATATATATATATATATATATATATATATATATATATATATATATATATATATATATATATATATACCATGTATAATGAAATGGTAAATAAACAAGACATTACGATAAACGACACCTCACTTGAGGATCGCTACTACAAGAAATCAACCAGACAATTAAACTAGCATGGAGTGCATACGGAATAAATTCAAATCATATTAAAATTCAAATCCAGGATGCCACTGTACCTTAAGAAACAGACATTTGATAAATGTATACTACCAGTGATGACATACGGTTGTGAAACCTGGACACTCAAGACCGAAATCACAAGAAAGCTCCAGGTGGCGCAAATATCAATGAAACGAAACATGCTAGGCATAACAGAAAGAGACCGGAAGAGAGTAGAATGTATTCGACAGAAGACCCAGGTAACAGACGTTATCCACAACAAAAAGGTACCCACGAGACATGAAGGGACCCAGAAGAAAACCAAATCTGAGATTTAACCATGACATAAAGAAATTAGCAGGCACAACATGAACCCGATTAATCAGCCACAGACATCAATGGGCCCTACCAGCAAGACAATACGTTAATCGTTAGTTGAGTTATGTATTTAAATTTGTCTTATATATCATATTCAATATAAAAATATCCATCTGATGAATATCGAGATTGAAACGTTTCATGAAAATCTTTAATTCGATCTGTAGACTTTCTTACAATGATTCTGTACGTAGTATCGCAGTCGGTCAAGAAGGACGTTTTTTGTTCAATAAATACTCTGAATATTCTCGAAAGATCAAAACATGAATTTGTCTTCTATTTTTCTAATACCTACAGTTTGTTAACGATACATTTGGATAAAATGCAGACGGCATTTACTATAATTGTCTTTCGTGTTTCTTTTATTGAATATCTAATGCAGTAATGATATTGAATGACAGTACGTAAATTACCTCCATTAAACAGGATATTCAACATCACACAAAACTGAATTAACACCACAAGGAATTCAATTCCCAAAATTTAATCAACATATAAATATAAAATTTCCTCAGGAAATATCTAATAAATAATATATATATATATATATATATATATATATATATATATATATATATATATATATATATATATATATATATATATATATATATATATATATATATATATATATATATATCAGGGGATTTGAGAGTCAACATTATATATATATATATATATATATATATATATATATATATATATATATATATATATATATATATATATATATATATATATATATATATATATATATATATAGTATTTCAGTTGAAGAGCTCAAAGTTCAGTATATGAGGCATTTGAGAATAATTCTAATATTTAAACCTTTCGTTTTTTATGGAAGCATGAACAGATTTGTTTTTATCAACTGATAGCCTGTACGCGTTAGGAGAAGTCGGTAGCCGGACGAATAACGCGTTGTTATTCACTTTTTAATGAATTTGTATATCAAAAGTTCTGGAGATTATTTATCTCTGGTCTCAGGAGTTTATTTTGTTCGGGTCTTCAAGTTGAGTTATGTATTTAAATTTGTCTTATATATCATATTCAATATAAAAATATCCATCTGATGAATATCGAGATTGAAACGTTTCATGAAAATCTTTAATTCGATCTGTAGACTTTCTTAAAATGATTAAGGACGTTTTTTGTTCAATAAATACTCTGAATATTCTCGAAAGATCAAAACATGAATTTGTCTTCTATTTTTCTAATACCTACAGTTTGTTAACGATACATTTGGATAAAATGCAGACGGCATTTACTATAATTGTCTTTCGTGTTTCTTTTATTGAATATCTAATGCAGTAATGATATTGAATGACAGTACGTAAATTACCTCCATTAAACAGGATATTCAACATCACACAAAACTGAATTAACACCACAAGAATTCAATTCCCAAAATTTAATCAACATATAAATATAAAATTTCCTCAGGAAATATCACTCATGAAACATTTTTAATTATCATCAGATGCCCTATAAACAAGATGGGTCGTCCAATTCTTTTCCGCGTTTTATACTTGTCCAATCTGTTATTATCATGAAAGTCGAATCCATAGGAATACATCAAAGAGGGGCTTCATTTCCTCAACCACAAAGGGATATACTGAGATGAATTTCTGATTGTGTTAGAGAAGAAAACATCAACTTCTTCTTGAATTTAATTTCCTCCTTTCGAAATAAACGAAAAGTCCCACAAAGATATTCATTCAAGGCTCTTTTTAATATATTCAGCTATTTTTATTAGAGATATTTACATTTCACTGATGACGCAGTCAGTTCTTATTGAATATTTCATCTTGACTGCATTATTAAAAAGCTAAATAAGCCTAAATGGTTTTTTTATAGTAAATGGCTTACTGTAATAACAATTTGACGACCAACAGTTTATGAAAATGAACTGTTCGATCTACGTGCGGATACTTCCAAAACGTAGCTCAAAAATGCAAATAAGGTTGAGTTGGGTTCACAATGACAAATAGGAATCGACTACAAGATGAGACTTATGAGAAACACGTAAACCAAACGAATGATATCAATTAGAGCTGCTATAAGCAATTGAAGAATTCAACAAGTTTTTCTGAAAAAAGTATGACACCTATAAATTCAATGGACGATGAATCTACTCTGTGATAGTTCATATTTGAATGAGAGGTAATAATAAAAACTTGTCTAAAAATCACTGACTGAACAATTCTTTATTCGACTAGTTTTGCCTAATCTTGATGCCTCATTCTTGATAATGCTGTAAAAGGCGAAACTAGTCGAATAAAGAATTGTTCAGTCAGAGATTTTTAGACGAGTTTTTATTATTACCTCTCATTTAAATATGACACCTATTCTCAATAATTAAGATGATGACATCAATACCGCTAAATTATAAAGAAAAGCTCCAAAAAGTAATTACCCTGTTAAAGAATGTAACTTCATGCCTTAAAACACTTAACGATTTCACAGTAATGGATACACACCTTCAGAACGACAATAATTGTTTACCGTCGATATAGGTACCCTATATCGACGGTAAACGTCTACAAACACAACACAATGGCACATGTATCATCACGATCTGAATTCGACGAAGTCCCATTGAAGTTATCAGTTCAAATCGAAGTATTTTGCAACTGGCGCAAATTAAAAAATTTGGAGATGGTTTTATGGCGTGGTAGTGAAATTCTTTCACTTTCCACTCACATTGTCAGCTATTGCCTATAAGGGAGCCTTTTTCCGTATCCGTAGTGAATTTAAGAAATTCAGGAAAAAAACTGTTACGAGTATGAATGATGTGCGTTGGGTTAGCAACTATTTCAGCAGTATTATTTAATTATTAGCAGTATTTTAAAAAATACTGGTTAACGTTGTAAATAAAACAATGAGGGAGTATAATGACAATTGCAACATTATGTCCACATGTCACTTCTATGTGAGGCGAAGTGTCAACTGTAATAATAGAATTTACGGATGGAGGGATAACTGCACTATTGGTATTAACGGATAATAGTGAAGCGTTTGACAATAATGTTAAAAATTTCGGTATAAATGTTACAATATACCGAAATAAAAACAATGTTAAAATTTCGGTATGAATTTTACATTATACCGAATTCTACAATGAATTCTATGTTTCTGATACACATGTAATAAATGAACTGTCGAATTCGTGCTGGTACATCTGGATTCATTATACCCCCCCCACACCTGGCCTCTGCACATGTGTCATACAAATATATATTAATATACATATATCACACTTCTCTCGTGTGGGGATGTTAGTACCCCCATCGGGCGCCTCCCCAGGTGGCGGATAGGGTAAACTCTCCTAGATATAGGAGACACTGATACACAGGGCGAACCAAAAACTAACTTAACAAATCCATTAGCGTCTGTTCAGTATCTGACGGCCAATGGTCAGCGTCTGTTTCTCTAGTTGGGGCGGCTGTATATCAATCTTTCGATTCTGTGGGATCAGAGACACCATGCGGAGAAAAATCGGAGCTCCCCAAAAACCTTCCATAATCTCAAAATCAAACAAAAACATCACATCGGTAAAACTAACGTTAATATACTCGCTGAAACAGGTACACTAAAGCAGCTCACCAACACCATGAGAAAATTCAATCTGAAAATCACCGCTCACCAAGAAACACGATTCATGGACGAGAATCATTTCGATACCGACAGTTTCAGAATCTACAAGGAAAAACCTGCCGTGAAAGTAAAGGACAAATTACCGCTTTTAGGTACCGGATTCGCAATACACAATTCCATACTCGACTCAGTTATTAATTTCACATCGCCTCACGAGAGAGTGTTGTTGCTTTCTATTAAATCAGTTAATAAGCTTAATGATAAGTTGATGAGCTTACACTCTCATCATTGTGCACGCTCCCATTAAACACCACAACAAAACCGTTCCAGAAAGCGTAAAAGATTTTTTGGAAACATTCTTAGAAACAACCAATAAAATACCAAAACACCAAGTGAAAATATTGCTAGAAGATTTCAACGCACAGCTAGGTAAAGAAAATTAATTCAGAGGTACTACGGGTCCCACCAAACACAAACGTACCAACAAGAACGGTGAAAGGTTAATCGCGTTCTATAGGAACTTTCAACACAAAATCATGAGAACTCAATTTCAAAAACCTAGACATTAGCTAACTACCTGGAGATCGCCCAGTCTCAAGCAGGGTGAATATCAAATTGATCATGTCGCAATATTCAAGAACAACGTAAAGGAAATTTTGAATGTCACAACTCGCAAAGGCGTCTTTGATTCGGATCACTATCTCCTCCAAATAAAAACAGAATTTCAACCCAATAGAAATGAAAAATTCACACCCAAAAAAGTTAGGTCGGATCCCGAATATCTGAAACTTCACAAGCAAACAATCATTGCACAAGCCAATCACGAAAAATCGACGAATTGGGAAATCCTCACAAAGTATATTTAGAAGGCCATTACACTAGGGCAACCTCCTAGCACCAGGAAACACCGCTGGTGGAACGTAATTTGCGATAAGTGAATAACTGCATGGAAAAAATTTTACGGCCATAAAAATGGGGAAAACTGGGAGAACTTCCCTATAACTCAAAAACAGGCCTTCAAAGTAATCAGAAGAGAAAAACGGAGATATGATTATAATAGGTGTCACGAAATACAGAAGAATTTCACCAACAATATTACTAGAGATTTTTACGAAACATTCAGAGAAAACTTGCGAGGATACCAAGCGCCCACTCTTTGTTTCAAAAAATTCGAAGAGTTTCGTTGGAAACTAACACAAAAAATAACTGCAAAATGTTAGCCGAATACTTCAGCGCTCTGGTCAACTGCAATCCATCCCAAGAAAATTTTAAGTTAGATTTTTCGGGTTTTACGCATCCAGACTCGCAAGCCTCTGATATGGAAGAGATTACGGACATTATCAAGCCCCTCAAAACCAACAAAGCAGCAGGAGAAAATGGAATTAATGCGGAACTCTAGAAACCCAACGATACTACTTTGACGCAAAAACTTCGTCATTTATTATCGGGGAATACGGGGGAATTTTCTTACTCCAGGTTGCGTACAAAATACTTTCCAAAGCACTCCTAAACAGAGTAGAACAACAAGCGGACCCACTAATTGGGGAATACCAAGCTGGATTCAGAGAAGGCCGATCATGTGGTGAACAGACCTGGACTTTGAAGATGATATTACAGATGAGGAAATGTAGAAACACAGAGATCACATTCATTGACTTCAAGAAAGCATATGATTCGGTAGACCTCGAAACCCTTTCTGAAATCATGAAAGAATTTGGAATCGATCGAAAGACCCGAAAAATTATAGAACAGACACTTACAGGTACAACTTCCAAGGTAAAATTTATGGACGAAGTATCAGATCCCTTCGAAATCAAAACCGGTGTGCGGCAGGGGGACTGACTTTCGCCAATCCTTTTCATTATTGTTTTGAAAAGACCATTAGGGAATGGAAACTTTACGTAAAGGGCATACAAGTGGATATCAAAAAAGAAAATATAATAAATGCAAAATGTTTCGCCTTTGCGGACGATATTGCTATTATCACAGACAACAGAACCGAAGCCCTTCTAGCTGTAGAAAAACTACATGAAATTGCGCAGGAAACCGGGTTACAAATTTCTTATGATGAAACCAAATACATGGAAAGAAAACCCAAAGATAAATCCTCTCTTATTACAAAATATGGTGAAATTCTGCAAGTCGGCCATTTTGAATATTTCGGGGAATCTCGGTCCTCAGTTTCAAATCGAATCGCTAATGAACAAAGAATTACCAAGCTCCAAAGGGCCTACAAGTTAACATGGGCTCACTATAACAAAAAGAGCATTTTGAGAGGCGCCAAATTGAGGCATTATAACACAACGATTCTGCCAGAAGCAATCTACGCATCTGAAACAATGGTTATTGACGGTCATTTAAGAATTAGAGAAATAGAAAAACAAGAACGAAAAATTCTCAAAAAGATTTACGGGCCAATCAATAGAAACAGCATTTGAATGAAAGGACCTCAGAGTGAACTGTATCAAAAGACAAATACGATAACGGAAGAAATCAGAAAACGACGAGCAAAGTTCTATGCACATGTCTACAGAATAAAACAGTCCAGAATACCGAAGAAACTACTCGATATAATTATGAAGAGAAAATGCGGAACAGAGTGGCTAAAAGAGGTCCAAAAGGATCGAAGATCGCACTGAATGTCGCTATAAAATCGCACATGTCAAGTTTGAGCAAAAGTCAAATCGTCAACCTGGAGTAAAATGGACAGATAAACGGAGAAAGAGCATTCAGAGAGGATGAAGCGTTTTTGGAAGGCAAAAAAGATGAAGCAAAAGTCATAATAATGGCGAATTCAAGCTGAGTGGCTCTCCCCATGGGGAACAATCGTAATAATAATAATCATAATAATAATATCACACTTCTCCCCTTAGTAAAATCAAAAGAAATGAATAACAACACGAACACCCTAACCATAAGTTGAGAAAAAGAAAAACAAATCAATATATTTTAATCTATCGATAGGTTTAACTGCCTCTTTTGGTCTGGGACTTGGAACACAGTTTTCCTCAAAAGTATTTTTACTGTCAGGCCTAACAACTAGATCAGAACTTTAAGATTTGAAAACCTCATTTGCATGCTCGTTATTTTTCTGATTGAGTAATAACTCTTCTCCAAACGCATGGTTTATCTGATTCAACTGGCGTTTCCAAATAACATTGTTTAGTTGTGGAATTTTGACCAAGTAAGTCGTTAAACCTATTTTTCATACACTGCAGCCAGAATCCATGCGATCTTAGAAGCAATTCTGTAATCTTCAACTGTAATATTATCTCCAATTTCAAATTCAATATTTCTCTTGACATTATAATACTGTTTTTGCTTATTTTGTTTATTGAGAATTATTATTTTCAAATCACCATATTCGTTGCAAATAGGAGGTGAAAGTATATCAAATCTTGTACGTATTTTCCTCCTAATCTTAAGATCACTGGGATTTCGACCCGTTGTGAAATGTATGTGTTCCTGATATATAATAAGAAGTTTTTTATACGTTTATTGATATAGTTCCTTCATTTTTACCTGAAGCATTTCTGAAGAGTTTTTTTTTGTTTTCACGGATTTCTCCGCCTGACCTTTAGATGAAGGATGGTAAGGTGGAGAAGAACGGAATCCAATATCATTTAATTTCAAAAATGCCTGAAATTCAAGTCTGAATGAGCCAGCATTATCAGAAACAATCACACGTGGCAAACCAAATCTTCTTCGCAAAACAACTTCGCGGAATTTCAATAGCTGATATCGCAGTAATTGTGTTCACTGAGAAAACTTCAACCCACTTCGGGTGGGAGTCAACCAGTATTAAAAATTATTTTTTTTAATAAGTCAAGGTGAAGCCATACTTCGACTGTAAAAGGTCATGGTACTAAAACGGCTTTATCTGGACTCTTACTATTGATCATACAATTGTCACACGACCTACACAAATCTTTGATATCCTTACTTAGTCCAGTCCACCAGAAATATGATCTCACCAAACTTTTTATTTCAACAACACCCATGTGTGACCGATGCAAGTCTTTCAATGAACCTAGTTTCAAATTATGAAGAATTTACAATCTAATATTTTGAAGTAAGCAATATTCTTCAACGCTCAATTTTTCTCGAATGCTGTAAAAATGTTAATATTAACTGTGAATTCCATTGGGCCACCCTACGCAAATATTTGATGACTTTCTCAATTGTTTCGTCCAAAGATGACTCTTTTCTAACGGACGCAAAATCGATTGGAAAATGTTTATTATTTTCGAAGTACTCAATGAAATCTCCTTTTCTCCTCGACAATTTCTCTGTTATAGAATACTGATGAGGCAGTTGCAATCGAGATAAGGAATCGGCACAATTTTCAACACTAGATATGAATTCAATATCCTACTGTTATCTGGATAATAGTAACGCCCATCTACGTAACCGGTTTGCTGAAAACTGAGGTATATTCTTTTCTCGATAAAAAATCGAAAGAAGTGGTTTATGATCCGTAATGAAGGTAAAATGTCGTGCATAAAGATACTGATAAAATTTTTTAAACCAAAAATAATAGCCAAAGCCTCTTTCTCTATTTGAGAGTATTTAGTTTCAGTATAAGATGAAGTGCGTGATGAATAAGCAATGGGTACCGCCCTAATTTTTTCTTCAATAGATTATATTTATATAACGTTAGACATATATAAACCTGGCACAAATTCTCCATAAGAGTTAACTAATCCCAGAAACGTTTTCTATTGGGTAACGTTATGTGGTGCCGGAGCATTTTTATAGCTAATATTTTTTCTTCATTTGTGTATAATCCCTTCTTGTCAATTTTGAAACCTAAATATTTTACTTCCGATTTGAAACACTTGATCTGAACGTTCAATGCGTTTCATTTTGGATTCTACTGTAACTGAAGTATCATCTAGAAACCAATAACACCCTCAATATCAATCAATAACGATTCCATCATCTTTTGAAATTTTGCCGTCACGGAAGCAATTTCAAATGGAGCTCTAATGTAACGACATAACCCCTTGTGAATAGTTATGGTTACCAAATTTTTAGATTTATCATCTAAACAAACCTGTGTATACGCATAAGCCAAATCAAATTTACTGAAATAAATTCCATCTTGTAGTTTAGAAAATAATTCTTCTATTCGTGGTAAAGTATACTGGTCGATTTTCAGGTGCGGATTCAAAGAAATTTTAAAATCGCCGCAAATTCAAATTGTTCCATCTTTTTTTAAAATAGGTACTATCGGAGTCCTCCATGGACTATAATCGATGGTTTCTAATACACCTCAATTTTCCAATCTCATCAATTCATCCTCCACCTCTTCTCTAATGGCAAACGGTAGAGGTCGTGCGCGAGAAAATTTGGGAGATAAAGATATTGAGAAAATTCCTGCCGAATAAAGAAAGAACAGTAGCACCTCTGATGACATAAAAATTCAAACCGTGAGATTCGTTCCGGAACGTAACTGTTTACTTAAAAACCCCATTGGTAAAACTATTTCGCCATTACATAAATGAAACTATTTATTTGTTTCCAGTAAATTTAGGAAAATTGCGTATATAAAATATGTCCGATACTACAGAAAAAATTGAACCTGTATCTGAATTTAAATAGAAATTTAAACCTTCAATCGAAATATCGATTAATATAGGATTAACATTATAGCTTAAGCTGAACAACTTATACTCGTTCGATTCTGTACAACCTAAATATACCCCCACACTCGGCCTCTGCACATGTGCCACACTAGGATATATTGATATGAGTGCATATATCACCGAAACAATTGTCGCAATTTCACCTGTATCGTGTCGATCATGTGGGGTACCACAAGGATCTATACTGGACTCGTTGCTTCATTCCGTATAAAAAGATATGGAGACAGCACCAATTAACTAACGTTACATAACCTCACCTAGCATACTTGAAGATTCAATATCAGCTTATTTCATGGATACATTGAGAAATAATCAGCGTTTTCGTCTATTGAGAATAATTGGTAATGTTCCCTTATAATAACCTCTAGTTAATTAATTAATAATCGATTAAAATAAAATAATGGTTCAAACCAACTGAAATCGATTATGGAGATCACTAATTGCACGAGCATCTCATACATCACTTCAGGATAGTGAAAAAGAAAAGTGTGTGAAGTGCCCTTAAAAATATATTTCAGCGGTAATTCAATCAACGTACTCCTTCAACTTTAATCATCACGAAAACTTTTGAAATGCGCGAATAACCAAAAGAAAGGTGAAATAATGAGATGCAGGTACAACAATTATAGTGCTACGTGAGAAAACTTAATCATACGAATAAATTTCAAACCTTCAAAATGAAATGAAATATATAATTCTCCTAATTATCATGACAATAATATCGTTAGTTCTACAATATCACCATTTCACGGATATAATCTCTTTTTCAAGCTGAAATCATGGGATTGCAAAACTAATAGATCGAATCTGCTCACAAATGAATGGGAATTTCAAGCCTATTTTTTCACGTTCAAAATCAGAGGTTGAAATGAAAAATTCCCCATTTTTCGTAAAAGGTTTATCTGAATATTTAGTGCCCACTCACCAATCTGTGAACAAAGAACCTAAATTTTTTTCTTTGAAGACCTTTTTTCAATAGTTGCATTTTTGTGCGCCATTATTATGGATTTGACAAGAAATCCTTTAAAAATGAATTAGAATCAATAAATTAGCATTAATAATTAGTAAATTCAGTGGACGATGAATCTACTCTGTGATAGTTGATATTTAAATGAGAGGTAATAATGAAAACTTGTCTAAAAATCACTGACTGAACAATTCTTTTATTCGACTAGTTTCGCCTTTTACAGCATTATCAAGAATGGTTCTTGATTGAATTACATTCACTTGAAATTACATTCTTGATAATGCAGTAAAAGGCGAAACTAGTCGAATAAAAGAATTGTTCAGTCAGTGATTTTTAGACAAGTTTTTATTATTACCTCTCATTTTATTATAAATCATTAGTTGGGAAATGAATAACAGCTTCTGTGGTGCAAAAAGGAAAATTAAAATCAGATGAGTAATTGAAATAATCCCTCCTCGAAGTTATACGCTGCAACTTTTTTCACATATTGACGCGCACTCTTCGAAATATACCTTCAGGTTTTTATATTATAGCAGAAAATCTCTCATACAACTCTTACACTCATGGAGTGTTAACTAAAGTACGATGAACCACAGTTTGACATGTGCCAATGAGAGAAAGCTACAGAAAAAAAAGAGAGAACTGATAAAACCATTAATACATCGATTCAATTTTCTCTATATTTCCAAATCCTACACTAAGGTTCGCAACAACAATGTAAACACAATATATATATATATATATATATATATATATATATATATATATATATATATATATATATATATATATATAAGAAAATGAACACTAGAACATTCATTTGAAAAATTCAAATTCACCAAGAGAATGTTAAAGGAGAGCTAGATATGTGAACGTGTACGATGTGATGTCTCCATTATCCTTCAAGGGATAAATGTTAGAGAAATATTGAAATCGATGCCACACCTGATGGAAGTGCTAGACATATATGCTTCGCTCTGCAAGGAACTCGTCAGTCGCACCACGTCCATCGAAGTGAGGCAACGATTTCAACCTCCAGACATCTTCTTATGATTCCAAGTGGAAGACCGTAGAGTAATGAATACCAGCTCTACAATTCGATCTATAGGAATCAGTAGAAAACACCTTTCAGATTACAGACAAACCAAGCATCGAAATTTCACATATCTTCTATACCGTAGGTATAGAAGATATATTATATATATTATGAAATATTGTTTAAAATATATAATATTTCATTCAGTGCCACATGCAAAAAAACAAAAACTTCATTTCCGTATATATATATATATATATATATATATATATATATATATATATATATATATATATATATATATATATATATATATATATATATATATATATATATATATATATATATATATATATATATATATATATATATATATATATATATATATATATATATATATATATATATATATATATATATATATATATATATATATATATATATATATATATATATATATATATATATATATATATATATATATATATATATATATATATATATATATATATATATATATATATATATATATATATATATATATACGGAAATGAAGTTTTTGTTTTTTTGCATGTGGCACTGAATGAAATATTATATATTTTAAACAATATTTCATAATATATTTAATATATCTTCTATACCTACGGTATAGAAGATATGTGAAATTTCGATGCTTGGTTTGTCTGTAATCTGAAAGGTGTTTTCTACTGATTCCTATAGATCGAATTGTAGAGCTGGTATTCATTACTCTACGGTCTTCCACTTGGAATCATAAGAAGATGTCTGGAGGTTGAAATCGTTGCCTCACTTCGATGGACGTGGTGCGACTGACGAGTTCCTTGCAGAGCGAAGCATATATGTCTAGCACTTCCATCAGGTGTGGCATCGATTTCAATATTTCTCTAACATTTATCCCTTGAAGGATAATGGAGACATCACATCGTACACGTTCACATATCTAGCTCTCCTTTAACATTCTCTTGGTGAATTTGAATTTTTCAAATGAATGTTCTAGTGTTCATTTTCTTATATATATATATATATATATATATATATATATATATATATATATATATATATATATATATATATATATATATATATTGTGTTTACATTGTTGTTGCGAACCTTAGTGTAGGATTTGGAAATATAGAGAAAATTGAATCGATGTATTAATGGTTTTATCAGTTCTCTCTTTTTTTCTGTAGCTTTCTCTCATTGGCACATGTCAAACTGTGGTTCATCGTACTTTAGTTAACACTCCATGAGTGTAAGAGTTGTATGAGAGATTTTCTGCTATAATATAAAAACCTGAAGGTATATTTCGAAGAGTGCGCGTCAATATGTGAAAAAAGTTGCAGCGTATAACTTCGAGGAGGGATTATTTCAATTACTCATCTGATTTTAATTTTCCTTTTTGCACCACAGAAGCTGTTATTCATTTCCCAACTAATGATTTATAATTAAATGAGAGGTAATAATAAAAACTTGTCTAAAAATCACTGACTGAACAATTCTTTTATTCGACTAGTTTCGCCTTTTACAGCATTATCAACAATGTAATTTCAAGTGAATGTAATTCAATCAAGAACCATTCTGGATAATGCTGTAAAATACGAAACTAGTCGAATAAAGAATTGTTCAGTCAGTGATTTTTAGACAAGTTTCTATTATTACCTCTCATTTAAATATGAACTATCACAGAGTAGATTTGTCGTCCATTGAATTTACGAATTATTAATGCTAATTTATGGATTCTAATTTATTTTCAAAGGATTTCTTGTCAAATCCATAATAATGGCGCACAAAAATGCAACTATTGAAAAAAGGTCTTCAAAGAAAAAATTTAGGTTCTTTGTTCACAGATTGGTGAGTGGGCACTAAATATTCAGATAAACCTTTTACGAAAAATGGGGAATTTTTCATTTCAACCTCTGATTTTGAACGTGAAAAAATAGGCTTGAAATTCCCATTCATTTGTGAGCAGATTCGATCTATTAGTTTTGCAATCCCATGATTTCAGCTTGAAAAAGAGATTATATCCGTGAAATGGTGATATTGTAGAACTAACGATATTATTGTCATGATAATTAGGAGAATTATATATTTTATTTCATTTTGAAGGTTTGAAATTTATTCGTATGATTAAGTTTTCTCACGTAGCACTATAATTGTTGTACCTGCATCTCATTATTTCACCTTTCTTTGGTTATTCGCGCATTTCAAAAGTTTTCGTGATGATTAAAGTTGAAGAAGTTAGTACTGGACGAGTACGTTGATTGAATTACCGCTGAAATATATTTTTAAGGGCACTTCACACACTTTTCTTTTTCACTATCCTGAAGTGATGTATGAGATGCTCGTGCAATTAGTGATCTCCATAATCGATTTCAGTTGGTTTGAACCATTATTTTATTTTAATCGATTATTAATTAATTAACTAGAGGTTATTATAAGGGAACATTACCAATTATTCTCAATAGACGAAAACGCTGATTATTTCTCAATGTATCCATGAAATAAGCTGATATTGAATCTTTAAGTATGCTAGGTGAGGTTATGTAACGTAGTTTATGTAGTTAATTGGTGCTGTCTCCATATCTTTTATACGGAATGAAGCAACGAGTCCAGTATAGATCCTTGTGGTACCCCACATGATCGACACGATACAGGTGGAATTGCGACAATGGTTTCGGTGATATATGCACTCATATCAATATATCCTAGTGTGGCACATGTGCAGAGGCCGAGTGTGGGGGTATATTTAGGTTGTACAGAATCGAAGTGAGGCAACGATTTCAACCTCCAGACATCTTCTTATGATTCCAAGTGGAAGACCGTAGAGTAATGAATACCAGCTCTACAATTCGATCTATAGGAATCAGTAGAAAACACCTTTCAGATTACAGACAAACCAAGCATCGAAATTTCACATATCTTCTATACCGTAGGTATAGAAGATATATTATATATATTATGAAATATTGTTTAAAATATATAATATTTCATTCAGTGCCACATGCAAAAAAACAAAAAACTTCATTTCCGTATATATATATATATATATATATATATATATATATATATATATATATATATATATACATAATATATATATATATATATATATATATATATATATATATATATATATATATATATATATATATATATATATATATATATATATATATATATATATATATATATATATATATATATATATATATATATATATATATATATATATATATATATATATATATATATACATATATTCAATAAATATCCTTCACTCCATAATGAACTTGCAAGGAAAAACTCTTGACGTATTTTACTCGCATTAAAAAATCAAAAATTGTGACATAGTTCGACTATTTAATACATTCCGAAGATGTTAAATTTTGAATGAAATCATTTCGAAGACCATGTGTTCTCTGCGTGTGTTTTCTGTTGTAAATTGAAGAATAACATCACCATTCAAGGGGTTTCCACCCTTTGCCTCGCGGCCGCGATATTGGAAAAAGAGCGCAAACATTTTTTCCTATATCTCACAAACTATGAATCACACGAAAGAATCTTCGGAAAATAAATTGTAGCAAATCGCTTTGACTACCAGTCTGTTTCAATACTTATCTCAAATAAAATTCAAAATAATAAAGTTATCGCAATAATAATGAAAAAGTCTCGAAACAATTTTTTTTTCATTATATAGCTTTTGCATCAATCATTTCACTACAAAATGACCTCCAACCAATATTGTAGAGGGTATTTCAGCAAACATTTTCAACTATCATTATTTTTCAACATTTATGAGGGTTTCACAGCGCTACAAAGTTGATGGGTTCTCTGAACTGGCAACATTCCTATGTTATTACTTAGATGCTATTGCCGTTTTTATAATATGAAACTTAAAATGTTATCGTTTTGTCAATTTTACTGATTCAATAAGTCATATTAGTTCGAATAATCTTATGGTGTCATTTTCATTAAGTCATCTTTGTTCAATGCATCTGCACCACTAGAACAATCTTCCAATAATATCCACAGTAGTCATTTCGTTATAGATGGTGGTTTTTTGTCACAAAAAGTTGCTACGGATCGGAATTCGTCATTGATCATCATTCTTACGAAGTATGTTCGGTATATTCAAGGTCACTATAGATTATCTGTTGGTTTCTGTGTCGACGAAGATAAATGAGTTGCAGATACAGTCTTTGTCTATTTTGCGCTTGCTGCATCCCAATCCTATGATTGCCTGACTATCGCAGCAGAGGCTGGATTTTCACGCTTTCTCAGGATGAGGCATATCATTAGCAGCCTATAACATGCGTAAACTGAAATTCATCAAAATTATAGAGCAGCGTGTAGAGTAAGTAAGCAGGTGGTAGAGTTCTATTCCTCTATTAGCAGAAAGAGAGAAACTTTATACGGCAGTAATGAAGATGATTCTCTGGGCCTTATGACGTATAAATGGTTTTCAAGACAGTAATCAGCGACACATTCAATTTATCATCCCTTGTTTCAGCACAAGATGCAGCTCGTTTCCACATTGTGCGAATTTATCACCAACTCCACTGCAATACTGAAGAATGGCACTGGAAAAAAAAATAGGAACATTTGAACACCAACCCAAACCCAATTCTCTTTCTGCGCGTGCAAAGGAAATTGAGGAATCAAGTGCTGTTGCGGGAAAGCAGGTCTAAAATGCTCTGCAGTGTGCTTCAATTGTTTTGTAGAGACCTGCAGAAATATATGGAGTTATCAAAATCAATGAAATAAATTGATTTCGAAGATGTATTACTCCAATTTTAACTTATGATGACTCGAATTTCCCGTAATTCCACAACCTTCGCTTTCGACACTGAATTGGATCCTGAATCAAAGTGAGGACTATCCAAAAAATATCGAAGAGAATAGCTGAAAAATGATTAGTGAAATATATCATTATGCCAAGATTATTTCAACTAGAAAAGTAGGGTACATCAGACCTACTGTGAAAAATGTCATTAATAACTGAGAAATTATATCTGAATATTGAAA
Organism: Henosepilachna vigintioctopunctata; assembly: GCA_030704895.1. Lineage (NCBI taxonomy): Eukaryota > Metazoa > Arthropoda > Insecta > Coleoptera > Coccinellidae > Henosepilachna > Henosepilachna vigintioctopunctata. The sequence continues at coordinate 2,945,305 of JARQZJ010000041.1, forward strand.
ACTCTGTATGAAAATGAAGAATAATCTAAAAAGCAGACTGACGTTTCTCACGTTTATGACATGATTCTCACGACTAGCGAAAAGCCGGTTAATTTTACAGCGCTCTGAAACCCCCTAAATGCACGAAATCAAAGAAAATAAAGGTAAAAATCTTTAGGGAAATAACTTCTACAAGATTGGTCTGAAGTCATGTTGTCATGAAATAATCATTGAGGAAGCTATATTACAAAAAAAGCTATTTTCCACAAATTATATAATTATGTCCTCACAGTTTTTCTGTGGGGACATAATTTGAAATTTAAGCTGTCAAAAATCGCAGATTTAATATAATGGGTACTGTACAGAGCTGCAAGATGAAAAAAATTACTATTTTCCATAATTAAACTGAATAGATACATCGTAAAGTTTATTCTTTTGTTTTTCATATTTTATACTTATAAAATATATAAAAATAAAGTATGTGAATATAAATAAATATATACCGAGTCCTGGTCTGAGACGAAATAATACGAGTATATATTGGGTCGATCACAGTGAATCAAATGCAATGTCATGCGCTCTAATCGACGTGATAATGAATATTATGGGTGTTGTGGTCGATGTGATGAATATTTTGATGAACTTTCAGTAATTTTGACGTGACACTTAGCACAGCATAATGTAGTGTCATGAGATTTGCATTCACTCACTTCTGTATACATACAATTGAGCAAAACTTTCATTTACATTTTACATTTTATTCTAATTTCATTCAATTTATGCCAAATATGCCATTAAATTGAAGATCAAAATATTCAACCTAAACTACAGTCACTAAAATCTAATACCCTTCAGACAAAAATCTAAAACCTTCGGTTTGGTATTTGAGATGATGGAAAGTAACGCCTATTCTCGTCAATTTCTGGAAAGGCCCATCCACAATACACCCATAAAACGGTATGCTAAAAATGGGCCAACAGACGGGACAGGTCAAGAAAAATCCAGAGGTAACACAATTATCCTTCTGACGCATTCAAGAGGCCTAACCAAACAACTCTAGACTATCTGGATGGATCTATACACGAAGGTGGCGGTAAGAAATAGCAGGGTGGCGAAGTACTGTAACGTTTTAAAATACTTCACACTAGTTGATGATTTAAATGTTAAGACAGCACCGCATGAAGAGATCGTAGTTCGAAATACACCCATGTAAGTACACATGATATTCCGGTTATAGATTCATTCCGATATTGGATTTCTCTTATCGACTATTGCGACTGATAAATCTTTCTAATTGTTACATATAACATCTTTATCTTTATAAATTTTAAGTGCACTCGTAAGCGGTAAATGTTTCGAATCATCGATTATCTCATTGATTATTTTTCTCTTCAACAGAATTTATGCACCTTAAATTACATTTTCAATTTCGCATGAAATTCCAAAATAGTCTACATTATAAGAACGATCTTTTCCATCTTCTCAATCCTTTATTCTCTGGTTAATTCTTTTTTTCTATTTATTCAATTTCAACGAGCAAAACAAGTCTTTTATTTTTAAAATTTTCTCGATATGTTGCGTAGATGCAAATTTGTGTTTTTCTTACAAAAACTAGTTTTCTCATCTTTCATTTTCTTTATTCCAAGAGTCAACTGTTATGAACAAAATGGAAGATAAAACTACACAATAGATCCGAAATAATTTCATGAGCTGATTTTTAAGTAATATATTTTAGCTATATCCCCTGGAGTTGAAACAGGAGTTTCAAGTTAGGGTTTATGCTATATCTCTTGGAGTTGAGGCTTCAGTCTTCTGCAGTTGAAGCAGATTCAAGTTTCACCCAACTTCGAGTGACTTTGAAGATTGAACACCTTATAAGCCTTCTGAACAAGCAGAGAACATCCGGATTATTATCAAGATTCAAGATAAGAAAGATCTCTCATTCAAATTTGAATGGGAGAAATTTTATCTTGAATAAAAACATTTTGAATAGACGTTGTGAATATAAGTATCTAGTTTCACTGTCTATATTGTGCATAAATCAGGTGAATTTATATACGTCTCCCAAAATGTGAGAGTTAACTAGTGCAATCACTAACATTTCGTGGGTAAGTACGTTATATGAAACGTACAATGGTGCAATTTTTACATCAATATTTACACTGAACAGCTAACGAACAAATATGAGGCATATGAAGCACATGTGCACAGGTAGGTAAACATGACAAAAACCGGGATATAATTATTCATCTCTGGATGGAAATTTTAAGTTTATCAAGTACGTTTAAATGCTACTTAGGTTAGATTGTCTGATTTTTCATTGAGAGCCTCAGGATGATTCCGTATATGGTACATTTCCAAAGAGAGGCGCTTCTTGTAATTGTGTTCTTCATCCAATATTTTAGTATTTTCGTAATTTCAGTTTTGGCAGGTGTCTTCAACTTCAACATGAAATTATATGTACATATGTATATATATATATATATATATATATATATATATATATATATATATATATATATATATATATATATATTTATAAGAAAATGAACACTAGAACATTAATTTGAAAAGTTGAAATTAATCAAGAGAATGTTATAGTAGAGCTAGATATGTGAACGTGTACGATGTGATTCTAGTGTTCATTTTCTTAAATATTTCATTCAGTGCCATCAGCACAAAAAAATTTCATTTCCTTATATATATATATATATATATATATATATATATATATATATATATATATATATATATATATATATATATATCTGTATGTATACATGACAATCATTTGAATCATCTGGCTTACCATGAGTTTTTCAGAGGTTTCCTCACGGTGAAGAAGATTAAAAATTTCGAAGTGAATGCTGAGCCAGAAATATTCCTCTAAACTTTGAGAAAAACAGAAAATTTCCTCAAAATGTCGATTCTTCTCAAAAAACTAAGCTTGACGTTTTGATATCTATGTTGATTCATGAAATTCAATTCATTATTCATTAGTTTTGACAAAGCTGTAATATACAATGAAACCTAAACGGCAATAAAGCTTTCAACATTCAAAATGTTAATATAATGTCAATATATATATATATATATATATATATATATATATATATATATATATATATATATATATATATATATATATATATATATATATATATATATATATATATATATATATATATATATATATATATATATATATATATATATATATATATATATATATATATATATATATATATATATATATATATATATATATATATATATATATATATATATATATATATATATATATATATATATATATATATATATATATATATATATATATATATATCATGTGGGGATTCATCAAGGGTACATTCCAAAAATAATTTGATACATACAGGATATTCCAGAAATGTGTGACATACCAAAGTTATGTTTTTTTTTATGGAACTATTTATTTATTATTTATTTGACTAGGTTTTCAATTTTTTTTTGAACGCCCTCAAATACAAGGCGTTCCATAAGGAAAAACATAACTTTGGTGTGTCTCACATTTCTGGAACCCCCGGTATGTATCAAATTATTTTTAGAATGTACCCTCATAAATTCCCACATGACTGCGTGGTCATATCTTTTCAAAAATTAACCTTTTCGTAATAACAGATATACCTTATATATATATATATATATATATATATATATATATATATATATATATATATATATATATATATATATATATATATATTATAACATTTACCAATACATTTGCTCAAAATATTACCGAATGTTTTTGGAATTCGAAATATCGAACAAGAATGAATTGGTAAATTCAGCGACAGTTGGTGGAACTACCAATTTTGTTCAATTCTCTTTCAATGAAGAATGTCGACTCATGTTAGAGAACCATAACATTTGTATCTATTTTAATATTTATTAGAGTGTTTCAATAGATAATAATTCATAATTGATTTAGTGATATAGCACCTCAAGATATATAATTTCAACATTATTGTTTCCATTTATCAGTTATCTTGATCGACGATTTTAGTCGATTGAAATTATTATTTTACCAAAATATTATCTCTTCATTCATTAATGTTTCGTTGAAAAGATAAACACAAAATTTAGATTAATCTCTATAAAATGTGGAATTTTCACTTCTTCAACAAGCATCCCAACCTACAAAATGATGCAAATTCATGCAAGTAATAGAGTGTTGGATTTTCTATTACGCGGACAGAAGCTTACATGCTGAAGCAGCGTTTCCTTTTATAGACACAACTTCACCATCCTGGTTGTTCAAGTTATACTGACGCCTGAATAATTCATTATTTAGTATCGAATTTCAGGCCCCTATATAGCAGGCCTTGGTTGAATATTTGTTAGATGACTCGTATTTTCCGGATCCCTTTCCATACGTGACCAGAATGAATAGCACAAAAAAACAAGCTGTTTTCACGCGAGTTAAATGAAATTCAGATCGGCTAAATATGTGCGGTATCAGCAAATTTTTAAAGCCCCTTTTTTATTCATCAGTTAATAAACGAGCATTATAGCCAATTCGTCGTAATTAAAAACCTATGGGTTATTTTTTCAAGTCCACGTAAAAATTATACAAATTATTTACGTCATCTACTAACCGATAATTGAGAAATTCAATTTTTACTTGATCGGCACTGATTTCAAAACTTGAGCGGCGAACAAACAGAAAAGTTTTTCCCTGAAAGAAAACTCTGGCATCAAATCAAATTTCAGTACTAATTTATTGACAATCTACCGCACCTTAATTACATTCCCGAGCCCGCCCTTCTTAAGTTTTTTGAATAATCACCATACACCAGGGTTATTTTCTTTTCATTCGTGTAGCAGAAAAACAACTATTAACAAAAAGTGCAATGAACAAAACTTTTCCAAAGTTGCAAATGTTCATGGAGTGTTTGATAAAATTATAGCGAGATATGTGAAAAGTTCAAAGAAATTGAACCATATTCCTATGTAACATTACAAAATGATATCATTAGTTATGAAAACTGTTATTCAAAAAAAAATCTAATGAAATTTTTTATTGAACATGAATTGCTATGCAAATGATATCAGAAATATTTGATAAAATTTGAATATGTATGAAAAATAATGTAAGGAATACTTATTAATGAAATTGTGACCATTTAAATCTCATTGACCACTGGTTGACGCAAGTATTGTTTCTTGAGTTCTGCGGTGATATAAACCTTTTCTCTTCCGATTACCTTTACTATTGAAAATCAAGAGATATGAGGTCTCGTGATCTCGATGACCAAATTCAAACCGACAGGTACTGTTGAATTATTTAACGGATCATTCTACACCGTTCTTGAAATCCCAAGAAATTTTCAAGAATATAAGCATTCCCATTGCATTTAACAGCTTATTTCATTGTCTTTCAAACGACAAAAAACACTGAACCTATTCTCCTCTTGATATTCCATTTTCGTAAGAAATGTTTGAATTTTTGTCAGCTCAAGAACTCTGATTTCTCCTATTGAAAATTATCAAAGAGGAATGACACATTTCGCTTTCATTCTTTGCGTGTACTAGATATTGATTAGTGTATTATATCTCTCAATTACAGGGCTTCGTGTTTTAAATATATGAAATGCTTTTAATTAGTGGGTAGTGGAAATCATGGATCACTTTAATCGTAATGTGTGCTGGTGCTCAAATGTAACCAGTAACTGATTTCAATTTGGTTCCTGAAACTTAATCACTAAATCGAGAAATTTCTGTGTTTATTCCTTAAATGGAAGTTTCAATCTGCATATTGCACAATAACACAAGTTATTCGGTCAGTTAACTTTTTTTCGGCACTTTGCAAACTTGTCTGTTATCTCCTCTGTTGACTTAAAACATCAACAGATATTATTATACAGAAATCATATAAATTTTTTTTGTTGTAATCGCATTCTCGTGAAACACTTGAGCTTCATTAAAGTCCAAGGCATGGTCAAATTGTCCACTGTTGAGCTTATTTATGCAAAACACTCTTGGTGAATTTTTATATCGCTTTTTGTCGTACAATTCTTCCTCTCAGGAGATGTGTGGTTTTTCCTACAAATGACATATCACAGTGCCCACAAGAGATTTTGTAAATAATATTGTACCTACTTGAAAATTATTCCTTTTGTGCTTCAATTTTTGATTCATCATTGGTTTGTGAGGTGTTCCATGCATACAACACTCCAATCTAACACCTATGTATAAAACGAAATTTTATAACTTCCTTGTTTTCTGATTTTGATTTTTGTTTGTTGACAATATGATTATCTTGTTTTTAGAAGTGGAGAAAAATATTTTGTCGACTAGTTCACTTGGAAATTCGTTTCAATATAGCTTCCGTTCCAATTATTTCAAAGATTTTGCGATATATGATGGATTTCATATTTCTATGACTCGAAGATTCATTTATCGCATTGTGATCATTTTCATGAACATACTGTGATTTGAGGTGAAATTGATAGCTCTTCCTGAAGCGGAGGTAACATATTATATATATATATATATATATATATATATATATATATATATATATATATATATATATATATATATATATATATATATATATATATATATATATATATATATATATATATATATATATATATATATATATATATATATATATATATATATATATATATATATATATATATATATATATATATATATATATATATATATATATATATATATATATATATATATATATATATATATATATATATATATATATATATATATATATATATATATATATATATATATACATATATTAATGGTTACTTGTTGTTAGTGATTTCTTGATATTTTTATATCTGAAAACGGAACCCAGTTAATTCAATCTACTGTCTATACAGTAGATTGACTGTCTATACTGTTGTTGATTTACAGATACGAGGGCAGTTTGATAAGTCAGTGACTTTTTGAAATTCCCGCTCAGTTATTCCAAATGCAACAGTGCTGCCATCAACTGTAATCTATTAGTGGGCAACTGTCAAATTTTGAGCAAGCTTCGTCATGCAGTTGGTGTTTGATAGCCATTGAAAGCAGACAACCTCGTGAAATTTTACGAAAATGGAAAAAAGTGAATTTCGTGTGCTGATTAAGCATTACTTTTCACGTCAAAAAAACCAGCACTGAAACTAAGAAAAGCTTGATAAATACTACGGGGACTTGACACCATCAATTTCAATGGTAAACAAGTGGTTTACAGAGTTCCGTTGTGGTCGTTTCAGCACTAGTGACGCCGAACGTTCAGGTCGCCCAAAAGAAGTGATCACGCCGGAAATCGTCGATAAAATCCATGAAATGATACTGGATGATCGGAGAATGAAAGAACGTAAGTTGGCTAATGCTGTAGTTATCTCAACTGAACGGGGACATCATATTTTACACGAATATTTGGACATGAGAAAACTCTCCGCGATATGGGTGTCGCGATTGCTCACACTCAACCATAAGCGCAATCGTATGACAACTTCAAAAGAGTGTTTAGCGATGTTCAGCCGTTTTGTTACTGTGGACGAAACATGGATCCATCACAACACGCCAGAGACCAAGGAACAATCGAAACAATGGGTTGCTCGGGTGAACATGGACCAAAGAAGGCCAAACACAGTCTGTCAGTCAACAAGGTCATTGACACAGTTTTTTGAGATGCACACGGTGTTGTTCACATTGATTACCTCGGGAAAGGTAAAATTATCACCGGCGAATATTATTCAAAGCTGTTAGACAGATTCAATGTTGACTTGAAGCAAAAACGGCCGAATTTGGCGAAGAAGAAAGTGCTGTTTCATCAAGACAATGCACGTGTGCACACTTGTTTAGTCACGATGGCCAAAATCCGTGAATCGAGATACCCCATCCAGAATATTCTCCAGATTTAGCCCCCTGCGACTATAATCTGTTTCTAAACCAAAAGAAATGGCTGGCTGGTAGGAGATTTGAGTCTTATGAAGAAGTCATCACCGAAAAAAACTCGTATTTTAAGAGCCTTGAGAAAACCTATTATTTGGAGGGTATAAAAAAATTGAAAACCGCTGGAATGAATTTATCGAGCTGAAAAGTGATTAGGTAGAAAAATAAAATGTTTATTTGCCGCAACAAAAAATTTTTATTCAAAAAGTCACGGACTTATCAAACCGCCCTCGTATATAGCAGATTTACTGTCTATACTGTTGTTGTGGAAAAGTTCACGTATTTGATCAAGCCCAGTTTTTTCAAAAGATGACATATGTCACCTACAAATTTGTATAAAAACTTGGGTTTGTATTTGAGTTTGGAAATTGTTTTGTCCAACACATTGTTCATGATATATTTCACGAACTATGGCATTGGCAAAACCGAAAGAGAACCAAAATATTTGGAAGTTATTGTTGTAGATGATTGTTATTAAATTAGATTGAACGACGAAACATCTGGAAGGTCCCGATATAAGGAAAATTTATAATGCTTAGGAATGGAGAGAATCCTACAAGACGTCCAATATAATAATATTGAGTTACTATGGTCCCATTACTTGTTAGATATGTTCAGTTTATATATTTTCCGCAATAATTTCAGGCCTCATTGTTTGAAAAACATTCATCTAATCTCTTTCATATTCTATTTATAAACATAAAGATCCCGACTTTTTTTCGAAGAATTCTTTCAGCTTATGGCTTTATAGAAAACATTGAGTAGCTAAGTATTTCGGAAATGAGTTTTGTCAACTTTAACAAGCAATTAGTTGGTTTTGCGCAGCATGTTGTACAATTGGCCAGAATTATTCCTTTTAGAGACAACACGCTAATTTCAAATCTCGAAATTTTCGAGAACATTCAATGCATAGGATCGTCGAGAATTCTAAATTCGTTGCTTCATTGTGGAAACCGATGTGGATTATGGAATCATTTGTGGCTCCTTCAACTTGTCAACTGCAACGAACCCATTGTCACTTTAGATTATTATAGTTCGCTAACGATCAGAAGTTTAATAGGAATGTCGAGATCGGTGACTCATTCTAATTATTGAGAGCGAAACGTGAAAATTCTATCACCGAATGAGATGAAGTAGAAAGATATATCTGATGACAAGTTTAACGTTAGAACCATGAAGTTCTCATTTCAGTCGAAATATTTCCTAACAGAGAAAACTTGGTTGACTATCGCTTCTGAAGGATAATTTCTTCACAATATTCTAAAAGATAAATTGGTTTTCATCATCTTTTATCAGAAACATGTGGGATAAACTAATTCAAAAATGTAATACACCTAACTGAACCACTAAAAAATATGCTTTTCTCAGGTTGATAATTTATGTTTTCAATATTAGTCACACAAAATATGTAACTATGATTGATTTCACATTAATTCAGAAGGATCATTTAAGTAGAAGTTATTTTATATCAGTTTTACATGTTACTCATTCACTCAATTTGAGTTTATTTACCTATTCAAAGTTTTTTGTCGATAAAGATCAACAGGTTCAATACCTTGAATACAAAAATTCATAGCGAATATCTCAATTCTATCTATATGAGTAAACGGAATGTAGTCTGCAATTGAAAGCAGCCGTTGGCACGTGTTTCGAGCTAATTGGCTCTCTTCAGAACGGCGTTTTCTAGTTCAAGTTTCTCGAAATTTGTGGAGAGAAAAAAGAAAATATAGATTTCTAGTAAGAAAGTCAATACATTTCAGGCTTCGCCCTTGAGGCAACTGATTCATAACGGAAGCTTCCAATTGCGGGCTATACAGATAACTTTCACTTCTGTTTATATTTTTTCCCGCATTGAACCTTTTTCAAATAGTATTCACATCCACGGTTTTGAGCTTCCATAACGGATAAATGGTTGGCTCAAATAAATTGAAAAAGCCTGAAATAAGTTGATTGCCTTCACAGGAATTACTATTCTTCATTGCGATCTTCACCGATATATTCATATATATATATATATATATATATATATATATATATATATATATATATATATATATATATATATATATATATATATATATATATATCTTGAAATTGATTTATTGCCTGTTTAAGATATTTTATTTTGAAAGTTTTTAGCAATAACAGGCTTTTTGATATGAAAAAGTTTATTTTCGTTAACGTTTCGTTGTTATATTACAACTTTGTCAAAACTAATGAATAATGTAATTTATGAGTTACTATAGATATCAAAATGTCAAACTTATTTTTTAGAATAATCAAATTAGTTTTTTTGTATCTTCACTCATTGATTTTCATTATCAGAGGAATATTTTTGGCTCAGCATTCGCTTCGGAAGTTTTAGTCTTCTTCACCATGAGGAAACCTCTGGAAAACTCAAGGTAAGCCAGGTTATTCTAATAAGTGTTATTATATAATTCTAGTAAATTATTATATTAATAATATTCTAAAACGTTTCAATAAATTTCATAATAAATTACAATTCTCACTTGAAGAAGAAAAAGATGAAAAATTAAATTTTCTTGATATAACAATTATAAGGAAAGATAACAACATTTTTACAAGATGGTACAGAAAAGAAATAAATTCACAACGAACAAAAAATTATATAAGTTATCATCACTCTTCCTTGAAAAAAGGCATAATATTTAATTTTATAGATAGATCACTAAAATTAACATCATCATGTTTACGACATGAAACACTTAAAGAAGTTCGTACTCTTCTCATGAAAAATAATTACCCATTAAATTTAATTAATAAAATCATGAAAAACAGAATTCATGAATTATATAATACTTTACGTTCGAAAATAATTCCCTTTACCATATATTCCATATACTATATATTACCAAATACATTCCCTTACCATATATTCCAAAATTGAGTACAAACATTGCTAAAATATTAAAACCTCATAATTTAAGAATAGCATATACTGTCAAAACTCAAATCGAAGAAATATATACAAAATCAAAAAGTGAAACTGTTACTCAGAAAAAAACTCATACAGTTTATAATATACCGTGTAACAATTGCAATGAAAGCTATATCGGACAAATCACAAAATCTCGAAGAGAGAATCAAAGCGCATAAATAAGCAAAAACTCAAATAACAGCCTTACATAAACATACCTACAGTTTAACGCCGGTTCCGAACGGCCCTTGAGCTTGTAATCGATATACATTACCCAGCATTTTTCATTATTCAAACTACTTAAATCATAGACAAACACCCATGCCTTCAGCGGGGCTCGAACTCGAGTTCTGCCGCACCAAAGTCAGGACTTCTACCGATTAAGCTGAGGACACCGGCATACATAAACATAAAATAACAGAAAAACACGATTTTGATTACAAAAATACGAAGATTTTGGCATCTGAAAGGGACAAAAAAAGTAGAGAAATTTTAGAAATGTCACACATTCGTAAAAATTTATAAAACACAGTAAATGAAAGAACAGACGTTAAACATCTTAATTCTATTTACAACAACTTTATAAACCTCACAAATAACACTCATAAAATAAACACACAACAATCACCAAATATCACATCTCAAAACTCATTTTTTCCAGATCTACCTTCAGTTTCACACACATAAACCAACAATATACATATTCTGGATAAGTATAAAAAACTATATGTTATTATATATATGTCAATATAAATCACACTTATTAGAATCACGTGGCTTACCATGAGTTTTTCAGAGGTTTCCTCATGGGAAGAAGACTCAAACTTCCGAAGCGAATGCTGAGACAGAAATACTCCTCTGATAATGAAAATCGAAGAGTTAAGATACAAAAAAACTAATTTGATTTTTCTAAAAAAAAAGTTTGACATTTTGATATCTATAGTAACTCATAAATTCAATTATTCATCAGTTTTGACAAAGTTGTAATATAACAACGAAATTTAGTTCCGTTGAAGTTTCGTTGTTGCTACTTATAAAACAAAGCGGAAGATTTCACAAATCGTTTTGAAATGATTGTTGGGGCCTACACAAAACATAGTTGATCGATATCCGCTTTATATTTATGTACCTACTGATTTATTATTCAATTCAGCCAATAGTCCTTTTTAGCTATCTCGAATATTCATATGGTATCGACATATTATGAAAAAATAATCCCATTTTATGGACACAAAAGCTCGAAAATATGATATATGAAAATATGACAATAAACCTGCTTCGCAAAAGTGAATCAATGTGCTGTGACACAACATCGGATTCTGTAATCTAATACCGTGAAACGACAAAATAAAGCATGACAGTTACGTTCTTTATATCTCTGATGTTGAAAAATGAACCCACTGTAAACATTTTTTTCAGTAACATAAACGATATCGGCTTTGAATATTCGAATTGAACAATATGAACTCGTTAAATCTTTTGTGTACTTCATGTGGAATTAGTGGAGATCCTTTTCAACTATGATTTCAAATCCAAAAAGCATTGAGGTCAATTTACTATAGAGGTTCCAAACTACACGATGGGTGTAGGGTCCAGTTTGAAAACAATTGTCAATGTGACAGACTCAGAATTACAAAGTTCTGAGGTTTTTGAATGAAATATCTACAAACTGATCTCACTGATCTCCTCACGAGAAAGCGATCTAGAATGCTCGAGTCGTTTCTTCGATAGAAAGCTCACGTAATTAGTTCACGAATGAATGTTTTGAAAATCATCGATATTTCATCGTTTAGATGCACGGATCCCTGAAAATTCCTTATGAGGATTAAACAATCGCTTGGAATTTCCATTCAACAAACTACATGATTTTCTGGTGATAGGTTGTGGTTCCGTTGACAACATTTGTGAAAATAGCTCTTTGAGACTTTTATTTGAAATATCTTCATCAAGGAACTCATTATTTAAGTGTTGTTATTGTTTGCACTTTTTACATGGAAATTTACAACAGCAGGTATCCATAAAATAAAATATTCCATACATTAAATCAATATTCTGTCCTCTATATAAGCTAGTATTTGGGAGATCAAGATCCGTTTCTCAGATGAAATATGGATATGAAAGCTCCAAGTTTACTACAACGTATTTAATACCTTCGTATTTATAATAATAAATTTATATTAGGTGATGTAATAAAACAGGTATGAAACTCTAGGTTCTTCAATAACAGTCAAATTTCAATACAATATTGATGATTGTACTTTAGTTTTTACTGAGTGCATATACTCACTCAATTTTATAGATTTTGTGACATATTCGTTTTTCAGTGAGTGATAAATGAGGCATGAATGGGTGTTCTAGAACCTTCACATGACAAAAGAAGCATTCAGCTACTTTCCAGATTATTTCAGTAAGCATTTCAGAAACAAAGGTTATTCGCGAGAATCAAATGTGCACATCGAATGAGTATATGGCAATGACAATTGAATTTCATATATTTTAGGCTTTTCACTTGTTTGTTGTTGTTTCTCTGACGACTTTCAGTGTGTGTTATTATGTTATATAATATAACATTTGTCATTTTTATTTTTTGTGAAACAGAACATTTACAAAAAGGAAAGAGACTTCAGAAAATATAAACGTATGGCAACTAATTTCAATCGTGACACTTACAAAGAAATGCGCAACATTGTAAAAAATAAAAATAAGTCTGCCTATAAAACCTTTATTTGTAGCTCACGAAATAAAATATCGTCATATCCGTTTGAATATTGGTCATACATTCGGAATAAGAAAGGCATTTCGCGTTGCCAGGTGTAATGATGGATGGAGAGAATGGATAAAAAAACCGCAAGAAATAATTGATGCCTTAGCTAAATACTTCATTTCTGTTCATACTAAATGAAATGCTGATGACAGCTTTTATCACGATGGACATGGGGATCATAACTTCATTCACATCAATAGTATATCAGAAAATGATAATCCATTCGCTGTTAGAATCTGTTGAGAAAATTCGATGTTGAGAAAAAAGCAATATATCCGAAAATATGATAAACTGCCAAAAAAGTACCTGTACTGAAAAAAGTGACGGAACCAATAAGCAATTATGGACCTATTTTTTTTATTTTAATCAAAAAGGGTTATCCAATATTTGGAAATTCGGAAATGACTTTCTTAAGTGCTGGCTAATGACATATGTCATTAGCCAGCACTTAGTTTTTTTCAATACATTATCAAAACAACAAAGTATAAAACAAAATAAAATTGATGTTTAGACATATAACCACTATACGCCTCAAGGGTTCCTCAAGGCGAATTATTCTTCATACACAAACAAGACATAAACCACGGAAAAGGTAAGGTGTAACCTTTATAATTTCCTTTTAATGAACTCAATATGCTCGAGTAATATTCTGTACACTTCCATATTCCCGAGAGACAGTAAAAATGCCAAATTGAAAGGCTGCTCGTACTTCAGAACATTGGCAAGTCGAGAAAAAAGTTTTGAACAGGATTGTCTGTTATTATCACAAGTCAAAATGATGTGACCTGGAGTGCCCACTTCCCCACAAACACAAAGTGGAGTAACGGTCTTGGGTATTGCCAATCTTGTGCAGATAATGAGGAGAAATTACATGACCGCTACTAAGACGAGAAAAGATTTCAATAAATTCTTTGGTTTCTTTCACATGTCGATACCAATATTTCTTAGGAGGTTTTTCTTCTAAACTCTTATAGTATGATCCTTTTATATTTTGTTGATAATCAGAGATCCAAGTTTTTCTCATTCTATTCATGAAACTGAGAAACAAATCATAATATATGCATTGTTGGTGTGTGACGTGGTGACTACATCTTGGTGTATGGGCGGTATGATCTACTATTTCATTGGAATCAATTCGAACGTGTGATTCAACCCACATGAATTGAACCACCAGGCCTTTTTGCTGAAAAGTATACAAACACATCACAATTACTTTATGAATTACGGTGAAGAGTAAGTTGAAATCCCAATTCTTCAACAACATTAACCCACTCTGACTGTCAAAAACCACTAAAAAATATTTGACTGTTGATATAATTGTCCAATATATATTTCAGAGCAGATAAAATGGCATAAAGTTCACCAAAAAAATTGGATAATTCATATTTAAGGTTGATTTAATAGTTATATTTCGTAAAGGGTCATAAACTGCCACACCTATTGCAGAATTCCTCGATTTTGAGGCATCTGTAAAAAGTTGGTGATATACAAAGGAGTATTTATTTATTAGTTCGATAAATTCCATTTTTTGAATGTTATAGCTGTAACTAGGTATAAATACTTGAGGTCTAACTTGTGTGACTTCATACTCAATCGAAAATATGGGTAAATCTTCCTCAATGAGTAACTCTTCTCTAGTAGGTAGAATAGATGCATAGCAAGAAATTAGAATTATAGACCTGAATATCTCACTTTTCAAAATTATTTGAAATCATAGTATTTAATAATATTCATGCCGAAGTAAGAAGCGGAGTGAAAATTGAGCAACACAGATTCATATCCCATATAACTTCCATGACTAACCTTGTAAAATTCTCACAATTCGTGATGAATAATCTTGATGAAAGGAGTCAGGTTGATGTTTTATATACCGATTTAATGAAAGCATTTGATCAAATGAATCATAAAGATATGTATTAAAAACTGAAAGCAAAGTCAGGTTTCCCCAAAAATTTCGTTTCCCTAATTCAGTCTCATTTAAATAATCAAACACAGTTTGTACAATTTGAAGGTCAGAAGTCATAGGTATATACAGCCCTTTTGGGTGTACCGCAAAGCATTAACTTAGGCCCACTGTTGTTTCTTCATTTTGTAAATGATCTAACAGACTTTCTAGCAGTTCATAGTCTCACGTATGCTGATGATTTGAAAATATATCGCAAAATCAGAACTTATGAGAACTGCATAAGCTTACAGGATAGCCTCACCGCCTTTTCTGATTAGTGTTACCACAATAAACTCTATATTAATGTATCTAAATGTAACGCTGTGACATTCACTGAAAAGAAAAGGCCTATACAGTTTGACACCACAATTAACGAAACCATTCTGAACAGGGTCTCCGAAATTCGTGACCTCGGTATAATATTTGATCAGAAGTTCACTCTTGTACCTCATATAAATAAAACAACTTCAACAGCATTCAAATCTTATGGATTTATTATACGTAATGCTGGACACTTTTCGAATACAAAATCACTTATACAATTATTTCATGCGCTTGTAAAGAGTAAATTAGATTTTGGATGTTTGATTTGGCGTTCATTTTACAATTCTCATGAAAATCATGAAGAGTCAATACAACGAAAATTTCTCCAATATCTAATTTCGATGAAAGATCACGTTTATCCGGCCAGAGGATATAGATAACCTGATCTGTTGAACAGGTTTGGAGCTAAATCACTCAATGTTGGCAGGGACTTGTCTCTGAAGTTTTTCTATAACCTTTTACATGTTTATTAGACTGTCCTACCCTTATTGGCTCTATTGATTTTCATGTTCCTAGACAATGTTCACGATCAAATCAATTTTTTTCATTGGGTACTCCGAAATCTAATACCTCGTACAATTACCCATTAGATATATTAGTTCGCTATTCGCGGATGTGTCTGACAATTGCGATATTAACAGTGACCCATTTGCTTTCATTAGTCGAAACAATTTTTTCCACGTGTAGTAAATTCTGAAGTAAGCCATAATCTCTTTGTCTATTATTCATTATAATAACTATTTCTATTGATAATCATTTTTTAAACGTTCGTATTATATCATTAAGTGTTAATACTGTATATATTTTTTTGAATATTTCCTATAACTGGGTGTTTTTACCTGTAGGAAAATAAAGACTTATTATTATTATTATATCAGAAAATTTATCATATTTTTATTTTTTGAGATGACCTCATATGAACTAACACAAGACCCAGATATTATTATTTTCTATATACGTTCCAGATAATGACAATAAGGGTTCGATAAACACTACATTCTTTTAGGTTGTTTTCGTTTTCTACCGAACAGCAACGAGACGTTGGCCAATAATTTGTATAACTTTCTCTCAAGCGATACTTAACATGAAGATAATGGAATAGTAATTATTTGTTACCCTGGAAATCAATGAAAGAAGATTAACACATTCCGTAATCAATAAGTTATTTAGTTATACAGGGTGTCCAGAAAGGTTAGGGGTATTTGTAAGTTGAATTTAAATCAAGCCACAAGAAAAAAAATTAATAAATATATATAAATATATATATATATATATATATATATATATATATATATATATATATATATATATATATATATATATATATATATATATGTTTGAACGTAGAGATTCACGGATGGAGAAATATAATGGTATATTGTTCCGGGAATACATCCGTTTGTTTGTTGAGTGCCTGTTGGGAACTGGCAGACGTTTCGTCAAGGTCTCATAATGTCAAGTGAGACCTTGACGAAACGTCTGCCAGTTGCACTCAACAAACAAACGGATGTATTGAACAATATACCATATATATATATATATATATATATATATATATATATATATATATATATATATATATATATATATCTTGAAATTTATTTATTGCCTGTTTGAATTTATTAAAGTTGTAATATAACAACGAAACGTCAACAAAAATAAACTTTTCCATATTAAAAAAGCCTGTTAATGCTAAAAACTTTCAAAAAAAAAAAAAATATATATATATATATATATATATATATATATATATATATATATATATATATAAGTAAATGAACACTAGAACATTCTTTTGAAAAATTCAAATTAATCCAGAGAATGTTATAGTAGAGCTAGAAGTATGTTCTAAGGTTCATTTTCTCAAATATTTCATTGAGTGCCAAGCACAAAAAATTTCATCTCCTTATATATCAATATATATATATATATATATATATATATATATATATATATATATATATATAAGGATATATATATATATATATATATATATATATATATATATATCAAATTTTACAGCAGATATTGGAAAATTAATTGGCAAAGATTATGTTTTCCACATGTTGACCCTCGCATACTGGCATTCCTCTAAACGAAATCGGAAATTAGCCGCCACGCGTGTACACATCTCTCCGGAAATAGCGGCCATTTCGGTGCGTATGTTGTGCTTCAGTTGCAGTAGAGTTCGTGGTTTATTTACCTGGATGGTGAATTTTCACACTCGAACCGATATTCTCAAACATTCGAATCCGTTTTCTGGTGGTATCGTCCTTCGGTGCATTCCTTACATTAAATTCTGCACCATATAAACGTTGAGCTGACACTATCGAATCACCATTGCGATAATAAGCGCGTATGCAGAAAGATGGTTTTTCGGGTACGCTTCCATGGTTACTGAATCTCCAAATAATGGCGGAGCAAGCTATCCTGTCCGCTTGCTTCCCCACCAATCACGCCATTACTCGGACAGCGCCGATACAAATACCCCCCACCCTTTGTGGACACCCGTTATAATATACTAACTACCCGACGAACTTCGTACGCCCATTTATTTTCCTCGGGATATTTTCGAAAAATCCGGAAAGACATGTTCTACTATTTGTGCTACACTATCTTGTTTTTAATATTCATCCCGTGTGGAACCAGGGACTTACTCACTTACCACAGCACTTCAATACTTTCTGTTATTTCAAATCAGCCGAATTATCAAAAAATTCCTATATTAACACGTTTGGTGTATTGAAAGTGATTAACCTGTGCGTTCTATGGTTAAACGGTATGTTCCCAATTTCGTAGCAAGTACTTGCCCCATATATCTCACCATTAATTATTTGAGATATCTGCTGATTATAAGTCAAAAAATGGTCACAATTTAGTCTATTCCCAGAAACCAATGAATATAGTGGCTCTAGTGGCCGTACCAATAGCGTCTATTTGAATTGACTCATTGGTAGTATTTTCTTATCAATAACAATTAAACTTTGCCTTTGCAATGTTCATTGGTCCAATAGCAACTATTTGCTGTGAACTGGAATCTATTTCAACATTATAAGCGAATGCAGGTCGATAGGAGTTAAACGCAACCTTTTCATATTGTTAATTTCAATTCCATCGATTCCGTTCAACTTCATTCCGAGCTTCGCGTTGTTTGTCAGTTTGACTTGCTCTTTTATATCTTTGATTTGCTGCGTTGCGACTTAAGTAATATCACAAGAAAACAAATATAATAAAATAAATATACATATATATATATATATATATATATATATATATATATATATATATATATATATATATATATATATATATATATATATGTATTTTATGTTGATAATTGATGAGGCCGATACTTGGAGAAAATTAATATCCATAATAAAACAATATTTAGAATTTTCACATAATTTAATTCAAATACGCATGACGACGTTCCGAAGTATTACTTCTTTTTCAAATGCACATTAATCCAGCATTTCATAAAGAAGAAGTACTTCGAAACGTCGCGTCGTCATGCGTATATGTATTAAATTATGGAGAAAATTCAAAATATTGTTGCATTTCATATCGCGTTCCGAAAATAAAACAAAAGAAATAATATCGCGAAGTCGACCAAATTGAAAATCAGTAATGATGATCAATAGCTCTTACATTTTGTTACTATTCAATTTGGTCAGATTCGCGATATTATCGCTTTTGTTGAGTTTCGGAAAGCGACATTAGATACTCAAACGGGCACACGCACACTGTTTTGATAGATATGATTGAATTTGAACTTTGTGCAGCTTTAATCAAGTTCAAATTGACTTCCTGAAGTTAAGAACTGCCCTAATTGCTTAGACAACAGCAAGTGCTCGAAATTTAATATGAACTTTATTGATAAGCGATAAAGTTCAAATTGATACATTTCAGTTAGAGAACGTATATATGGGAAAAAAATGGGCTTTTTTTAGGGTTTCCCGGCAATTACTCGAATTTTTCTTTTAAAATCATCCTTGGACTTCAACGAACATTGAAAAAAAGAATCGTCAAAATTGGCCTAAGCGTTGTTGAGTTATGAGCTTACCAACACATTTTGCGATTCATTTTCATATTAATTATAGATAAGAAGTTATTTTATACATAACTATTGTGAAAGTGATATACATACAAGCAACACAACATGAATATCTGTTCTTCACAAAAAATTCAATAGAAGTATGCAAAATATATGAATATCTGAAAAATATATATATAAATATTTATGTCCTCCAATGAAACGAAAAAAACTAGTCAGGTCGTATAATGGGAAAAGTCAGAAGGAAAACACTGTGTAAAACTGTCACATTTTCTATCACAATATTCGTTGAAAGTGGTCTGAACTAATTGATAGAAAGGGTGTGGATGTTTTCAGGAAGAGCGTTGATCTGGTGAAATTCGGTCTGGTAAAAAATAATATCACATTTACATCTGGTAGCATAGTTGGGAATATATATATATATATATATATATATATATATATATATATATATATATATATATATATATTTATACAAAAAAACTAATTGGATTTTTTTAAGAAATAAGTTTGACATCTTGATATCTATAGTAATTCATAAAATTCAATTAGCCATTAGTTTTAACAAAGTTGTGACAACGAAACGTCAACGAAAATAAAGTTTTTACATCAAAATAAGACTGTTATTGTTAAAAACATTGAAAATGAACTATCTTAAAATATAAACCCGGGTAGGATACTGTGCGAAATTGTCTGTATTTATTTTTACAACTTGCTCTATAATCCATATGTGAAATAATTCTATGGGACTTCCTCTCTAAAATAAATATGGTCTCTCTAGCTTCACAACAATGACCCGACACCAACAAACAATATCGAAGCACAGGCTCAATCAAGAAGAAATATGCCAATTTAAGCACTCCATCCGACACAGATCCGACCAAACTACGTAGTACAAATATGATTCTACTCAGCCGGCTAGGTCTCAATGCATCTATTGAATCTGTAACCTCCACGAAAGGCGAGAGTAAACATGTGTACCAAGAAACTTGCTGTCATCAGTCACTTCACTATAGTTTGAGCTGAAAACCAGGCACGTTGTCTTATCATAATTTATACACAGAGCGTTACCATTACCAATAAATCAACGTTCAGCCCACATGCGCTCCTCTTCATAAGAAATAAAAACTTTACTCACATCAGTTCCCTCAAGAGATATGATGTTTGGTGATTGTTGTGTATTCATTCTGTGACAGCTATTTGTGAGGTTCATCAACTCGTTGTAAATAGAATTAAGATGTTTAATGTCTGTTCTTTCATTTACAGTGTTTGAACTTTGACTAATGCGTGACATTTCTAAAATGTCTCTACTTTTTTTGTTTTTCGCAGTTGCTAAGATCTTTGTATTGTCATAATCAAAATCGTGTTTTTCTGTTACTTTATGTTTATGTAAGATTGTGATTTGGGTTTCTGCATATTTGTATGCTTTAATTCGTATATCAATATTCTGCGATGTTGGACCTATATAACATTTACTGCAATTATTGCAAGGTATATCTTAAACGGTATGAGTTTTTCTCTATTATTTGTTATAAGTTTATAGTTATTGTTTTCCTCTTACACTTGGTATATATATTTATTGATCTGATTTTGTGCAGTAGGAGCTATTATTGAATTATAGGGTTTCAATATTTTCGCAATGTTTATGGTAGGGAATGTTTATGGTATCGCAATATATGGTAGGGAAATCTAATAACCAGGGCCGCCGTAAGCGGGCGTGCAAAGCGTGCACCGCACGCGGGCGGCACGACCAGGGGGCGGCAAATTGAGAGACTTCTTACGTACCTAATTCAAGTCATTGGATTAGAGAATTGAAGTTTCTTCAATTCGATGGCTATGGTAGATAAATAAAACGACCGGCACAATGAATTGCAATTATTTTGTTGATAGTTCTTTTGAGGTGGGATTCGGCTTAATTTATTGATATTTAAACTTGTCTAGTGTGATTATAATTCAGTATATAGTCAGTATAAAACAGAAGTGTAAAGGAATAGTAATTATGGTAAGAATTAACCTACCTCTATTCATATACTTATTTATCACAATAATTACTGTTCAAGTAACATTATAAACGTTTAAGTATAAAATATTTGTCTTCAATACTTCCCAATTTCGGAAATGAATGAGTAGGTTATGTTATGATTGAAATTGAACTTATTGTAGAAAATGTTACGTGGGATCAGAACCTATTTGACTGACTAACTTTTCTGGCATACTATTGTATGAAAAAAATTACTTAAGTGAAAAAATCTTTTATACACAATTAATTTGAGGAACCGCAGAAATGAAAAAAACTTTCGGGAGCACAATTTCGACAGCAAAATCGAGAAAAAGAGGTACACAAAGAAAAAAAGGCGGGTTCTTTACGAAAATTTTGTGGCAACCCAGATACTAAGGAAACGGAATGCCACGAAGATATCGAAGTAGTTTGCAGCAGCACAGCCTTAAATCAAAGAGCTATGGGCGTAACGGAAGATAAAGATATATGTTCTTCGGAAGAACTGAACTAAAACAAGAGAAAATACTACTAAAGAACCTAAGCAGTTCATCTTCAAAAGTAACATGCAGCACTTTAGATTGTTGTGATGATCCTGGTTTGTGGCCTGCAAGTATGAGTAATGATCTTGTTCATATTTTGGTTAATCGTGGTCCAGTAAAGGCGTCCAACTGCTACTTTCCTATGAGTGATGACGGAAGCAAATTTACCATTTCTATAATTATTATCATATAAATATTCCCAATGAAGAAAAAATTAAGAGAGAATAGCTTATTTACTCTATTTCGAAAGATTCAATACATTGTTTTTGATGTGAATTATTTGGTAAATCTGCTACTAGTTTGTCTGCTTTGAACGATTTTTCTGATTGCAAGCATTTGTCACTAACATTGAAAAGACATGAAACAAGTGTTTTCAACAGCAAAAATGTGAAATCCTGGGTAGAATTAATTAAAATGTTGAAAAATAAAACTGTATATCAGATGGAACTGAGACTGTTAGAATCGAAAACATAGCAATGATGTGATGTATAAAAAAAATCATAGGCGTAATCAAGTACTTATTTCATCAGTGTCTGGCATTCTGAGGGTCCTCAAAAACATTATATGATCATGTTAATGGTAATTTTTTAAAAGCAATAGAAATGATAGCATCCTTTGATTTAGTCATGTGGGAACACATTCACAGAATTCAATCCTCGAAATCAGATTCATGTCGTATCATGACTCCTCTTTCATCTTCTGAAATCAGACTCACTATTTAGGAGATCTAATTAGAATGAAATATATGAATTGCTCGCAAGACTAAGTTTTTTTTAAGCAGAAGTTTGATTATGAAATTTTAAATGGTTTGGACACAGGAAAGTTGATAGAAAATTTCGCAAATTTAAAGGCCATTATTTCTTTCCGGTCTTCAGGCAATTTTCTTAATGTGAGTGTAGATGCTTGGTGTGTCTATGATCTGAGATGTGTCTTCAATTGATTCCTGTAGATGGAATTGTGAAGTATTCATCAATTGACGGTTCTTCACTTGGACTCATTAGTAGATACTTAGAGATTGAAATCGTTGCCTCACTTCCATGGTCGTGGTCCAATTGAAGAAGTTTTTATACGACTAAACAGCTGGCTGGCATATCCATGAAGTGTGACATCGATTTCAATATTTCTCGAACATTTATTTCTTGAAGGGTATTGAAGGCATCCCCTCGTACACGTTCATATAGATAAGTTGATTAATATGCATTTTTCGAATGAATATTCTAGTATTCATTTCCTTGAATGTTTCATTCAATGCGACCAGCACAAAAACAATATATATATATATATATATATATATATATATATATATATATATATATATATATATATATATACTGTCAAACCTGAGTAAGTGAGAACTGGGTAAGTAAGGAACATAAACCTGTATAAGTGATAATCAGTTTTCGGACTCTTGAACCTCTATAAACGAGATTGCTATTAGCCTAAACCTCTATAAGCGACAGTTGAACGTATTTAACATTTGTTATTTATGATGCTTTTTCAAATTTCGAGGAACTCATTCTATTCGAATGACCAAATGTGCGTTTATTATCGTTTTCTTAATTATAGGAATCTTTTACTGGCCAAATGTGCGTCTGTCATTGTATTACTTCAGTTCTAAGAACTCAAATACATAGCCGTCCCGTCAGTACCAACTTTTTGGTCGAGCCAATGGCAGTCAGTTAATAAATAGCAATTGCTTAGGAAGCTCCTGTACTTACTCATAATGTACAAGCGTAAAGTCAATGTGTTGTATTCAAGTGATAAATTTAAAATTGTGAATACGTTTCAGTCCGGGAAATTACGAGATGAAATACAGAGTGAGTTTGGCGTAGCAGAATCCACCTATTATAACATTATAAAATCGAGAGATTGAATAAAGTCTCAGTGCTCTGAAGGACACGGAAACATTAAAAGAAACCGGCTCTCTGAGTTTCCCGACGTTGAGAAGTGCCTGTTAGAATGAATAAAACAAACTCTCGATAAGAACATTCCCATAGATGGCCAGTTGTTAAAACAAAAATCTGAAGACTTTGCCACAAATTTCGGAATCCAGAACTTTTCAGCTAGTAATGGCTGGTTAAATGGTTTTAAAAAACGTCATGATATGTCTTCTAAAAAAGTAGTCGGTGAAAGTAAGTTTGTGGATCAGGCAGTATGTAACCAATGGACTGAATATTTGCCGAGACTTTTAAAAGGATATGAAGCAAATGATATTTACAACGCTGATGAAACTGCTTTTTTTTTAAGTGTCTGCCAGATAAAACATTTATATTCAAGGGCGAAAAATGCCACGAAGGAAAACAAAGTAAGGAACGACTTACTCTTCTTCAGTGTGTCAACATGACTGGTACAGATAAACTCCCTCTGTTAATCATTCAGAAATCTAAGCGACCTAGATGTTTTAAAGGTGTTAAGACTCTGCCAGTTAATTATACTAGTAATACAAAAGCTTGGATGACTTAGGTATTTGTTTAAAGACTGGTTGAAAGAAGTTGACAAGCAAATGAAGATAAAGCGAAAAAAAATCGTTCTTTTTATTGACAACTGTACTGCCCATACGGACTTACCACCGCCTTCAAATATCAAAGTTATATTCTTGCCTGCCAATACCACCAGTGAGCTTCAACCTTTAGATCAAGGTATCATTCATACATTTAAACGTTTTCATCGCAGATAAGTCGTACAGCACACGCTTCCAAGTTTGGAAGAAAACATTAGTCCTGAGATTAACGTACTTCTGGCCATGAAATTTGCAAGGAAAGCATGGTATTCAGTGAGTGATGTAACTGTCAGAAATTGCTCCAAGAGAGCTGGGTTTAATATCAGTCCAGCTGGACAAAACTTTCTGCCAGCGAAAATGAGGTTGAAGTTGGATCTAACTATGACGAATGGGCCAAGCCGGTGTCTCACGATCATAACACTACTGGTGATGTGTCAATACCAACCTTTGAAGATTTCGTACAGATTGACGACCACGTGACTACCACTGGAAAATACACCGATGACGATATTGTTCAAAATTGTGTGAAGAAGTGTACTGCTGGAAATGACAGTGAAGATGAAACCGAACAGTTCACACTTCGGATAGGAAACAAGAGAAAATTCCGAAGAAACAAGATGCTCTCAATGCATTACAGACGCTTCACAAGTTTTTCGAATATGCGGCGGTTATTGATCAAACCATATTTGATAAAATCTACGAACTTGAAAAACAAACACAAAATGTAAAAACAGAAACACAAATGAAATTAACGGATTTTTTTCATTAAAATTTGATGAAAGATGAAACCGATTAGTTTCACAATTTGGATAGGGAACAAGAGAAAATTCCGAAGAAACAAGATGCTCTCAATGCATTAGAGATGCTTCACAAGTTTTTTGAATATGCGGCGGTTATTGATCAAACCATTTTTGATAAAATTTACGAACTTGAAAAATATACACAAAATGTGAAAACAGAAACACAAATGAAATTAACGAATTTTTTTCATTGAAATTTGATGTACCATTTTTTTTGTGAATATGCTCAGTTATTACTTCAATAAATAATACCTATTCATACACGTATTTTGTTTCATTACGAGTACATGTTTGCTGTATTCTTTTAAGACCTCCATAAGTGAGACAGACCTCTCTTATAATTGTGTGAGCTAGAAACTCAAGTTATTGAGAAACCTCTATAAGAGATAAAGAGATCGTGATCCCTAGAGCTCTCACTTATCCAGGTTTGACTGTATATATATATATATATATATATATATATATATATATATATATATATATATATATATATATATATATATATATATATATATATATATATATATATATATATATATATATATATATATATATATATATATATATATATATATATATATATATATATATATATATATATATATAACATATAAAATATGTATATTAAGTTTATAATATTTTCAGTAATAGTAATTTCTGCAACCTCTATTTATTTCTATACATTTCTGTATATCACAACTTAGTCGGTCAAAACTAATGAATAATTGAGTTTTATAAATTACTGTGGATATAAGCACGTCAAACTCTCTTTATTTCATAAATCAAGTTGGCTTTTTTGTCCTTTTAGTAATCAGGGGAATTGAAAAATTATAAAATCTTCATTTTCAAGAAAAATTAAGATTTTTACACTACAAATAGCTTGTTATTGCTGAAAATTACATAAATATTACTAAATCAAACAGGCAATAAGACCAATTTTTAAAAATATATACATACTTATATCGTGTGTGTAAATAAAGGGAAAGATTGAGAAAGAAAATTGAAATGAGGACTCGTTGAAACATTCTTTTCTGAAAAATTCATTCGGATAAGTAAAGCATATATCGATTTGCTATAAACTTCAGCTTTCTTGGTCGTGAATTTCAAACTGCATTGTACAATAGTGAAGAAAAGGTTATTCACGTCAGCAAAACTCAATAATCGACGTTCACTGAAGGCTCTCCATTTCTGAGTACAGATAATTTGAATTGAGTCGACACTCCGAACAGCCTTCATTTTTAAAAGGATGTCAATTTTTGCCCATACCTAGTATTCACCTCAAAATAAAATTATTATTATTCCAAACAGTTAGAGGTTGTTTCTTATTGAATTGATAATAAATTTTGGTTGAATCACTATAATAATCTATAGCCAATTATACCGGTAGGTATTAGAAGATAATTTCAATTTCAACAATTTTTCGCTTTCTTAAGTATTCTCGTCTTCAGAACTTTCTTTTTGTACCTTTTCAATATTGTTTCGAAATATCTTTATATCGTTTATTTCAGCGCAAGTCACATTGAGATAAATTCTAGGACATTGTTATAATCTCAAATAAAAATATTTTACGTTATAAATAGAGCACGTATCAGGACTTCCATACCTATAGATGTTTAGCTATGTTTTATCGTATCGAGTTGCTTGAAAAGTTGAATCGATTGTTGATCCCAGCCTGTCACATTCACTCTATTATCTATAAACTTTCTGTTATTTTTTTAACGAATATAGGTGATAAATATTTCGCGACTGCCGAATGAATAAAATTAATTTCAATGGATGCAAATGAAAATTAGTTTCATTTGCATCATTTAACTCTATGAGATACCGTTACTAGTTCGTTCATTAATTCATTATTTGCTTCCAACTATTTGTACTATAGAGAAAATTTTTTTTTCAAATATTTTTTTTGGGTTCGTCATCTTTGGACATTATCCATTATATCGTTTATTTATATAACCTATGGAACTCATTTTAACTACACAAACGTCCATGTCTCACCCGGGATTCCAACCCAGATCTCCCTAGTAAGAGTCCGTCACTTTCACACTACGCCATAGAGACGACTATAGAGAAAATTGAAATCGTAAGCAGTTAAAAATTATTTTGAGGTGTGCTTGAGTGGAATAATTTCGAAATTTTTTAGTGATATTGAAAATCTTGTTCCATATAAATCTTATTTGATTATTCTATGATCTAATTATTCCATTAAATCTTATAATCAATATTGATATCTTTTCTGTAAACAAATACATGTTCTGAATAAAAAAAATTATTATTTTGTGCAATTCAATTAAGCTCGAAATAAAAATTAGAAATGATCAAATAGAAATATCCAGAGAGTTCTTGTTTTCTCAAGCTGATATGGTTTTTATTAGTTTATTGAGAAGTGATAAATCGAAATTCTTTATTCCCCTCATCCCTTCATTGAATACACTCTGATATACTTCACCACAGTGTATTATATTCTCTTTGCAACTTTCATCATACGACATTGACGTAAGCTATCAATTATTCGAAACGTGATTATTGTCCATTCAGAGAAGTAATAACAAAATATTCTTTCCCTTTCAGATCAATTCGAAATAGATTAACTATCAATAAGTGATTCACGGTTTCATTGAAAACGCCCAAATTGAATCGAATGTGTAATATTTTCCCTGCTTACCAATAAAATGGAATTCGGTTCAGCCACCGTTAAACTTGTGAAGCCTAATATCAAGAACTTTTGCGCTCTTTGAAGTCAACGTGAATTTCTGATGAATTGATTTTTTTCACTAATCGATATTCTTGGGTCTGTATTGAATGAAGAACTTCAAGTGAATAACCTCGCAGTTTGCATAATATCATTCATGCAACAACACTCGAAAAAAAATTGTCACAAATTGTCTCTTGAAAAGCAAAATTAATTTATTAAAATATTTCCCGTTGACCAATCACGAAATAAAAATTGAGAGAAGCTACACATCCAAAATCTTATGATAGAATTCTTCTTGTAAAAACTGATTCAACTCGGACACATGAAAATTTTATATATCTCTTCTATTACTTTTATTTATTTATTAATACTATTCTTCAAAGCTATCACCAAAGACGGAGTACAACTATACTATATATCTGTATATATTTGTTAATATTTTATAAAACTTTCATCTTCGAGAGTACCAAAGATATAATAATAGCTTTGAGTAAACCGAGAATAGGTATGATGACAGTAATTAAAAAATGGATCTATGATATCCACAAATATATACTATTTACAATAAATAAGATATTTCTGCAGAAATTGAGGATTTTGTTAAAAAAATGCAATTTTGAAATATAGATTTATAATTCTTCCTAAAACGCTTGTCAGTGTCATGCCGTCGTTTGTGACGTCACGTTTTAGTAAACAAGACGTATGTAACACTAGGCAATTATTTAATTATTTTGTATTATTAAATATGAATTCGAAAGTGTATAAGGGGCGTGGGGTCCCCCAGTGTGAGAACACATCCATAAAAACTCCTAATAAGTTATTTGTGTATGTTCCTCGAAATTAAACTACACGAAAAAAGTGGTTTAAACTTGCAAGGCGGGATTCAAAAGTGATATTGTCCAGTGCTCACTTTTATTTTTGTGAAGATCACTTTGATGTAAGTTTTTACATTGTTTTTCAGATTCTTGTATAGTATATAATATTTAGTAATAATATTTTGTACGAGGTCTAAATGTAAAAATATAAACAATCTATTTCGAATTCTAGCCTCGAAATTTCATCTCAATGCTATTATATTACGTATTATATTCAAATTTCAGTTACCAAATGTCATGAATAGTTACATGGATTATCATTTGATGGGATCGGTGTCACAGATCCACATGAAACCGGATTGTATGACCACTAAATATCAATGGCAACCAGATAGAAGAAAACGAACATCAGATGCTACAGAAAAACCATATATTCTCAAAAAAACAGAGAAAGACATTGATAGATGTGTAAGATTAAGAAGAAATAAGTACAAAACAGGTGGAACTTGAAGAGCGGTCATTTGGAAGTCCAGGTAGGTACCATTTCAGGTAGTTACTTCTAATACAAACTTTTTGCACTCACTAAGAATTTTGCATGACCAATTATGAAATAAATAATACTAATAATATGACAAACCCATATCTTGTGAACAATATTATTAAAGAGATTCAAATATTTCGCCTATTGAAGTTTCATATTGATGTAACATTCATATATGATATTTTTGTGTTGTTTTTGCTTTAAAAATATACCTACATCGACGTAGTATATTAAATGTTATTTTATATACTATTTCAATAACATTTTTAAACACAATTAATAAATAAAAACAGTGCCGTAGTTGACGTTAACAATACGAGATGTGACGCTGGTGCTTGTTTACTCAAAGGAGACGTCGTGCGCTCTGATTGGTGTTCAAGATATCATGGTGGAGTGCTTTATTTTGTGATTTTATTTTATAAAAATGAATATTGATCACACTCTTCATAAAAAACACACAGGGTGTTTTATATCCTAAGCTTCAAGTTTTATTCAATAAATATAGTATTTTAGTGATTTCTAATTACTGTGATCATGCCTATTATAATCTTTACTTCAGACATTTGGAGCTTATTTTTAGTATCCCAGTATATGCTATTATTTCATCAAGAATATCACCAAAACAAAATCATTTGGTTTATATTTCTAGAAAACATCGTATCTTCATTACAAAATGGCACACGTGATGTAGTGCAAGAATTAATTGATTCGTTTTGCATTTAAGACAATGCATATCTTTCCAGTCCCCCTCCCCTTGGTCCCAGTGCCTGGTCAGTTAATTGGTATTGTTATCGCATCTTCACAGGAACTATCTGTTCTCTATGACATTCAAACTATTAAACTGTCAGAGAATGATAAACTGTATTTCGTTATAAACCGAATTTTGCCTGGGTAATATTCGCCTGTCATTTTATCATGGTGACAGATGAGTGGTAGGTTCATTTCAGGATCATGAACTCAAAGTTGTAGTGCAATAAACAATAAATTTCACTTCTCTACCATATCGCTACCGAAACTCCCCTTGAATATCTAAATGAAAATGAATATAAATTGAACTCACTAGCTTGTGTTTTGCTGTCTAACCAAACTGCTGTTTTGTAACAGAAATCGATATTGTTAAATTTGTATTTGAAACGCACAGTAAGGAAGTACCGCTTTAGAAAATATGTAGCCAAATTTAGGCATATTTATGGGAGTGGAAATCTTACTTTTTCGTCGAAAAGACACATACCTTTTTCAATAACCGCACTTCCAATAGTATTGGCATCTTTATCCAATTATTATCTCGAAGAAATAACTATTTCTTGTGTTGCAATACGAATGGTTATTGTTTCAACACCACATATATCTGACATTGCAGTTGGTAATAATCTATAGGTACTTATTCATTGATAGTGAAAGTTAATGAACGTAAAATGGGAGTGATGTTCTATGCAGGAGATGGATTGATTGAAATCTCTTATGTTACTGATAATTCAAAATGGATTTGGATGCATCCATTGCACCCAAAAGCTTACTCAATATATTAGTTTTCATTGAGTCAACAAACGATGTAGATGAACACGGTGATTTCTAATTCTTTTAGGCTATATCAATTTGATTGTCAATTGCATTATCGATATATCCTCTTGTGACACATGAAATTTTCCATCTTCCATGGCGTTTCAATTGGACAAAATCGCCTCCTTAATAACTCAAAAGTGTTGCCGATGTTCTCGTAGAGCAGTGACCTGTATATAATTCGGGGTTCGGTTAATTTAAATATGTACCAATCTTTATGGAAATTTTTTCAATAAAATTCATCAACTTGATTATAGCAAATACCTCTTGAATATTCGAGAAAAAATTGACGTAATTGACTGCATAAGTTGCAGTAATTTCTATAACGACAAATAATATGTAGTCATTCGTTATAATTGTTGTAAAAACAGGACTAATTTTGGTATTCGAATCTGGGATTCTTGCCATAAGCATTAAGTCTTCATCATTAACGTCGTCCGTCAGTAGTCAAAATCAGACATTTTTCCAATAGATCGTACGCATCCGGCGGTTTTTTAGTTATTGTTCGAAGTTTTCGTTTTTTTTCAACTATTAAATACTCAATCTAAGCATTTTCAATATTACAATCTGGTCACAGTTGATCAATGAGCAATTTTATTTTAACCTAATTGACTACTATCTAGCTCAAACTTAGGTATACTCATCAGCGTTTCTTATATTCTAGTCCTATATTAGAGTTACAATAAAACTTAACGTGTAATACGAGCACTGTTTTTCGCAGTCACTTTCACTTCACTAACTCAAACGGTTTTGTTCTTCTTTCTTTGTCTGTTTTGTCTTCTTT